>CM062807.1:931986921-932437882 GCA_031772625.1 Pinus tabuliformis
ATAGGTGGGTGAGAAAACAGGAAGGTCAACTTTTGAGTGGCATAACTTTTGCATACAAACACTGATTGACGTCATTCTTGTGCCATTTGAAAACTCTGTGTGTGTAGAATAGCATGAAAAGGTGCTATGCTTAAGAGGCAATGTTTAAACCCCAAAAAGTTGTTTTATGCCTCAAAACGCTCCTGGAAGGTTTCAAACCCCGTTTTGCCAAACTGGGTCCCGCTAGTAAAAACGATCCCGTGAGTTGATTCCTCTACTTTTTTCACTACAAGTGCATCGAGATGGATGAAAAAAAACATAATGATCCAATTTGGATCACTTGTGAGATTAGGACTTAAGATGCTTGATATATCACCACTGATTTTTATAAATATTGTGTGTATATTGCGTGTATATTCAAAAGAATATTTTATGTTATTCTTGTTTAATAACAAGTTGTAATTAAATTTATTAAGTTATTTGTATTTTATAGATGATTATTTTTATTATTGAAAGCTCTTTTTAGTTACGTAGTTGATTGTAACCTTAAAAAGTAAATTCTTACCAACCTTATTGCCACAGTGGTCCTTATTTGCATCTATGTCATAAGCTTATAAACATTCAACAATCATATATATATATATATATATATTTTGGTGCCTATCAAGTTAATGCTAAGTACAGATAATTTTCATATTTTCTGCGTTGCGCTGCGCTACCCTAGCTGCGCTGTCTGAAGCAACTTCCCCTCACGCGAACTACCCCATGGAGCCTGGAGGTGGCCCTACGGCCCCTCCTCCCTTACCTCTGGAGCTCGAAGCTTTCAAAGCTCTAGTAGCTGCTGCAGGGAAACACCATCCCTCAGGCCCGCAGCAAAAGTTTGTAAAAAAACTGGACAGTATCCCCACGGTGACCTTGCCAGTGGAGGAAACCTGTAGATCAGCGCTGAATCTCGCAGAAAGAGGCCTCATTGGCCAGTTTACCGGATTGTGGCCATCCCCGAGAGCAGTCGAAGAATGGGTCAAAAGAAATTGGCTACCACTGGTTAACGAAGGAATAAAGAGTCACTTCGTAGGCAAAGGGTTCTTCGTCTTCTTGTTTGAAAATACAGAGGACAGAAGCCTGATCTTCAGAAATGGGCCATACTTCATGGGCCCTCAAGGCCTCTACCTGAACAAATGGTCTCCAGATTTCGACCCAGCACAAGATGTTCCAAGGCTGTTCCTGTCTAGGTGCGCCTCCCGCATCTTCCCCTTCATTGCTGGAGCCAAAACTCACTTCAATCCATCGGCAATGCACTAGGGAGATACATAGATCAGGCCCCAAGGAAGGATCAATTCTCCTGCGCTCGGATCTGCGTGGAGGTTGACCTGGAAATAGGATTACCGGAAGCAATACAGCTATCGGTGGCAGACTGGACACATATCCAAGAGCTCGACTACGAACAGCTGCCTTTCAAGTGCCGACACTGTCATGAGTACGGGCACTTCGCAAGATACTGCAAAAAGAGAAATGAGGAGACAACAGAGAAGGAAAAGGGAGAGCAATGGAAACAGGCAAAGAAACCTACAAACAGCAGACAGAGCAACAAAAATAAGGCCAAAGAGACAGAGAATAAAGCAGGTAATGGAAGTACAAGCAATCAAAACACCGGAAGCAGAGACACAAACAGCAATGAGGGGGACAAAAACCCCTTTGAAATTCTCACGCCGCCTTCAGATCCTCCAGAGGCAGAGAAAGAAGATCCACCTCAGCTGGAGAATAACGACACCATAGATCCAGGTAATAACTCAATCCCTACCCCAATCAATTTTTCCTCCCCTTCCTACGCAGATATTATCAAACAAAAGAAGAAAACCCTAGAGAACATGGGCTCATCAGATGATGAAACATTTGAAAGGCCAGCAAAAAAGGCTAGATGAAGAATAAACAGGGAAACTAGAGAAGAGGAGTCAGAAAGACAAAAAACCCTCGGCAGTCAAGCCACCATAGAAATGACATTTCAGAGAAATACCAGGCCTAGGGCCTCCAAAGGAGGAGGGCCTACCCCTATAAGCGGTAAATGATGCAGCTGATCTCTTGGAACTGTAGGGGTTTGGGGAATCCCACAAAAGCAGAAGCCATAAAAGATCTTTTGAAAATGGAACCCACAGACATCCTCATGCTCCAAGAAACAAAAGTAGAAGGGGAGATCCTTCTAAGCACCTGTAACACCAAATGGAAATTTGACTCTGGAAAGGTTGTGAGTGCAAGAGGCACGGCAGGAGGAATAGGAACATTCTGGGAAAAAAACTCCTTCTCTCTAGAAAGATCATTCGAGACCCAACATTGGATATTTACAGAACTACGGCATATAGCAAGCAATCTCAGCATAGCCTTGTTTAATATGTATGTTCCTGTGCACTACGAGGAAAAGAGAGAGTGCTGGAAGACACTATCAGAGTTTCTAGACCACAACAATCCCAGGAACATAATAATAGGAGGTGACCTGAATATAATTCTTGACCCTAAAGAGAAGAGAGGAGGGACTTACTCAAGAGACCCTTTTCTTACCACAGTGGAGAACATAATATTACAGAGGGATTTAGTAGATTTCAAGCCGGTTAAAGGAAAATACACATGGACCAATAATAGAACAGGAGAAAATCATATTGCAGCAAGGTTGGATAGATTCCTTGTCAGCAGCTCTATAATGATGGGAAAAAGAATAGTCATTAATAAGATCCTTCCAAAGCTCAGCTCGGATCACAAACCTGTCCTCCTCTGCCTGAAAGATGAAGAGGATTTAGGACCCCTCCCCTTTCGCTTCAGTCCTCTCTGGGCGGAAAGAGAAGGATTCATGGAAACAGTCCAAGCATGGCAGTACAGAAGTCTCAGGTTCCCCAAGCTATGTCTGGGAGCAAAAAATAAAAAATACAAAAAAGGCTCTTAAAGAGTGGATAAAGAAACCTTTGAAAACTCCCATCAGTCAGAGGAAAGAGGCTGTCACACAGCTGGAAGAAATTCAATTTGATATGGAAGAGAAAGACATCCATTCCACGGACTTAGATCAAGAAAAAATTGCACAAAGGAAAACATATTGTTCTTTTAGAAATGAGGAAGAGTACTGGCGCCTAAAGTCTCGTAGTCTGTGGCTTAAAGCTGGGGACAGAAATACCACATATTTCCATAAACAGTTCAGGGCTCGACTCAGCCGAAACCACATAGCAGAAATCACCTTATCTAACGGACAGGTTTGCAAAGGATTCGCCCAAATTAAGGAAGCTGTTGTAAACCATTTCCAAACTCTACTTACAGCAGAAAAAGAGGGGAGTGAGGAAGATACACAAGAGTTCCTTGCTAACATTCCAAAGCTAATTAGTACAGAGGATAATGAAAACCTCATGAGCTCGGTAACGGAAGAAGAAGTATCCAACATTGTGTGGTCTATGGAGCCTGACAAAGCGCCAGGACCCGATGGTTTTACAATTCATTTCTATAGAATCTGCTGGGCATTAATCAAACCAGACCTCCTCAGAATGATACGTGGATTCATGAGGAAGGCAAGGATTGGGGGCAGAGTTAACTCAACCTTTCTTGCCTTAATTCCTAAGGAGACAAATCCAAGATCTTTTGACAGGTACAGGCCAATATCTCTATGCAATGCGTCCTACAAGATAGTGTCCAAACTCCTGGCAAACAGAATCAAGCCTCTCTTGCAAAAGCTTCATTTCTCCAGATTAGGGGGGATTTGTGAAAGGACGATACATTCTGGATAATGTTATTCAAGTCCAAGAAGCTTTGCACTCGAGCCACTCACGCAAAGAACAAGGTATGCTTATAAAACTAGACATGTGTAATGCTTTTGATAGAGTTAATCGCTCTTTTTTGTACAGGGTCCTTACAGCCTTTGGTTTCAATCAAGAGTTTATAAATCTAATCAAAGCATGCCTAGAAAAGATCTGGATAGCCCCAATGATAAACGGTAGAGCAGCAGATTTCTTCTTAGCCACCAGGGGACTGAGGCAGGGCTGCCCTTTGTCACCATTTCTTTACATACTGATGGCAGACTCTCTAAGCAGAAAATTAACTTTGGAAAAACAAAATGGTAACCTCCCTGGAATCAGGATTGTGAAGGAAATCGATCCAATGAACCATGCGCTGTTTGCTGATGACTCACTGTTGCTTGGGGGCGCATCACCACGATTGCGAACTCCTTCAAAAACATTCTCAAAAAGTTCTGCAGCATCTCTGGAGCGTTAATCAGCAAAAGGAAAAGTGTTGTCTATGGGTGGAACACAGATCAGCAGACTATCAACAGAATTGCCAGCGACCTGGGCTTCAATGGATACGCGGATTGGGACAAATTCAAATATCTGGGTCTCCCAATAAGAATGGTATCCAACAGGAATCAACTGTGGGAAGAGGTGATTTCCAAATTTAAGAAAAAGATTGCAAGTTGGGGGGGTTATTGGCTCACCACAGGAGGCAAAATCAAGCTCATTAGAGCTGTACTCTCAGCACTACCAACGTTCCAGGCCTCCTTAATTTTAGCTCCAAAGCAAATCTCAGACCAGATCTCCAGTCTTATGTGAAATTTCCTATGGAATGGAGGGCGAGGTAATGACAATAGATTTCATTTAATAAATTGGGAAATAGTGAAAAGACCTATGGAGGAAGGAGGCCTCCAAATACGAGACCCTCTCCTTGCAAACATAGTATTGGGATGCAAATTACTGTGGCAAATGCTTGAAGAGCCTAGTCACCCTGTCAGTCTGATATTAAAACACAAATATTTCAAACAACAGCCAATCAGAACCTTCATTTCGGAGAAAGCCCCTAAAGGAACGCAAGCCTGGAAGTTATGCAGCAAAGGTATCAAATTCTTCAAAGCTCACCTGTACAAAATTCCTGGGAACGACAAAAACACTATGTTATGGAAAGACAGAGTCATGGGACACCCTCCCCTCAAAGCAAACAGTGAAATCGCAGCGTTAAGATTATGGCTACAGTCAAAAGGAATCTGTAAGATCGAAGACATAGCTAGCTGGGATAATAGAGGAGAGTGGAAACGCTGGAATTTCCCCAAGGCTCCAGCGCATCTCACCACTCAGCTTCACATTCTTAAAAAGGCAATTACAGACTTCGCTCCAGTCCATAGAGACGAAGAAGACACCTGGGGATGGGGGAAGACGGGTGTGTACACAGCAAGGCAAGGATATCTACAAATGCAAAGCAAAAAGAACTCGCCTCATCTGAAAGAAGTATGGAAGCATGTATGGGACAGTTTTAGCATTCCTAAAATCAATTTTTTCTTTTGGACTCTGTTCCATAACAAAATCTTGACTGGAGAAAACTTGAGCAAGATAAACATAGCAGGCCCCCATCGATGTGTCCTATGCAAAAATGCTCTGGAAACCACAGATCATTTGTTTATTCATTGTGAGTATGCCAAGAAGGTCTGGATTAATTTTCTGACTGGACTAAATGTGAGACCCCCAGCTCATTGTACGATTGCAGAAATGTTCACCACTTGGAAAGCCAGTTACCCACACAACATTGCTGGCAAATGTCTATGGTACAAGATATGGATTGCTGCTCCAAAATATGTATGCTGGAAGCTCTGGCTTGCCCGGAATGAAACTATCTTCAACTGAAATGAAATATCAGCAGAAAAAGTGGCAGAACAGGCAAAGAAACTCTTTCTTGAAACCTTGAATTATGCTTCAGTCAAAGATGACAATTCCCTTCGAACAGAGGAAAGGCCTGGCTGGACGGTTTCTCATTCATTATCAGACCTTCAGCAATCACTCGGCCAACCCACAAGGAAAGATGGCAGATCCGAGAATCCGAGGATAGATTTCAGCAGTGGTGGAAATCCCAGGGCGAGTGCACTATCTTCTTTGACGGCGCTTCAAAAGGCAATCCAGGCAAATCAGGAGCAGGAGGGGTAATTTACTATCCGAATGGAGAAAAAGAAGATTTCAGTTGGGGCCTAGGAACGAAAACCAATAACCAGGCAGAAGCTCTTGGTCTCTTAAAAGCCTGTCAATTAGCCAGAAAAGAAAGCCAAAGAGAAATCATCATTTTTGGGGACTCAGAATTGCTGATAAAGGCATTAAGAAGCAAGGAATGGTTAAAGGATCCTCTGTTAAATAAACAGCTCTCAAGAGTGAACAGAATTTTGAAGGACTTCTCCTCGGTGCAAACATTTCATATCCTCAGAGATTTAAACAAGGAGGCGGACAGATTGGCAAATACAGGCTGCACTCAGCAAAGTGGAATGATCAGCATAAACGCAGGAGCTTTGAAAATGGCAATCATCCCTTAACTGGGAGAGGTGCTCATGTAAACCCACGAATTGTAATTTGGTTGATTAGGCTTTGCCCAACCTGGAATTCTCAATAAAACACAACCGTTTCAGTTAAAAAAAAAAAGTTAAAGCTAAGTACAATTTTTCTCTATTCTATGAAGTTAAAATTTTCATCATAAAAGAAGAAGATGATGGTATTAATGAAATATGGCACTAGAGGTAATCAACCATAAATCCCTACCCATTATAGGGATATCCCATTAACATCATATCAATAACCACCACAAACCAAAGGTGGTTTATCCTATGAAGTTAAAATTTTCATCATAAAAGAAGAAGATGATGGACCCTACCCATTATAGGGGTATCCCATTAACATCATATCAATAACCACCACAAGCCAAAGGTGGTTTAAAATGCATGACAACAATACCTAAATATAAAGAAAAGGTTCATGTGTTATCCCTATGACCAGACTATAGAGTCAACTTGCTAATGCTACCTCCATGTCCAATATTGACATCTAATAGTTGAAGATAGAAAGTTGATGCATGGTAGCATAAATAACAAGTGACTAAGAGTCATTATGTTAACTTCAAGGAATCTTTCAATGTTAAGATAAAAAGTTGATGCATGGTAGCCTAACTAACAAGTGACTAAGAGTCATTATGTTATCTTCAAGGAACCTGTTAGGTCCCTATACTATTAGTGTAACCCCTTACTGTTATTAGTGCAACCCTCTTATTATATTGTTGTGCCCATGTAGTCCCCATGTTGTTCTTATTTTGCCCCATAGAAGCCCACTATTGTTATTGTTGTGCCCCTACATTATTATTGTTATGTTGGCTCTGATTATATTATGACCCCTTAGACTCCTATATATAGAAAGTAGGTCTTGTCATTTGTATCATATAAGAATTATTCATTTTTGTAATATAAAGGAGGTTTCCGGCTCGAAGAGGCTTATTTCTAAGTCGTTGATCTATCTGTTGTGAGCTAGTTTCATAACATTTGGTATCAGAGCTTTGGATTCTAGGGTTTCGTTGCTCCAAACAGGTCATCATGGAATTTTATCTATAACATTTTCGCTATGAAGTTTCAGAAGCTAAAAACAAAAACAATTTGAGGTGAAATCGTTCTAAATCTCGGGTCTGAATTTCAGATTTTGGCTTGCTATATTTTCGAAGAAATGATCAGAGGAAGTTAGGGTTTTTGCAAGCTCCAGAATTCCATCTTAGACAGGTCATCGTGGAATTTTCTCTATACATTTGTTTCTATGAAGGTTCAGACTTTGAAATTAAAACTCATTTGAGTCGAACTCTTGCTGAAGCTCGGGTTCGAATTTCAGATCTTGTCTCACTATATTTTCATAGATATGATCCAAGGAAGTTAGGGTTTTTGCAAACTCTTGAATTACATCCCAAAAATGTGACCTTGGGAAAATCGTCATAGCTTTCTTTCTGAGTATCATATTGAAATTTCGTAAGAAGTTATGGAAAGAGGACAGATTGTAGTTTTCTGTGCATCATTTTCAGGTTCGAAGGTTGAAACAGTGACACGTGGCACTTCGAACAATTTTGCTCTACTAAAAGTGTATAATTAGGTCATCTTGGGAGATTGGGGATAACACTTTATTGGAGAATCCAATTTTGATTAGACTGGTGGCATTGGAAAGATGACTCAGAGGGTTACCATAGTTCGCAATTTCGGACATTGGAGATCCAAAATTTCAAAGATAGCTCAGATTCAATATCGAGCTCCTACAAAGTGAAAAAATAAAGAAAATGGAAACACCTAGTAAGCAACCTGAAAGCTCTAGCATGACTCATGAAGAAGAGGAAGAAATGCAACATGATATATCAAAATTACGAGACCAAGTACAACAAATTTCACTGACAAAAAAAGTAACAGAAACTAAGATGGATGGTTTAAAGAAAGACGTGGAAGATAAGATGGATGTTTTAAAGAAAGACATGGAAGATAAGATGGATGTTTTAAATAAAGGCGTGGAAGCTAAGATGGATGGTATGAAAGACAAAATTGAAGATTGGAAGAAGGACATGGAAGGTTGGAAGGAAGGTTTGACAAAGTTGCTACAAGAAAGGCTTCCTAATGGCGAAAAGGTAGTAGAGAAAACTCAGAATGAGAACAAAAGAAATTTTAATCACGATTTGAAGAATGACAATATTGAAGGTTTGAAGAAAGACGTGGAAGGTTTGACAAAGTTGTTACAAGAAAGGATTCCTAATGGCGAAAATGTAGTAGAGAAAACTTACTATGAGAAAAAAATAAATGTTAATCATGATTTCATAGACTCTAATGGTGGATTGAAGACCCACCATGTTCCAAATATCGATATGACGAAGTTTGATGGAAAGGATCGCGTAACATGGATACTACAGATGGATCAATATTTTGAACTCCATAATGTCCAAAACACACAAAAGGTATGCATTGAAACTTTATATTTTGAACCAAATCAGTTTGTATGGTATTGATGTCTTTGCTCTCGCAAACAAAGTTTCACTTGGGAAATTTTTACGGAAGAAATGATAGCACAATAAGAGGATATAAAAAGCAACACTTTTTTTAGCCAATTGATAAATCTCAAACACAAGGGTTCAATGATGGAGCACATTGAGGACTTCCAAAAATTGAATATAAGGGTAAACGATACTCCAGAGGAACATAGGTTTGATGTGTTCATAGGGACTTTAAAGGATAACATCCAACATGAGGTTCACCTTTGGGAACTTGATTCATTGGAGAATGCATTCAAGTTGGCAAGAAAAATGGAAAGAAAAATTATGGCAACAAGGAAGCCTACTACTCACAACTATAAATATGGAAGTGTTGTTTCTCCTAGCCTTCCACAACCTACAAGGTTGACACCACAATAATTGGAAGAAAAAAGAGCAAAAGGGCTTTGTTACAGTTGTGATAGCAAATACACTAAAGGTCATAAGTGTGTTGAGAACAAATTATTTTACATATATTGTAAATAGGAGGAATAAAAGGAACAAGAAATGTCAAAAGAAGAGGATATACACCAGGAACAAGCCCTAGAGAAAGAAGAAATGAATCCGACCATATCTTGTAATGCATTGGCCAGAATTACCACTCCTCAAACTATCAAGATAGAAGGATATATCAAGAGGAAAAAGGTAATAATGTTGACTGATTCGGGAAGTACCCATAATTTTGTTCATTGTAAGATAGCTAAGGAATTGAATTGCTTCCTATATCCAGCAACAGAGTGTCAAGTGATGGTTGCAAGTGGAGGAACCATAAATTGCTTTGGAAAGTGCCATAATATCAAGTTATCCATGGGAGAATATGTATTGAATAGCCCAATTCTTTCCATTCCAAAGGGTGGTGTTGATGTTGTACTAGGAGTCTAATGGGTACAATCCTTGGGTACAATAGCTTTTAATTTTCAAGAACTTTCCATGAAATTTTTTTTGAAAGGAAAGGAATTTGAATTAAGGGGTATCACATGGAAACCAGGAAAGATAATAAGCTCTAACAAAATGACAAAGCTTCTAAATAAATAACAACGAGGCGTAATTGCACAATTATGTTCGTTAGGGGTTCCCACATTGAAATCATATATTTGTCTAGATATCCAAAAAGTCTTGGACAATCATTCCAAGGTATTTGAGACTCCCAAAGGCCTCCCACCTATTCATGATCATGATCATGCTATTCATTTGATTCCAGGAAGTGTTCCTCCAAGCATCAGGCCTTACAGATATCCATATTCCCAAAAGAGTGAAATTGAATGTATGGTTGCATAAATGCTAGAGGTTGGTATAATTATCCAACCAAATTCGATAAACGAAGCAAGGGATGAATGGAAGAATGTCGAAGTAGGGTGGGAACTCATTAAAAAGTTGTAGAGATAATAGTTCAAACAATATTTCTAGAACTTGAAAAGGAAGGAAAAATCATATTGGAACCTAAAGTAGTCACAAAACCAAGAAATCGACACCTACAAAATCAATCAATTTCAGAGTATCTCATCAAGTGGAAGAACTTACCCGCTGAAGATTCCAGATGGAAGGATGATAATTTTATACAAAAGAATCTAGAACTACTCAAGCGTTGATGACAACCCTTTTTGAAGGAGAGGGGCATGTTAGGTCCCAATACTACTAGTGTAACCCCTTATTGTTATTAGTGCAACCCCCTTATTATATTTTTGTGCCCATGTAGTCCCATATTGTTATTATTGTGCCCCATAGAAGCCCACTATTGTTATTGTTGTGGCCTTACATTATTATTGTTATGTCGACTCTAATTATATTATGACGCCTTAGACTCCTATATATAGAAATGAGGTCTTGTCATTTGTATCATCCAAGAATTGTTCATTTGTGTAATGTAAAGGAGGTTCCCCCCTTGAAGGGATGATTTCCAAGTCGTTGATTTATCTTTTCTATATTTTGTAAGCTAGTTTCATAACAGAATCTCTCAATGTTTAGCTAAAACCCTCGTACCAACTAATATATTTGCTAAGTGTGTGAATAATGAGTGAAGACCTCTTAATAAATTTAATGTTCTAGCAAAGAAGGAATCATCATTAGTGCACTTGTAAATTCTTTGTTGTTTTTTCTTCAATAATTGGAATGGCTTCAAACATTATTCTACTACAAATACTTTATTATTATTGATTATACTCCAATAATCCCATTGAGCCATTATCCATGGTTAAATTATTGACAATATTTAGATGACTTCTATGTGCCTTGAATTTCTCATAGAGAAGGTATTTTGCCAATAGATCTCTACTACCAGATTTTTGGCAATAGATCTACTACTATATATGTTGTGTATGTGTAGTTCTCATAGAGAAGGGATTTTTTCCAATAGATCTACTACCATTTCTTTTGCGTTTTGTGTTATAAAAAGGCCAATAAAATGCTGGAGAAAATTAACAACACTGACCAGATAGCCACTAAGTGCCATAAGAAAATAAACTCCATACTATAAACGGTGAACAAGTCACATTTAGTAACGATGAACAATATTACAATGGTGAAGATAACATCATGGTGGATAGACCACAACAGTGAACAAAACACCACATTTAAAAACAAATGCAGGTGAAAAACTATTGTGTTTTGTGTTATAAAAAGACTAATTAGATGTTAATATGGATGCGTCTAAATTAATTCTATTAACATGGAATTTACATACAGTGACTTGTGAATATTTTCTATTGGATAAATGTAAAGAAGAAACACTTGAATATCAAGTTCAAGAAAAAATACATGAGCCCAATAATGTAATGTATGAGTTGTTTGTTAGAAAAGAAGAGTAAGGAAGCCTTCTCTTAAGTTGCTAGAATCATTAGAAGATTTTATGCATCAATAATTAGATCCTCTAAATATAGTGAGTTATCAATACTTGAATTATTTACAACATATTCAAGCCTTATTAGCAAAGGATAAATAACCATGGATGCCTTTCTACCATTATGAATTCTCATCTACAACAATAGTTCCACATATTTGGGTCAATTTCAGGGCACCGTATCCTTTAGCAAATATTGTAGTGTTGGCATGAGCTATGAATGTTGCTCTTTCCTAAAAGGAAGTGCATAAGAATCCAATAGTAGGACTATTTTTTGTTTCTGGACACTAAACAATAAAAAACCCTTAAATTATAAAATCAAAAACTAAAATATAGTGTAGGAAGCTTCCAAGCTGCAATATGTCTAGCAAATGAATAGAGTGGAATGCCACATCTTGTTGCTACAAATAGTAAACATGATAAAATACTTTGACAAACTGCTTGCAACATTAAGATATTGTACCATTCTAAAGCCAACAAGTCACTGTATGGTTTTTCCAATCTGCCTCATGTCCACCCGGTCACACAAGTAAAGATATTAAAGGTAGTCAATCTTACGACTTAGTTAACTTGGCTAAGAATGGACCAAACAAATTGATTGAAGAGTAAAAGGAATATATGGCATTGCAAGCCTGATTCATCTAAGGGAACTTGTGGCATTGCAAGCCATAAAGGACCTGCACATCACGACACCTTAAAGACTATAGGGCTCTAAGATCAGCCCAAGTACACAATCCTAAAAACATTGTCATTTGAATTACTTCACTGGGGTTTGATTCCACCATATAAAGACTTAAATTTTACCATAAAAACATATAATACTAAAAGAAAATGTATAGAAAAATTATAAAGATCACTAAATAATAATAATAATAATAATAATAATTCCATGAAAAGTGTAGATATTGGTAAGGACAAACTCCCCGCCATTATACAAGTGTTGGAATACTCATTTTTAAGACATTAATAACATCCATTCAAATAAGAGGATAACTTTGTTTATGTTTTGCAAAGATGAGGCATTTTTTGTGAGACAAGTATGTGATCAAATGCACCTTAAACTCTGTTGCAAAGTAGTAAGTTAGAAACATAATCATGTATGTAGTGTCTTAATCACAAATTAATATTGGCTAATTTGCCTTTTTTCATGTTGCTTAGATGAGTTTATGCATATAAAAGCAATGGAGGATAGAAAGTAATGTAAATTTCACCTTGATTAAAACCAACACTGTTGAATCTGCTTCCCAGAACTTTTACTGTTATACAATGGAGCATTCACATTCTCTACGTGAATTCACAAAAAAAATTAAAAATAAAAGTAGTACTTGTGAAATGACACAGGCCACTCCATCTTTAATGGTATCATCAAATGCTGCCATTATGTCTGAATCATAACATCCAGATTCCCAACATGTTTTGTATACTGCAATTTGAGGTAGTGGAGCTCCCTCGAGCACCTCCAACTCCTAAACCATTGCAATTCATATTCCTCAGATATCTTCCAGCTGCAATAGAAGCAGTGTGGTTTCCATGCCCTACGCTATCTCTTGCAGATCTATATTCTCTATTAGCCCTCGAACTGACTATTTTCAACGTTTCTCCATTCTCAACCTCCATTCCATTCAAACAATACCTGGCACCAATTAGTTTCTTTTCCTCCATAAGAAGGAATATCGGCCTCAAAAATTTTCAATCTACAAGTGAGCTTGCAATAAGACAGATATACTCATTTTTTTTCTTATTGAGGAAATAGCTGGGCAGATCCATCTAAATGGACCACATCCTGCCAACTTATTAGCATAGATTAACCCTGAGGAAGTTGAGGAGAATTGACCCATGACCTCCCATTAGCGAGGTGCTTTAGCTATGCGATCTCGACTAATTGAGCTAACCCTAAGGGCTAATATACTCAAATTTTGTTATTTATGTGCAATTTCTTATTTGTTTTTGCTAACAAATTTACAATGTACACCATGTGCTTTCCTTCTTATACCCTTATTTTTCCCCTATTATTATACTTATCAGCTTCCATTTTCTACCCAAATTGTGTTTCTCATTTTATTCTTCTTTAGTTGTGTCATAACCCTATTTTTGCCTCATGAGGAACGATATGGATTTAAAGCTTTACTAACCTGGCAGCAGTCTTTGGGTGAAAGTCCCTAGGTTGATTTAATGATTTCTTTCTTCTCTTCAGTAGTAACAACACCAGATGGTTTTTCTTGTTAAGTGGATCAATTTGGTGTAGTGGTTAGTTTAGTTGTGTGATGGATTGTTTGTGATAGCATAAAATCTCATTGTTGTGTGTCCCTTTGAAAAATGTAAGGTTACTAAATTCATGCCAATCCTTTTTTGCTATAAATATGTATACTTTTCCCACTCCAAAATAAATTTTGTTTTTTGTTTTCTTACTAACATTTATTATGTATCTAAATCAAATTACCAACATGCTTTCTAACAAATAATTTTTTAATAGATAATTATTGGAACTGTAAGGAAGGGGATAGTTAGAAAGCTAGGCAAGTGCACAGAGGGCATTGGGTTCACCACCACAGATACAGGAACTAGAAATGAAATTATATTTCATGGAAAAACTATATACAGAATGGAGACAATTGTTGGGGAAGTATTGATGGTTTTATAGTTTTCTTCTTCCAAATGCAAGATCAAAGAGAAGATGTAGGTAACTAATAATGTCGTTTTTCCTCTAGTACTGCTTATTTTAGGTACCCATAATGAAATATTAACTCCAAATGATGTTAGAATAGTTATGGCAAGTAGTGAGGCTTTCATATTTGTACCTAAAACCACCCACATTTTGAGTCCATTTGCTTGTGTAGAACAAAATTTGAATTTGTTTAACTGGAAACATTTATCCACAAACTACAAAGCAGAGGATGATTATAGAACCTATAGCTATAGATCTGCTTCTACAACTATATTGTCCAGAGTAATTTTTGAGTACTCTGATTCGGAGGTTGGGGGAATTGGTTTGGGAGCACTTGTAATTAACAATGAGGAGAAAGTCATGATTTTCTTGAGTTGGTCTCTATTATACTACCATTCTGTGGAAGTGCCAGGATATAGAGAAATGAGTGAGCCAGATATTCATGGCTCATCGTATATTCATGTTGGAGCTTGGTATGCACTTGTTCCTCCTTCTCCATACATAGATGCATTTGTTTATGTCCATTTTGTTAGAATTAATGGAGATTAGGTGATTATTGTTACGTAGTTATGATTGTGCTTTTCTTGGACTTCAGTTCCTATCATTCAGGGATTTGATTTACTATCCCTAACAAAGTGTATATATTTATTATTGGAGTTTAATGTGAAGCCCAAGTGGCATATTTTCTTGTAGGAGCTCCTAGTGATCCGCACCTGTGAGCTCTTCCTGTGTTGTTTGCCAATTCATGTCTTCCATGTGCAACTGTTGACATGGTATCGGAGCTGCAGGAAGGAGAGGCCTGTACACTGAGTTGAGGAATGTGACATCGTCACATGGAGATTGAAGATTAATCACACCGATACTCTTGGAGACTACTCTCATTTTTTATTTCCTGCATCGTCGTAGGGTTCTGGTGTACATCAGTGACTAGTCGTGAACCCGAGGTGATTAGTCGCGACAATCATATAACAAGGTGTTATAGACATTTTTGTGCCTTACAACATGAAGCATGAAATGTCGATAATCTAAGGGATCCAAAGTCCCTAAACATGTTGTTCCTACCCCTAGAGGAACAAGGTCAGCAAACCACAGCACTGAAAATCAGTTCTCCACCTGAAAACACTCAAAAACAAGCCAATTCTGGATCATGTCAACTGCTCCACTGAGCATCTGCGCTGAATGTCAACTGCTCCACTCTGTACCTGCGCTGAATGTCAAATCTAATGAAGACTACCTGTGCTGGGCGAGATTGGCCAAGTGGCACAGTCATTCTGCAAGGTGTCAAATGCCCAGGAAGCTTCCAAAATGACACTTGGATCAGGGAATTTGCCTTGTGATGAGTAAGAGGATCTAGATCTCCAAGTGGAAGCAAGAAACTCCAAGTGGACTCAAGAACTGAAGTATAACTGAAGTGGGAGAGGACACTAGTCAGCTTCATGCCAAACTCAAGCTGACTCATCCTTTCTCCAAATCTCCTATATATAGAGCTCTCTCATGAGGTCTAGGGAGGCTGGAATCTTGTGAATGTAAGGAAGTGCTGTTGGTTTGAGTATAGAACTATTGGGTGATTGCTTTGAAGGAGGTGAAGAGGAGATTTCTTTCTGCTGGGAGGTGTTGCTGGATTGGGCCTATTATGGTTGTAACACTCTCAGAACTTTACTTCTTCCATTAATAAAGCATTTGAGGTTCTTCTATATGCATGTGTCTTTGTGGCGTATTGATGCTTGTATATTTGATTTATTCTAATCCTTGAATCAATTATGGATGTATGCTTCTTGTAGTTTCCCTTTCTTGTGCTTTTGCAGGATCTTTGTGTAGCTGGGCTAGTGAAAGAGCAAGGAGCTGGGAGCAAGCAGCAAGGAGAGAAGATTGGGTCAAACATTAGCGGAAGACAACGGTTAGTCGATCTCTTTCTCCCCTCTCTTACATCTCATAAAGAAGTAATCTTGAATAGCTTTGCATTCGGTTGTTGCTGAGGTACTATCACCCTTAGAGTGGGATAGGGTCATTCCGTATTGGATACTTTTCCCAACAACAAATTGGCGACTCCGCTGGGGATCGTATCTTGTTGGTTGGTTGTGTTTTTGCTATTCATTTCATAAACGAAGTGAGTACCGAATCGAACTACATTTGGATCTTTCAAATGCAAAGTAGAGGGCAGCTACTCTAGCTCAGTTTCTGGGCAAGTTTATGATTTGAAGAGCTGATCCACAAGGACTCTAATAAGCTCTTAGTGATAGCTTTTCATCCTCCTTGTCATCCCTTAGTGTGTCCTTGACTGATAGCTTCTGATTTGGCCAAAAACTGTGAATTTTTGAGCAATCTGTGACCCGGAAACCAAGAGAAACGAAAGTTTCGTTCTTCAGTGCAGGCTGTGTGAAGGCTGTCTGCATTTCAGCGCAGTTCCCGAAGGGGCTACCTGCGCTGAAGGTCAAACTGCCTGTGTACCACCTGCGCTGGACCAGTCTTGCCTTGTGCTACTGGGGTTTCCTGCTGTTTCTTGCCCTGTTTTCACTCTTGTTTTTTGCTGCCTGTTACCAGTCAATGTGCCTATCTGAAACCAACTTTCCTTGCCACTATTCCGCCTCAGTTGTATAAAGAAACTGTGTTTGTTCTTTGTTTATTTCTTGTATCATTTACAGTTTCCCATAACGAAAGTGAACTAGTCTTGCTGTGGCCTCTTAGATCTAGACCTATGATAAAGTGTCATTTTGATCTTAAGAGTTAGTTTGTTTGCTGTTCATAGCTGATTGAGTTTTTTGCTTTCGTCATATGGTTTGAATTTACATATTTCTAGTGTCGAAACAAGTAAATCTTAAGGTGTCTTTTGATTTTGGACAAACTTGTTTGCTTTCACTTGAAATTGAATTCGAAATTATACAACAGCTTTCTTTTTTGTGTCGCACAAACATTAAGAAAGAGAAAAGAAATACCTGCATTTTTGCATTTTGCATATAAGTTTGTATGTTGATTTAGGGAAAAAGTGCATTAGCGAGTGCTCTTTGATCTGTGTGAAAAGATTTTGTCTCTCTTTTCCCTCAGTAGTTAAGATTTTCATAAGTCGAAAAGATTGAAAAAGCTTGCTTCTCATCTTAGACTGCATTTAGGAATTTGTATCAAAACATCTCGTGGTGAACCTTGAAAGGCAAACTTTAAAAAGATCAACTTAAAATATATTGAATGAACCTAACAACGCTTTGAAACATAACGCAAACATCTAGAGGTCTAAGCTAGAGATGTGTTCCGGCGTCGTTAAACGTAGTGACTGTCGATCTCGACGAAGGTGGGTGATTCCTCCTGAGAGTCGGTGGCACTAATACGGACTTGTGCTCCCACGTACCATCGCGTATATATTGGGAGACCCCTATAGGCATATATCTTTTATCCTTAGGAAGCTGTGTCGGCCGCCCTACTGATCGCAATGCAGTGAACACAGCATTCACGAAGATCGACCACTCGTACCGTAAAACGTATTCTGTGGTTTTGCGAAAGGTTTGGCACATCCTCTGCCTAGATCTCCAGAGCAGTTTCTTTTGGCCTTTTTCAAACTCTATAACTGAAAAAGTCCAACCGAGCATTTGTCACTTCGGGCTCATTAATACATCGAAGGAGACTAGAGTCATCTTTAGCTTTTTCTCGACTCTTAAAAAGTGAAAAAGCAAGTTGTGTCTAAAAGCGTCTAATAAAATTCATTCAATTCGGAAACACCAATTTCCCCTTTTAATATTTTAGTTGATCGAGTAATCCGCAATCGTGGAAGAAAGTCAATTGAAACCCCGCCGTTCGCAGAGGCTTACGAGTCAACCGTCTTTGTCCCCGGAATCGAAAACAGTACGGGCAAAGCGAACTCGTTTAACCGGTTCGAAATCTCCTTTGAAAGTTAGAACAAGTGTTCCAACTACATCTGAGGTTCCGGTTACTCCTAACATTTCTGGAAACCCTGCCTCTATAGAAGAAGTTCAACAGCCACAGAAGGACAGTAATATTGATCCTAGTCTGGGGGCAAATACTTGTGTAACTGAACCAGTTCCATCTGTAACCGGTCCAGAAAGTTTTGTTCCTCAAACAACTGTCGTTGTCGAAGCAACCACTTCTTCGGCACCAGAAATATTTTACGGACCTGACGGTCTTCCTCTTCCACCGGGTTTGATTGCGATAGAGGAAATTGCAGAGGATCCGCAAGCAAGTACTCCAACTCATTTTGGAGTCGGGGTCACTCTATTTCCTTCATCAGAAGTTAATCCACCACAAGTGGAAGTCCCTGTAGAATCACTAGGCAATCTATTGGATAGACTTAAGATGTCTGAACAACCATCATCGTCTAGGACTGTGTCAAATGACACAACGACAGCAGAAGCCCCTGCCGTCACTCCAACGATGTTTGCCGGCATACCAGCTGTCCCAACTAGCTCTCAACAGCTAGAAGCAGTCCACCAAGGGGCTATTTCGACAGTATGGTCTGTTCCAGTTTGTTCATCCGGAGTAATACCCGGTAATTCTTATGTTGAAACTCGACAGATTGATCCTCATGGAGGTAAATTTGGGCCATCTAGTCCTCAAGGACTAACAATCCCTCTGAGTTCCGGATTGCTACCATATGGGGGGCAGTATGCCCTTTCATTACCTCCTCCGAGAGGATATCCATATGGCAGTTCTCAACAGTATTCAGGTTATACTGGAATTGCATCAAGTAGTTGAGTACCTATGCTACCTCAACAACCAAGGGTCGTATATTCCATGCAACAGTGTGTACCTGTGACGAACATCCCAACCACACCGGCTATTGTAACAGTGTCACAAGTACAAGCGATACTTGTTGCATGTCAACCTCAGATTTCTCAGGTTGTAATGCAACAGTCACTTGATCATGGGTCACAACCACAATCGCCAACTGGTGGGGCGACACAAGTACAAACGGGTACCATTACCCCACACCTCGGTCCAACGGTTAGCATAGCACAACAAAACATGGCGTCACAACCATGGCTTGTGCAATACCAACAACCGCAGTTCCAGCAAGTGTACCAAGGTTCTGAGCAGCAGATCTTTGCGAATAGTGGACAACCGTATATCCAAAATGGTCAAAACCAACCACTTTACAGTGGTCAAGTCCACCAACCGTATCAGTCATACCAACATCAATTACATTATGCTGGTATGCAAAGGCCCACTGCTCAAGCGATTCCATCGTACCCTAGTTACGCTTCGCCTAACCTGAATCAACAGTTACCATTCGTGGCAACTTTAGAGTTACTCGATTTACATCGTTTAACCAACGATCCGATTGCTTATGCCCCTTGGTGGCTAGCAATTCCTCATAAACTTCCATCTGACATTCCTAAATTCAATGGAAATCCAGGTGAAGACCCATCGAATCACGTGATGACTTTTCATCTGTGGTGTTCGTCGAACACCCTTAACGACGATTCGATAAGACTTTGCCTTTTTCAGAGGACATTGACGGGTCCAGCAGCTAAATGGTATATTGAATTGCCAAGAGCCTCTTTCGACAACTTTAGTTCCCTAGCCACGACTTTCTTAACCCACTTTCAATTACCGATAAGGTATGAAACGGGAACAGAAATATTAACCAACTTCAAACAGACAACTGCTACCCATATATCTGATCATATACATGAGTGGCGTCGTCGTCGTAGGATGGTGAAAACATATGTTCCCGATCAGCTATTAGCTGAATGGTTTATAAAGTTGTTACTTCCGGCTATCACGGAAGATGTGGCCAAGGGGGGAGTCGTAACAGAGGAGCAAGTGATTGCTCGTGCACAATATTTGGACTTAGTTTATACTCAGTCCGGCACACTCTATGACAAAATACCTGACGCCCCTAGACCAGAGTTTTCAATTCCTCCCCCTCCTAAATCAAATAGTGACTCTCATGCCGGTGATGGCGTGATTGGCACAGCAAACGCGAAATCGATAAAGGCTTCGTCAAAGAAAGCCCGTAAGAATTCGGATCAAAATGCAAAAGAAGAAATTCTTGCTTCGGAAGTAAATGCCATATCAGAAGATAAAGGCAAAGAAACCAATCAACCAGGAAGCAAGAAGAAACAAAACAAAGGGAAGAAGAAGAAACAGGGTGAGTCATCCCCTGGAAAAAATTCTTCAAACCCTCCTGGGAAAGGGAAACAAAATTATCCATGTCTAATATGTGATGATAAGGATCATGGCACAAAGAATTGCCCATTCAAAGCTGAGTTAAAGAGGTTCTTTAAAAGTTCCCAAACCTCAGCTGTGTTGACTGATCCGTTTCCCAACCCAGGTCAAAATCTGGTTGATAGTGGAAATGCTTCCCCGTCGCAAGTCCTTATGTTGTCGGTTTCGAAACAGCAGAATGATGCTTTGATTTCGACAAGGAACAAAGATTATGGGAATCCTCAGATGTCGAACGAAAAAGGTAAAGATCAACCAAGTAGTTCGACAACAACTTCGACAGAAGTTGTAACGCCCACCATCCCTGAATTAACAATAAAACCGCCAAAGGGTGTAGTACACAAGTCGACATTTAATCCTCGCGCCAGAGCGGCGCAGCATTATAACATAGTGGAAGATTTGGCCCAATCGCCATCCGCTATGTCGACCCTTGAAGTGCTACAAAATTGTCCAACCCAAAGGCAGGCGTTGTTATCGGCAATCGGTGGGGTTGATCCCAAGGATTCCAATCTTGTATCCTTTGATCACAAGGGATATGATCCTCAGTTACCAGCTCAGCTGGCTTTCCTTATTCAAGTGAAAGCACTCAACAAAACTGTTCACAGAACAATAATTGATGAGGGAGCCTCGACATGTATTATGTCAATGAGTTGCTGGAAAACTTTAGGATCTCCAACCTTGTCGCGATCTTCGACGACATTAAAAGCTTTCGACGGAAGGACTTATACCCCTTACGGTATCCTTAATAACTTGAAAGTTGAACTAGGAGGAAAGACGGTAGAAATTGATGTAGAAGTCATCGATGGAAATCTTGACTATAACATCCTACTAGGTAGACCATGGATTTATGCCATGGCAGCTGTTGTGTCGACTTATTTTAGGAAGATCGCATTCCCGTTTGAAGGAGGGATTACGATCGTCGACCAACAGAATTTCCTCCCTAATGGTTCGCAAGTTACAGGAAGCATTCCCATGATCCATGAGAGTAACCATTCAATTCAAGATATCGGAGTAGGATTATTGAACGATCCCACATTAATGGGAACTTTCGTGCTACCACCTCCTATTTATACAGGAAATGTGCCGTTTGTAGCAACCTGCAACATGATATCTTCCAAGAAGGTCAACATGGATCATTCAATGGTTTTGCCCCCAAGCCCTTTAGAAATATTGTAGCAATCAATGTTTCAAGCATGGGAGGCGAGCCCAAATCAACGCTCATCAAGCGTTTGGGTAGATAGGTCTAGAGAATATGGAACCCCATTAGATCATTGGTCGAGAGTACATGGGACTAACGAAGGAATCTCACAATCAATGATGATTGATGGGGCACCATGGAATGATCACCACCATCGTTCCTTTCTTCTGGAATATGAAGAAGATACTCAAAGTGACCTTTATCACCCTTCAGTATTTGAATTCCTAACAAATACTGTAAACACGGTGGACTCTGAGCGAAACCTATCCAATATTGAAGAGACTATAGCCATAAATATCTCGACTAAAACAGATGTTGTAGAGAATATTTATGTCGGCAAAGGTTGTTCCCCTTCAGAACTGGAAATATATGACGCTCTTTTTCGCAAATTTAGAGATGTCTTTGCTTGGTCATATGATGAAATGCCAGGCATTGACTCGAGTATCGTTGAACATGAAATTAAAATGTATCCTGATGTCAAACCAGTAAGACAACGGCTTCGGCAGGTGCACCCGAAGAAAGCCGCTGCCATTAAGGCAGAAGTTGAAAAACTTCTCCATGCTGGATTCATCTACCCTGTTCCTCTAACCGATTGGGTATCGAATATTGTCCCTGTTATGAAGAAACAAGGGACGATTAGAGTGTGTGTTGATTATAGGGATGTAAACCAAGCTTGTCCGAAGGACAACTACCCTACACCCTTCATCGACCAGATAATTGATGAATGCGCCGGATGCGAAATCTTTTCATTTATGGATGGATTCTCCGGGTATAATCAAATAAATATCCGCCCACAGGACATGTCAAAGACTGCATTTATTTGTCCGTGGGGCACATTCGCTTATCGAAAATTACCCTTTGGTTTAAAGAACACAGGGGCGACGTTTCAGAGGGTGATGAATTATGCCTTCCATGACATCAAGAACATTGTCCAACCTTATCTCGACGATCTTCCGGCTCATTCGCGAAAGTGGACTGATCATCCGCAGCATTTAAGAGCGATATTTCTACGTTGCCGACACTACAAGATAAGACTCAATCCGCACAAATGTGTGTTTTGCGTCGGTTCTGGTCGTTTACTTGGCTTTGTAGTCTCTAAAGATGGGATTCGTCTCGACCCCTGTAAGGTTCAGGCAATCATTAATTTGCCTCCACCTTCAAATTTGCTTCAAATTCAGAAACTCCAAGGGAAAGCAAACTTTCTGAGGAGGTTCATTCCAAATTACGCAGAACTTGCTAAAGGTTACACTCGTCTTTTGAAAAAGGATGTACCTTTTGTCTGGGACCAGGTCGCGCAAGCTTCCTTTGATGCTCTGAAAGATTCTCTAGTACGAGCGTCATTAATGTACGCCCCAGACTATCAAAGAGATTTTAACCTGTATCTAGCTGCAGCGGATACGACCATTGCGATGGTTTTAGTTCAAGAAGTCGATGGAATTGAACATCCTATCTATTATTTAAGTAAAAACTTAAACGATACAGAAAGTAAATATTCTTATGTTGAAAAACTAGCGCTTGCAGCTGTTCAAACGATTCAAAGGTTTCGACATTATGTCCTCTTTCGGAAAACTACCATCTTGTCAGATTGCAACCCCATGACTTATATACTGTCGCGATAGTTGCTGGGGGGAAAATATTCAAAATGGATAGCGATCCTTCAAGAGTTTGATCTGGAATTTGTGAAATCCAAATCAAAGAGAGCTCTAGTTTTCGCATAATTATTATGCGATCTCCCATCATCGTCCAACGATGAAACATCGGAAGAGTCAATCGTGGAAGAAAGTTTGTTTCTGATATCTGTAAGCGATGAGTGGTATGGAGATATCATAGTTTATCTCCAAACCCAAAAGTTCAGGCCTAACACCTCTCGCTCCGAACAAAAACGTATACGATACCAAGCAAAAGATTACATGATCGTCGGTGATACACTTTACCGTCGTGGTGTTGATACAGTTATGAGGAGGTGCCTTACCCATGAGGAGGCCGAAAAAGCCCTGAATGATTGTCATTCAGGCGCGTGTGGGGGGCATCAGTCTGGATATGCAACAACACAAAGGATCTTACGAGCAGGATACTTCTGGCCAACCATGTTCAAAGATTGCATAACCGCAGTCAGAAGTTGCCATGCTTGTCAAATCTTTGATAGCAAAACCAGACGACCACCCACACCTTTACAGCCGATAGTTGCTGTTGGGCCCTTCGCCAAGTGGGGCATCGATTTCATGCAATGTAACCCCACCTCGACCGGGGGGCATGGGTATATTATAGTCGTTGTTGACTATTTTACCAAATGGGCCGAGGCGATGCCTACATTGGATAACACTGGTGAAACAGCTGCCCTTTTCTTTTTCAACCATGTAGTCGCCAGGTTCGGCATACCTCAGGCTATAGTTACAGATCATGGGTCGCATTTTCGCAATCACATGATGGTTGAATTAGCTGCCAAGCTAGGGCTATCTCACGACAGCTCTACCCCATATTATCCGCAAGCCAACGGACAAGTTGAGGCAATCAACAAGGTCCTAAAGCGTATGTTGCAAAGGATGATTGGGGTTCATAAAAGAAGGTGGCACCTAATCCTGTACTCAGCCTTGTGGGCTTACCGAACCTCGGTAAAGAACGCAACCGGGTTCACACCTTTTCAATTGGTGTATGGCCTGGAAGCAGTCTTGCCAATCCAGTGCGAAATTTCGTCGCTTAAACTCGCAATCGATCTTCTCCTCGGAACTTCAGAAGAAGAGGCTCGTTTCTTGGAATTAATCCAGTTGGATGAAACCCATCGTGATGCCGCTTTGGCTAACGAGGCCCATAAGAAACGAGTCAAGGCTCAGTTCGACAAAAATGTCAAACCCCGTGTCTTCTCAGAAGGTGATTTGGTCTTGCTTTATGACCAAGAATCCGATAAATTGGGAGCAGGTAAATTCAAGTCCTTATGGATGGGCCCCTATATTGTTAAGAGGGTGTTAGCAAAAGGAGCCTACGAGTTAATGGATTATGATGGAATTCCACTGGTGCAGCCCCGTAACGGGTTGTACCTCAAGCGTTACTATGCTTAAATAGTAACCTGCATGCTTTTGTTGTATTTTGTTTTCGCTAAAGTGTTTGTCCTGGTCGAGTGATCCACCTTTTCATTTATTGCAGATGTCGAACCTTCTGGAGACATGTGTTGGATATGCTGACGGAGCGAGTCGTAGTTCACGGAACTTATCTTCCGCAGCCTGGGCCATTTTTGATCCAAGCGGCGAGTTAGTAAGTTTCAGAGGTGTATGTATTGGGCAATCAATGAATAACATCGCTGAGTATAGCGCATTGATAGAACTACTCTTTGATGCCATCACACGTGGCATACGCCGACTAATTGTCAGGCTAGACTCACAGCTCGTAATACTACAACTCAATGGTATATATTCTGTTCGCAATCCAGCTATTTATCGCATGTTCCTAAGGGTTAAGATCTTGGAAAGACGATTTGATTCAATTCAATATCAACATATTTCAAGAAACTTAAACACATTAACTGACTCATTAGCAAACTATGTGTTAGATAGACATTTGCAGCATTTATAAAAGGGACACATCGTCAAAGATTGTACATATGGATCACATAAATCAACCAGAATAAAACCCGAAAATCAAAATACATATAAGCTGTTTATATAAGTTCATACATAATGTTCTGTAACCAAGACAAAATCGGTCATATGACCCAAAAACTCAAAAAGATGCTAGGGGGCACCCTAGCCTAATGGTGCTCATGATAGTACGTCACGGCCTGTGCAATCATGCGCAAGAGACGAGTCCATCGTCTAGGCACGCCAATAGTATGCCGCTGCAGCTGTAAAGGTAACTCGTCAATCTGTACATCCGGAAGACCGCGAGTAAGGCTCTCAACCTGCTCCTGCACAGCTGTAAGGGTCTCAGTATCGTCAAGATCGCGAATAACAACTCTCCTAGTAGGCTCCACTGCCGGGGCAGCAACTGGCGATCTTGGACGAACTGCTGGACGAACAGGACCAATATCTGCGTGCACCCAAGAGTACAATTAAAAGTCTTGATAGAATAAAGCACAACAACATTATGAATAAGAACAGTAAACAGTAATATGGTCAAGGAGTTTACCAATGGCGCCCCACTGTTCGCCATCCGGTAGCACCAAATCCGGATCACCTCGGAAATCCATACCCACATATGGATACTCAGAAAAGGCCATCTCCTGGCGCTCGAACCACCTAAAGAAGGCCTCGGTAAAAGTAATCTAAGGTTGACCAGCATGCCTAGACATGTGGTCGACCCACCTCTGCATGCGTGGCTCGGTCGGAGAAGGCAAGTCGAGTATGATGTACTGAGGTTGCATCAGTGGGATTTTCTCCAAGTCGAAGGCAGTCAGAATAGAACCAAATCCAAAGTTCTTCAGCTTCCCGTCCTTTACCTTTGTCAATTGACTTTTCATCTGAACAAGTACTGCATCACACCAGTTGAATACTTTCGGTTGGAGACACTCCAAAGCGTGCTGCATATAAGACATGTTGGCAACATGTAGAGCTGCACTGCCGGCCATCCTACCAATAGTGAATAGAATGGACCTGAGAGCCCGATCAGTAATCTCACGGATAACAATCTTGCCGTCTCTGCTCGGCTGAGAACCTTCCATGCAATACTGGTGGACATAATCTCTGGTGGAATCAGTACCCCGGGCCGTACCTGACAAGGAAACGGGGGCACCTCGCCTTGACAGTCCAGTCAAGAAGTACATGTCCTCTATGGTCAAGGGGATGGCTTTTCCCCTAATCTGGAACACTTGGTTAACAGGATCCCAAGCATCAAGCATGTACTGCAGCAAAGAAATCTGTGCTCTCATACTAGAGATACGGAAGAACTTCAGCAGGCCATAGTTCCGCAACGCGTTCACCGTGACAGGGTCATGGAGGGCAATCATGTCCTCCTCTTCATGTTCTCGTTCTCGCCATGTAAGGGACATTTTGTTCAGAGTTCCCTGCAAAGAAAACAAGAGAAGGAGTAAGTCCCTGTTTTTGATGAAAAACTGGCGAAAAATCATCAAAAAATGACCTAAACACTCAGTTTTCTGAGCCCAACGCAGGCAAAGAGTGTCCCTCCTGCGCTGAAGGTTAGGCTGCCTTAAGGCAGCTTGACATTTAGCGTAGATTTCGAAAGGGGAACCTGCGCTGAAGTTAGGGCGATTTTGCAAAACCCCTGGGGCTCAGAAACACTGAAAAACAGGCCTAAAACTGGAAAATGAAACCATGAAAGGAAAGAGCTAGTGTTTAGCTCCTACCTGGTCCAGACGGCGCCGAAAATCGTCCGCAGAATCTCCCGGAATCAGCTGGTGAAAATCAAGGGGGAAGAGGCACCTCCAGAGCTCCAACAAACCAAATGCAAATGAAATGGTAAATGAGAGGTAAAAACACCTTTTAATGGCTTTTTACACAGTTTAAAGTGAAATATTAGGGTTATAATCTCATTTTCATGCAAATATTATTCATTTCTAACAAAGTTTGTTGCAGCAATTGAAAATGCAGTACTATACTTGAAAAGAGAAAAGCTAGTAATGGTAAAAAATCAAAATTTGACAATATAATCGAGCAGTTTTACCGCGGAATTTATGCTCGTTAAAAAATAGAAAAGCGAGATCCGAGTAGTTTTAGCACATAGTTCATGCTCGTTAAAAAATAAACATAAGTTCGAGCAGTTTTACCGTGGAATTTATGCTCGTTAAAAAATAGAAAAGCGTGAGCAAGAGTTTCTTCCAGAGTTTAAGCTCATTAAAAAATGAACCTATTCCGGCAAATAACCATTGTGATCGTAAATTTATTAGCCATAAAAAGCCTTGGTCGTGTTTGCACTTGCCACCTCCATTCCATTTGGCCAATCGTTCACCCCCATATGATTGTTTACCCTTTTTGAGGAACAGCTGCGAAGAGTGATTTCACCTAGCCATCATTGTGACACTGCCGTGATTGGAAAATTCCAACCTGTACCTGGAATCTGCTGCTATCCCTGTTTATCACTCGTTCCTCAAAAGACGAGTCTTCTTTGAGCTCTTTTCATCTGACTCGTAAAATATGAAAAGTTTGCCAAGTTTTGGCCTTCCAGCTCGTTAAAATGACCGGAAGAGCTATCCCTCCTCTAGATTTTAATCTTTTTGGACCTGAGGGATTATTGCACAAAAAGGTCGAGCGCTTGTTTTATTCGGCTCGTTAAAGTTATCGAAAACTTATCCCTTCTGTATTGTTTTATACTTTTTCGGACTGAAAGGATTAGATGACGAAAAAGGAATTTTGGAGTTAACTTTCTGTACCTTTTCAGACTCTCTAAAAATGAAAAGGACCGAGTTTTCCTTGTCGTTAGACTCGTTAAAATGATTAAATAGCGACAAACTTGTCTTTAGACGAGAACGAGTTTCCCTATCGCTAGGCTCGTTAAAACATAGCGATGGGCTTGCCCGAAGGGCAGGTTATAGAACAAGCATATGTTATCCTCCTCAAGCTTGACAAAAATAAAGAGGTACTGGTCAGAAATGACTGGGGAAAAATTGGGAGAACCTCAAAGCTTTAATGGTAGCAAGTCGCTCTTGAAGATGACACTTTGTCCTCCGTATCACATCGGGTTGGGTTGTTTCATTCACCGGTCTCATCACCATGGTCTTCGCCAAACCATCCACATTTTGGGGTAATGCTACCGATCCATCACATCAGTGTCGTTATATGTTCAAGAGATGTGTTCAGAAAGAGTCAACCGTGTCCCATCCACTGCCATACATTATCCTTCATCCACCCATGATCGCCACCTTGAATCATATCTCACAGATTGTTTTCACCTCCACTAAAATCATTAACTCCGTTCCGTGTCACTGATGTGGGATTCATTAAGGCCCTCCTTTGACGGATCACTTCTTGTCGACTTCAGCTCATTATCCAAGAAGTTGATAGAGGAACAAAACCCCCAGTACTTTGAAGCTTGCATGCCTCAATGGCAAGTTTCTCACTTCCGGCGACAGGTATACATTAATGACCTTCGACCAGAAGATTTTGCATGGTGTTCGACGCCAAGTCCTTTATTCACACCACGTGAATTGTACTGCAGTACCTTGAGGGTCATTGTCGTTATTGATGATTCCTCTCGCGCTTGTTAACGGTTTACATTATTGACCGGTAATCAAGCGATGTCTTTCCATGTTCGACTTCAGCGCAATTCTCACATGGATTGACTTGTACTTAGAGTGAAGATCGAACGAGTTTGAAGACCCCGGATCTAGTTTCATCCATCCGGGCTGCGATATATATTCAGGAAATATAAAGACATTTGATATGTACATCATTACAGTAGATGATCATCCTACTCAAAGGATGATAATTTCAACAGAGAATTATCAGTCTGCCATCAGACGATCGTCTGTTCTATGTACCAAAATGAATTTATAAAGCTAAGCATGGGAATGCCCGCCTCAGCTAGATCATGAAAGCAGAATGAAAAATAATGTATTGTATTGTATTTATTACAGGGCACCTCTCAGCGATTGAATGAACTTCGGATCCTCCTGATAAAGCATTTCACCCGATAAACGACCTCATACTTTAGGGGGCAACTATTATAGACATTTTTGTGCCTTACAACATGAAGCATGAAATGTCAATAATCTAAGGGATCCAAAGTCCCTAAACATGTTGTTCCTACCCCTAGAAGAACAAGGTCAGCAAACCACAGCACTGAAAATCAGTTCTCCACCTGAAAACACTCAAAAACAAGCCAATTCTGGATCATGTCAACTGCTCCACTGAGCATCTGTGCTGAATGTCAACTGCTCCACTCTGTACCTGCGCTGAATGTCAAATCTAATGAAGACTACCTGCACTGGGGGAGATTGGCCAAGTGGCACAGTCATTCTGCAAGGTGTCAAATGCCCAGGAAGCTTCCAAAATGACACTTGGATCAGGGAATTCGCCTTGTGATGAGTAAGAGGATCTAGATCTCCAAGTGGAAGCAAGAAACTCCAAGTGGACTCAAGAACTGAAGTATAACTAAAGTGGGAGAGGACACTAGTCAGCTTCATGCCAAACTCAAGCTGACTCATCCTTTCTCCAAATCTCCTATATATAGAGCTCTCTCATGAGGTCTAGGGAGGCTGGAATCTTGTGAATGTAAGGAAGTGCTGTTGGTTTGAGTATAGAACTATTGGGTGATTGCTTTGAAGGAGGTGAAGAGGAGATTTCTTTTTGCTGGATTGGGCCTATTATGGTTGTAACATTCTCAAAACTTTACTTCTTCCATTAATAAAGCATTTGAGGTTCTTCTATATGCATGTGTCTTTGTGGCGTATTGATGCTTGTATATTTGATTTATTCTAATCCTTGAATCAATTATGGATGTATGCTGCTTGTAGTTTCCCTTTCTTGTGCTTTTGCAGGATCTTTGTGTAGCTGGGCCAGTGAAAGAGCAAGGAGCTGGGAGCAAGCAGCAAGGAGAGAAGATTGGGTCAAACATTAGCGGAAGACAACGGTTAGTGGATCTCTTTCTCCCCTCTCTTACATCTCATAAAGAAGTAATCTTGAATAGCTTTGCATTCGGTTGTTGCTGAGGTACTATCACCCTTAGAGTGGGATAGGGTCATTCCGTATTGGATACTTTTCCCAACAACACAAGGTTTCAAATTAGCTTCGTGGCTGACCTGGATGCGTGTTGAAAACCTGTGGTTGTTTGTGTTTTGTTGAGGAAGGAGTTTGCGTGTTTTTTTTTTGGCTGCGTAGCTGGGTGGAGGGCGAATCTCCCCAGTTGCTGCGTTGAAGAGGGCTGCATGAGGGGATTGCATGGTGGATGCATGTAGCCAGGCATGCCTTTGGACCTGTGTGGTGGTGAAGCCAGGTAGGCTCAAATATTAGTAAGCTTGGTAGTGAGGGGTTACATGTAATGTCTTTGATTACATGTTAATTTCTTCGACTGGACCTGCATTTAATTGGAGAAGCTCGACGGAAGGCCGCAAGGTAGAGAGGAGCTCGCCCAGCCTTGCTGTGTGGGCTGGATTGGAAGCTAATTGCTAAAGTTGTGCGTGAATGGAGGAGGCCTGATTGCTGAAGCTTCCAGCTAGACCTGCATCGAGGAGAAGGTGGCCTGAACATTGGTGGACGTCAATAGAGGCGTATGTGATTAGGGCTGCTTAACATTCAAAGGCTGCTTAAATTGTTGAAGATTTTATTCATTCAAGATGAATAATCAAATCACTGAAGCTTATCTCAATGAGAGTAATAAGCTTGATGGTTCCAATTACACAAATTGGAAACTTAAGCTCTAGAATCTGCTTGAGGGACAAAATGCCTATGGCATTGCCACCAGTGATGAAGTCAAGCCGACTAATGCAATTGGTGGATTGAATACAACAACTCAATACTGGGAGAAAATAGAGATGAAGGTGAATGTTCTTCTTAAGTTATTAGTCAAAGATTGCATCATCCCTCACATTCGTGATTGCAAGATAGTGAATGACATCTGGACGATTCTCAAAGAGATACATATGAGATCAAGAACATCAGTCGAACTTTGTACCTCAGGAAGAATATTCTCTCAATCAAGATGGATGTGAATGAGTGTATTTCTTCATTCATATCCTGGATAAGGGAAGTTAAAGATAAACTAAATGATATTGTTCAGATCATGGCAAATGATGATCTGGTGACAATTACCATGAACAACATGATGAATGATTATCAGATGTTTATAACAGGATTGAATGCAAGAGAAAAGCCTCCAGGCTTTGAAGAGCTCACTGGGATTTTGCTACAAGAAGAGGAAAGGAGGTTGTCTCTCAAACCTCAAAATCCAGATCTTGCATTGATGACAAAGTTCAAGCCAAAGGGGAAAGCAGTCGCTGATCACAGGAAAGAAAACGCATCACGAAAAAGGACACCACAAGGTATGACCTTGCATAAACATGACTCTGCTCCTAAATGATTTTATTGTGGTAAGATAGGCCATATTGCTAAATTTTTCCATAAGAAAAAGGCAGATGGGGAGAGGTACAAGTAGAGAAGACATGCAGGTCATTTGGCTGATGCAAATGCAGATCAGAATCAGGATGTCAGATTGTTTATGGCTGAGGCTAAGACTGCTTTAGCTACTGAGGAGGATGAATCAGATATTTGGTTCGTAGATTCTAGAGCCTCCTCACATATGATAGGTAAAAAGCAATGGTTCAGAAATTTTAGAGAATCCAACACTGGAGTAAAAGTATACCTTGGAGATAATAGAGGGTACGAGATCAAGGGACATGGAGATGTCCTTGTTACTCTGCCTGATGGAAAGATCAAGAATATATCTGATGTGTGGATGTTCCTGGTATTAAGGAGACCTTGATTTCTATATCAAATATTGCAGATCAGGATCTCAAGGTAGAATTCTTTAAATCTCATTGTATTATTAAAGACTTGTTGGACCAAATGAATCCTATTGCTACAGGTATTTGTATAGGAGGACACTACAAACTGGATATGAAGAGTACACCACAGGAAGCATTGATGTCATCTAATAAGTCCATTGAAAATTTGTCGCATCAGCGACTTGGGCACATCAATTTCAGTGACCTTCTGTTGCAGAACAAAGGTATGGTAGGTGGTCTTCCTATTTTGAAAAAGTTGCATATTTATTGTGAAGCATGTGCATTCGGTAAACAACATAGAGATGAATTTCCTACTGTTAAAGATAGGAAACAGAGGGATACACTCAAACTTGTACACATTGATTTATGTGTCCCTATGCAGACAAGATCGTTAGGTGGGGCCTACTACTTTTTAATATTTGTTGATGATTGTACAAGATTCACATGGATGTATTTTCTTAAACACAAGAGTGATGCTTTTGAGTACTTCAAGAAATTCAGAAACATGGTTGAGAAGCAGACAGGAAAGTTCATTGGGATTCTTCAATTAGATCAAGGCGGAGAATTCAAGAAAGGGATTTTCAACAAATACTGTAAAGAGCATGGGATACAACAACAGTTTACAACACATTACACTCCTCAGTAGAATGGAGTAGCTGAGAGGAAAAACAAAACACTGGTGGAGTGTGCTTGCAGTATGTTGAAAGGTAAGAATCTAACTAATGGTTTTTGGGCAGAAGCTATCAATACTACAGTGTATTTGAAGAATAGGAGTCCCACTAAAAGTCTTGATTATAAAACTCCTTTTGAAGCATTGTTTGGCTTCAAGCCTACAGTAAGTCACCTTAGAATATTTGGTTGTAAAGCTTTTGCGCATGTTCCCAAAGAAAATAGGAAGAAGTTAGATTCAAAGGCCATTAAATGTACCTTCATTGGATACTGCAGTGAGTATAAGGCTTATAAAATGTTTGATCCTTCTGTTGTAGCATTTTTTTGGTTTTGATAAGGTAGAATAAAATAGTCAAAAGATAAAAAATATTTTGAAAAAATGCGAAGTTAGGATATGGACATAACAATATTGAATAAAATGTTAGTGAAAAAATCTTGATGATGATGTCCACATCAAAGAAAATGTTAGGTTAGATGTCCTAAAAAATAAAGACAAAAAGAAAATGTTAGGTTAGAAAGAAAAGAAAACAAATAAACTCCGAAAGTGAGCAAGTCTAAATGCAACTACTATTGTTTATGAAAAATAATGGTTGTGTGCAGCTTGTTTTAAATGCCACAATCCATGACAGTCAAACTGTTTAATCTTGACTACTTCATGCCTTAAATTTGATGTTATAGATAGAGAATAAAGATCTGGCCAAACTGTTTAATCTTGGCAGATCAGTAGTTAGGTAGAGAATAATAAGATGCTCATTAGTTTAATCTGATCCCTTGGATGTTTTAAGGGTAGATTTAGATAGTTTGCTTTTGTAAAATAAAAAGAAAGGAAAGGGGTTTGCTAGTTTAAATGCACCCATTAAGTGAAGAAAAAATGATAGGATAAACAAAGGGTAAGTAGAGAAAGGTTGCAAAATTTTCATTATTCATTGGACAAAATGTACATTTATCATGTTTCACCATATGTTTCTATGTCCATGAGGCAATTACACAAAGCAAATGAAGGTCTTCAAAATCAATTAATTAACTTCCCATTCATCCCCATTCATCCCTATATTCACTAATTTCCCCTTCCTACCTTCATACATTCATATTCATTCATTTTCCACTAAGAACCCCTTTTCCTAAGGTCAAAATCCTTTTTGCCTAGGAAAAGTAAAAAACCCTATGTAAAATCCCTTTTTACCATGTTAAATCCCCTTTTACCTGAAAAACCCACAAAAAGGTGTTTTACCCTAAGTATTATGCATATATGAAAAGTAAATAAACCATGAAAAGGCATTATACTTAGTCTATTTTCCCTTTTCTGCCTATATTTCCCCTTTTCACATGTATTTCCCCTTTTCAGCTCATATTTTCATATTAACATTAACTATAGTATTAAACCCCTAAAATCCCTTTTCCCATATATTATTAACTCCTTTAATAAAATATCCCGAAAACCTTAGTTTTATAATAAAACTATGTATTTTCATATCGCATCGCAATATTGGCGGATCACAAGCCTTTCAACGTGCATCCGCTTTCCCCGATTGCGATATGCGATCAACGATGGGACCGGACCCGACGCTATATATATTATAACTCATTGCCATATCGCATCCGCCTTTATCGCAAGCCCCGACTAAAGCACATACCTTTCGCCATTGTGATCTCCGATTGCGATTGGGACCCGGACCCGATCATATATCATATATGGTTTATTTCCACGTCACGTTCGGCGCCTATCGCATTCCTTGCGATGGGCCATCCTTTGCTAAACTCTGATTGCGATATGTGATATTAGCCCAGACCCGATATCATTATCCGCCCAAGTTAATAAAATTTCAAGTCTGCCATATCTGTTTTGCGAAGGTTTTCTTTGTTAAATCGTTTTTACGATTTAAACGAAGAATTAACCTTAAACCTCCATTTCACCACTAATCTGGGTTTTAAGCCATAATAAAGTCATTACCGCCATATTTAATCGTTCGTACCCTCTGTACTGCTCCTTCACTCCACCACTGTTCGATCCAATGCATTCAAATCCAACGGCCCTTGGAAATTTCGGGTTGGCTCTTTGTACAAGCATTACCCACTCGAAAAGTGGTATTCCATTGAACTTCCCTTGCTACGTGTTAGGCTTATATTATTTCGGGTGAACCCCTCCCAAAACTGCCCGCGCTTCATAAGCGGTGCAATGAAAACCGCCTTCCACAAAACGACAAAATGGTTACTGTTCACTATCGTGCCATATTTCAAAAGAAAACTGTTTTTCCCATTTAAACACCAAAATGACCATTTTACTCTGTTTTGCCTGTTTTACACAACAAATCCTCCATAATGCCTCTGCGTCCAATTAAACCATTGTTTCACCTTCTGATACGCTATGGACTCCTTCCAATGTCCTTTCAAGCTCTATAAAGCCATTGAAGACCTTATGTCACCCTTGTTTTTCTTAACAGTTTTTGTGTTTTGCAGGTAAAGACTCAGTGTTCTAGGCTTACAGAGAAAAAAGCCTGCGTACAGTTGGAAGAAAAATATGAAGATCATATCAATTTACTTTACCTGTAACATAAAATCTAAAGTACTGTTGAAAAACACAGTGAAAACCTGGATTGCACAGTAAAGGTAAAAAGAAACTGTAAAGGTTATTCTGCAGGGTTAAAAGATATTCATAGAGTTTAAAAAGTATCAGATGAAAGATCAAATGAAGGCAATCAACCAGTGTAAAGGATTCAAACAATTTAGCAGCTTAAAGGGCGAAATATCAAACAACAAAGCCAACACAACCTGAATAAAAGGGACAGCAAGAAGCAATTCAATTGCTGCCCCTATCTTCTTGCATGAAGATCTTTTCCTTTCCTAGAATAAATCTTAATCAATTTTAGGATATTTCTTAGTTTTATTATTGTATAAATAACTCTCTTCTCGAGATGTTACAGGTTCGAAGTTCAAGATTCATTGTTCATTGCTTGTTAAGTTGTGACCGTTTACTCTACTTTGAACCTGGAAGCCACCTTTGAAGGAAGCGTTTCTAGACACTTGATGTACTCAGTCTTTCTGGAACCTTAATACAAAGCAGAGGATTCTAAATTTGGTTTTACACAATTTGTGTTATCCTGTAAGATTTTCCAGTTATCAACCATTATGTTTTTCTTCATATGCTTATGACTTATAGAGATATCTAGGTAGGAAGAATTGTGTCTCAATTTATTCCTATAAGCTCCTGAAGTGATCATCTATTAAGAAAATGGATTAATGAACTGTCTATTTAGCTAATCCCCTCTAATCAATAAATCATCAGCATCTTGTGTAAGCTTAAGTATACTGCCTTGAACCTTTGGAACGTATTTTAGAAGGTTTTCCTACTTATGATTGTTCTATTTTACAGTCTGGAAACTGTGATAATCATATTATTTGTTGTCTTCTTCTCACCACTATTTTGATCTATATCACTGTGTAAAGTCTTATAGCAGCCCTTTGTTGAGATATTAATATAACCCAAAGGATTAAGTATCTCAATTCTACATCTGTCTTCATTCATTGGTCTTCCAAAACTAAAACCAAAAACCCCAAAACAATTATTTTATATGCTCTGGCATTGGTAGCTGACCTACTACTATCTCAGAGGTATAACACCTTCTACTCACAAGGTGTTTGTTAGTAGAGATGTAGTATTCCATGAACAGGTTGATGATGGAAATCCTGTTCAAAACAATGAAGAATGACATGTACCCTTACTTTCAGAAGAGGATATTGAAACAGGGATCAGTCAACAACAGCAACAGCAACAGCAACAGCAACAACAACAACAACAACAACAGCAACAATAGCATCAATAACAGGATAAAGAGGAAGAAATTGAGTCCAGTCCACAAAGATAAGAACACAACAGAATAGTTGAACCCCCCACAACTTAGGAGATCTAGCAGGCCGAAACAGTTACCAGCTCGATATAGGGATTGTGCGCTCATGACTGGTATGTTAAACATTACAGAACCTTATAATTTTTATGAAGCTAGTAATAGTTCTGAATGGAAGGAAGCAATGAAGGAGGAATATGATTCTAGTATTAAGAACAATACTTGGGATCTAGTAAAGCTTCCTCATGGTAAACAACCCATAGGTTGTAGATGGTTATTTAAATTGAAATTTAAAGCAGATGGGTCTATTGATAAGCATAAAGCAAGGTTGGTTGCAAAGGGGTATTCCCAGAAAGAAGGTATTGATTTTGAGGAAACATTTGCCCCTGTTGCAAAACTAAATACCATTAGATTGATTATTGCTTTAGCCACTAAGCATCATTGGAAAATACATCAATTAGATGTTAAATCTGCTTTCTTAAATGGTGATTTAAAAGAAGAAGTATACTTAGTGCAGCCTGAGGGGTTTGTTAAGAAGGGAGAAGAGCACTTAGTATGTAGATTAAAGAAAGCTTTATATGGTTTAAAGCAGGCTCCTAGATCCTGGTACGAAATAACTGATTCATTTTTCCTCATGCATGGTTATAAACATAGCAAAAATGATCCTAATTTGTATACTATGTTTAATGATGAGGGATAGATAGTGTTGATTTCTTTATATGTAGATGATCTGATCATGACAAGGAGTGCAGACAATCTCATTGAAGAAATCAAGCAACAATTATCACAGAAATTTGAGATGGAGGACCTTGGAGAAATGCATTACTGCTTGGTTCTAGAAGTTTGGAGAGATTCAAACCAAACTTTCTTGTCCCAGGGTAAGTACGCTAAGAGTTTGTTGACTAAATTCAAAATGGATGAGTTCAAGGCTACATTTGTGCCTTTACAGCAGAACAACAAACTTTAGGTGGATGATGGTTCGAAATATGCATATGCAACATTGTACAGACAGCTGGTTGGTAGTCTTATCTATTTGACTACAACGAGACCAAATCTAGTTTATGCAGTGAGTGTTTTGAGTCAGTTCATGACTCGACCTCATGAGAATCATTGGATTGCAGCGAAAGGAGTACTAAGGTATTTGCAAGGAACTTCAGACTTTGGTATTTTGTATTCTGACTCATTTGATGTTAGGTTGACGGGTTATACAAACTCTGATCGGGGAGGAAATTTAGATGATAGAAGATCAATTACAGGTTATGCCTTCAGCATTAGGTCTAGGGTCATCTCTTGGTGCAGCAAGAAGCAGCATACTATACCCTTATCCTCAACAAAAGCAGAATATCAAGCTATGTGTGCAGCAGCATGTGAGGCAGTTTGGTTGCACAAACTTCTCCTAGATGCAGGAGAAGAACAAACAAAAGCTACCGTTATCAATTACGATAATCAAAGTTCCATCAAACTGGCCTACAATCTTGTGTTCCATAAAAACACTAAGCACATAGACACTCAATTTCATTTTGTCAGCGAAAAGGTGCAGTCCAAAGAGATTTGTGTTGAATATTGTAATTCTTGTGATAATATGGCTGATATATTTACTAAGACTGAAGTTTGATTTGTTTAGGGACATATTAGGTGTGTTTAAGAACCCTTTCTCCATTAAGGGGGAGTGTTAGAATTAATGGAGATTAGGTGATTATTGTTACGTACTTATGATTGTGCTTTCCTTGGACATTCAGTTCCTATCATTCAGGGATTTGATATACTATCCCTAACAAAGTGTATCTATTTATTATTGGAGTTTAATGTGAAGCCCAAGTGGTGTATTTGCTTGTAGGAGCTCCTGGTGATCTGCACCTGTGAGCTTCTCCTGTGTTGTTTGCCAATTCATGTCTTCCATGTGCAATTGTTGACACATTGGAGGAGCAAGAAGGCAGTTACCAGAAAAGAAATTTTGGCATTTGGGGGACTTTTTAGGTTCTGAACAATTGTTCAGCAAAGAGGAAAGGCATTTGATCCCTCCAATGAAAATAACTGTGATGTAATTTTGGTTATGCTTTATGGAAATTCTTTGCAAATACTTCCTTCTGAAATATTTCTGGAGGAATCTGAGAGTTTATTGATTTCAGAAAGTGAACCATGTCTCCTGTGGAATATTGGAAAGGCCCCAGTGGCTTTTGTTGCAATACATGTGTGTGGGTATGATGAGCATATTGATCGGTTGTTCAATGGAGACCCAAATGCTTCGTCATACTATAATGCTGGAGGTAGAATCATGAGGAAGAGTTGAATGATCTAGTGAGATTTTGGGTTCAAATAAGTGGATTTGAAAACATTGTTCTCTTTTTTTAAGAGTTGAATGATCTGGTGATACTTTGGGTTCAAATCAATGCATTTGAAAACATTGTTCACTTTTTTAAAACCTTGTTTATGTTTTGAAAAGATATTCTTCTCATGGGGTTTCAAGTCTGGAGTCGGAAAAGCGGGAATCAATTCAAAAGCTTAATATTTATCTTAGTGGCCACCAATGTCCGTGGAGATGAAAGTTTAAAATATCCATCTTAATCATAATGGTATTACTCATAACCAAATTGTGCTACCACATATTTGAGTTTTGGGAAGGGGAGATTATGGCTATCAGGTTGGTAACATGATACAACATTCATAAAATCATTCAATTTTGACTCCATTTATTCGCCTTTCACGCAAAAATTCATGTAATCCATTTATATATAAGGGATGTCTCAATAGTGACTGAAATAAAGCAATTTGGCCACTTTTGGATAGGGTTTAGTTATAGTAAAAGTAAAACAGATCATTGTTTGAGTCAAGCTGTTAACAAACTGATTTGCATATATGGGTACATTTTTCTGCCTTCACAGGATCTTTTTTATTTCTCTGTGGGAGTTGAATGATACTACCTCGAGGTGAGAATCAACAGCAATGTCTCCTGAGAACTATATGATTTTGATATGGAATTTCCAGCAACAAGCAGAGAATTTTTTCTTCCAAAACAAGGTTGTGTTTTGGAAGAAGTTTGGATTCAATGAACTGATATTAGTATTCATGGGAGAAGCACAAGGGGGACCCATTGTGGCATGTTGGAGAAGTTCTCAATTTTCTCAGAAGGTTAGAAGATGGACTACTATGTTCTTTGAGGAGGGTAGATTCACCATCTCCTTTTCATCGATGGCTTCCATTGGTACACCACAAAATCTTTCATTCTAATCTAGTTCTAACTTCTCAGCACTTGTCTTTTCGTTATAAATTCCACAGAGAACCCAATCATCCAATTGCATCAAGAAGAATACATTCGATCAATATATACTATACACAAATTAAATCATAGGGAAGCTATGAAAAATACAAAATTCAATCCCAAAATTAATCTTTCACTCTCTTATTAGTTTAAAAATTCTAAGGCTCAAGGCAGGAAACGCAAATCCCAAATTTTAGGCTTCAGAGAATTGATAAAGAGTATTATAATTTTTCTGTTAAAAATGAAAATTCAAGCATTTCAGTGTCAATATCTCTAATTGGAGAGCAAATCAATCAATTTCAATATGCTAATTTCAGTCTAGTCCAAAACGTTCATGGTCAATATCTTCAATTTTGGAATCAAGCATTCAACCCAAATATCTTTATTGCTAATACCCATGTGTCCATACACTCAACATATGGTGAATATAAACATACTATGGAAAAAAGAATGAGGATATGATGAAAATAGACATATCGTGGAACAATATTCAAACATTCAATATTTTTCAGGGTTGAATGATAGCTAAAGTAATCACAATCACAAAATCAAAACAATACACGTTAAAAACAACTCACAACAGAAGTGTCTCCCCAACTTCCCTTTGCAAATCCAAACTTCCCACTGAAAATCCAACAAAGAGAAGATATAACTACTTACTCTTAAGTTGAATTTTTTTCTTGCAGGCCTGCTAACATCGACAAGAAGGTATTCATGCATGAGCCAATCGATCTTTGAGCCTTTGGGTGTTTTTCCAGTATAGAAGACAAGAGCGATGCCCACTCACTTCTTTCCTCCTTTAGCAGTAATGGGTTTATCAACACCTGTAGCTTTCCAGTATCTAGTAACAACAACCTTTTGGGCCTAGACTCATTTGGGTACTTTCTATCCCAAGGGTCGAAGAAGTACGAGTAATTCTCTGGGAACAAGGCTTTTCTTTGTAAACAAAAAAGAAAAGAACAATATCTTTAGCAAGCTCTGAATTTCATTTTCATATTTCAGCTACAATCTGTTCAGAAATATGGGTTAAAAACTATAAGGGATAGGATGGGAAAACAAAGAAACATACCTGGAAGCTTCCATAGATCATATTTGTAGAGGTCCACATCTTCTATTATGGGAACATGTAGTGACTGCGAGGCCCCTTTCTTGCGTAAGTAATGGACCAACAGAATATGTAGGGTAGAATATGAGTCCCAGAGGCAACTCTACTCCGCTTTTGTGTTTCTTCAGCCCATGGTTATGCTTCTATTTTTTTCCTTCTGAGTCTTTTAAGTCTCGTAACCCTCTGATCTGTTGCTTCTTTTGCTATATAAACTGACAGAAAATTGACTGTAACTGTCTTACTCTCACTGCAATTCCATTCCATTAGATAACCTGTCATTGAAATTTCCATTACATCTACCTATTGTTAATGTATCACCGTCGCACCTGTCATGTATCAGCGCAAAATGGAGCCACCCTTAGCAAGCGTAACAGTAACAAGGCGAATGGTGTAAAGAAGTTTGATAGATGTCACCAGGTGTAACAAAAGGGAAGTTGAAGCACCACTGCACAAAACCGGACATATGGCAAATTGTTCCAAGACAGAAAATCGGCCAAAACCTGCCATGCGTAACAATGGTCGAAACCCTGCGTTGCGTAATAACATGCTAGAAAATCAACAGCGAAACCACCCATTTCAAATCAACGGTTGGAAGCGTTAGACATGATTAGATAGATCAAGATAAAAAAATAGACACAAAACCACCCATTTCAAATCAACGGTTGGAAGCGTTAGACATGATTGGATAGATCAAGATAAAAAAATAGACACAAATTAGTTTGCCCATTTTAAAAACAAGACGCCTATCAACGTAATTAAATAACTCCACTCCAAAGATTATATGAGGAAGTTGGGTAAGATGGAATCATCCTTTCCATGGAAATTTCGATGTGAGAAAGAAACTGAGCAGGATAGGATCCCTCATTGAGGAAACCTGATAAGGAATCTTGACAAGTAATAAAATGGGTTATATTATTTTAATCGAATCTATATTTAATCAAGGTTATCCAAGTTATATTATTTTAATCTATGTTGTGAACAGTTTATCTTACCCAAAATGTTATTTTACATAGGTAAATTTTACATGGCCGTCCACTTTCCGTTAAAGAATTCTTACATCATTGGGAGTATCAAATTACGTACTTACAAATAAAGTTTACATAAACATAAACGTTACGTATGGAAAAGCACTGATCAAGTTATACATTTTTTTGAGTGAAAATGAAATTATATGGAGGGTAATTAGAGTACCAACAAATATCTTTAAAATGGATTTATAACCATTATTTATTTATTTTAACTATAAATTCATTATTTATTTATTAACTTTAATTTTAAATTCATTAGTTATTCAAACAAATTTATTTAAAAATAGATTTATAACAATTATTTATTTATTCATTAACTTTAATATATTGTTTTACTTTGGTTTTTGTACAAATTAGTTGGGAAAAGGTAAAATCATAATCTTGCCATCTACATATATAGTCAAAACTTTTGAATTTTACTAAAATTATCAAATTTTCCATGCAAAACTCATTTCATGAGTGACTATAGTGTATTGTTTTGTTTGTTTTTTTAAGGTAATGTGAGTCTTGAGATGAGTGATACTCTTAATCTGTGGCTTGAGTAGCCACGACCCAGGAACATCTAAGCCGCGAAAATCACCTGGGGATCACACTTGACCTAGGCCACACTAGCCCTTAATATGGCCAGAATTTTGCCGACAAAGTTTTCAGCTAGTGACCTTTTCACCACAAAATGTCTTAACATACACCAAGTAAATTGTCTATTCTACACCCCACGGGCGACTTTATCGCATTGTTATTGAATCAATTATCAATTATTTATAATATCCTTTCTAATGAAATGATAAATTTTCTATGAACATATCCTTACATATCATAAATTTTCTTTTTCCTGAAGGCCTAGGAGAATATAATGGCTTTGCTTTCATTCACACTATAATACATCAACTCAACTACTATTGATTAAATATTTTCTATTACAGATCCAGGAGGATCTTGTCACTAGTTTCCAAGTTGTACCATGCATAAGGCAAGTCTATTGAGTTCTAGGTTATAAGTGTTTTTGGGTGAAAATTATTGATACTTTATGTGCTCATATATTTGAATTTTAAATTGTAAACTAGAAATTGATTTATGAGAGAATTTTCCTCAAAATCATTTCTAAATCCAAGTTGGAATTGAGAGTCTCATGGGATTTCCTCATATCCCTTAGGTTTTGCATAAGGTCTATGATTGGTGGATTTGAGAGATCGTCTCCCCAAAAATCTCATAGATCCTCTTTTAATGGATCTAAAGAGTGATTCTCTCCTTGGAATAGGGATCTAAGGAGATATCCTCTCCTTTGTTTAGGGATCTTTGAAAGCTATAAATCCCTCTTATGTACTCTTTTGAAGAGATCTAGTTGGAGAGCTTGTATGTGAGAGTTTTTGGAGAGTTAGTCTTGTTTAGAGAGCCTTGAGAGCTCAAGAGAGGAGGTCTTTGTATGTTGAAGAAATGTATTCAATGCGCTAGCCTTGAGAACTCTTTAGTAGTAGAAGGAAGCTATGGAAGTTATTCCTTTTTGTAAAGAATTGTATACATTCAACCTCTTTTGAAGAAAGAAAATAAAGTGATTCGACCTTTGGAGGTGAATCCAAAGACGTAACCTAGTGGAAGGGTTGATTGGGTGAACTTCGTTATCATCTTTGTCTAGATGATTTATGTTTTTTCTCATTCATGACTTGTTCATGTTTTTATTGTACCTCGTAAGTTACAATTTTGCATGATGTTTTGCATATTTGTATCAATTTTGGAACTTAATTTCATAAGCTCTTACAATTAATTAAAAGGACTTTGTTACAAGTTTTATGCTCTCCAGTTTTCAGATCAATTACAAAAATGAAGTTGAGTTTTTATCTGTTTTGATCTACTTCATAAATTCAATCATTTGTCAATTCCATTGAGCTTAGATTGTCACACTTGATAGCTGTTAGTCCTTTGTTTTTCTCTTGACATGTTTACATGAATCCACTTTAGCTAAATTGCTTCACATGTAGCACTGCACAATGCTTTACACTCGACTTAGTATAGGAGAAAAAAAAATAACTACTTGTCTTCGATCCAAGGCACAATGTAAGATCCTACACTAAATGAATATCTACTGGTGAATTTTCAATCCTCCAAATGACATACCTAATTTAAATTTGAATAGCATGTCAACTCAGCATTCAAATTATTAAAGTCTTCAATACCAAAATTAATTCCTTTTTTAGATATCAAATAACTCTTTGCGTATATTTCTAATTGTGTTGAAAAATGTTGTCATTGATGTCCAAGTTCGGGGCCAAACTTTATTGTAATCAAAGGAAGGAGCACAATATAAGGCAGTAGCCAATTGGGTGTAGAAAGAAGAAAATAAAAGTTTTGAAGAAACCTCAAAATATCGATGAAACATCAAATTTTGTTATAACATGGAAAGCCACATAAATCAAATGCTTTTGGATCTCCATCATCAGTTAATGGACAAACATTTCATCATCAATTGTCGATTTGTCTGTTAGACTCTTAACATATTGGTGAATTTACAAAGGCAGAGGACTATAGAATTACCAATGCCCCAATCTGGAGTAGCCCCTAATCATAACCCATGGTCACAAGGTGCTTAAGGATATTCCCTTGATGGTTAAGCCCTCCTCAACATATTGTTATTTTAGCAAAAAATCATGCCTATGTTGAATTTATAATATTCTAGTATATCTAGCTCGTGGTCACATCCCTAGTTGTGTGGTGCTAAGGGATAGCAGTTGAGGGCCTAAGCCCTCATCATATTAACATATCGAAAAATTCTTGATTTATCATGATTTTCCCGATGTCTAGTATACACGGCTCCTGCTCACAACTCTGAGCACATGGGTTGTGAGTTGTAGCAGATTAAAGAGAAAGAGAAATTTGCATATTGACATATCGATGTTATAGAAAAAAGCGAAGGGTGGAGGATTGTTTTTTTTATTTTCTAATATGATTGTTCCTAGTTATGCTCTTGGTCCTAGAAGAGCCTAGTTCCAACACTAGGATCTTAGAGCCATTGTCATATCATCAATTGGAGGTTTTTAAGGTGCAAATGACATATGGTGCAATGCTTATGTATATAAGTACTATTACGTAAAAAGGTTGGATTAAAGGGAACTCCAAGGAATGATAAGCACTTGCATAACACTATATAGATATTCATATACATTAAAGCTTCAAAAGAAATTATATAGGATACACATACATACATATAAGAAAACGAAGGAAAAAAAAAGAAGAGAAAGAGTGTGGAATACAATTAAAGCACTAGTTGTTGTAGTTACAGTTGAGAGGTAACATAAAGTGCTCAACAATAAATGTCAAGCCCTGAAATGTGGAGTTAAAGGGAGTGACAAGATTTTATGAGTGGGTTGAACGAAGCGCCAAATAATAAAGCATTACATTGTTAAAAGCAAATATTATGGGAGAAGTGCCAACAACGTGTCAAATAACATAGCCTATAGTTTCAAAAGGTGGGATTTTAAGGAAGTTCCTGGTTAAGAGAAAATATTGGATGAGGTGACTACAAAAATTAAAATAGAGAAAATATTTGATGAGGTGACTGCAAAATTCAAAGAGAGATAATTTTTGATGAGGTAGCTACAAAGATTTAGAAAATGAGAACACTAGAGAAGAAAACATTACAGAGCATAGTTTAGAAAGGATGGTGTCTCATGTAGGTTGGCTCCTTCAAATTTGAATGTTTGAGGGGAATGGTGTCTCCTATAAGTTGGTGCCTACAAGGAACAATCAATTAAAATAAATTTTGCATTTTTATCCCAGAAATGTTTCCACGTATATCTTGTTTTTCATGTTCTTCTTATAAGATTGATGTTTTATGGTTCTTGAATGTTTAAAATAAGTAAAAATTGTATTATATTGATTCACCTTCCCAACCCCTCCCTCTCAATATAATTATGAATTCAACAATTAATATTAGAGGAGGTTCCTTCAAAAGCAATCTAACTATTGGAAGGTAGATCTCAGAGGGACAAATGAACAATCAAGATGGTTCTTTCTCAAAATTAGATTCACATTATTTGATGGAACAAATTATCCTTATTGGAATATAAGGATGAGGACCCATATGATGTCTCTTGGTGTTGACATTTGTCTACTTGTTGTGGATGGATATCAAATTCCTGCAACTCCTCATCAAGATGGTAAAAAGGCCTTTATAAGTAATGCAAAAGTAATGAATTCCATTTTATATAGCCTTGTATAATTTGAGTTTTCCAGAGTAATGCTATTTGGATATGCTAAATATATTTGGGAAAATCCTGAAAGAAACTATGATGGAGATGAAAATTTCAAAAGGGAAAAGCTTCAAACACATGGAATAAATTTGAGAGTCTAAAGATGAATGAAGAATAAGATATTATAAGATTTTTCCTCTATGTAGATGAGGTTGTTAACACTATAAGGACTTGATGAAATTATTGAGGAATTAGTAATTGTTCATAAAATGATGAGATTTATTCCATTGAGATTAAATGCAAAGGTTTCAACCATTTTGGAATATTTGAAGATGGACGAACTACATGGAATCCTCTCTGCACATGAAATGAGAACATGAAAAGAGAAGTCAAGATTAGAAGAAACCTTAAAATAATCGAAGACAACTAAAGGAAATTAGACCCATGATTATTCTAGCCATGAATCAAATGCAAAATAAGCTCAATTTGTGAGAAATTTGAAAAGAGAATCTAACAAATACAAAGGTAAGCTACCATTCAAATGTTTTAATTATGATAGAACATGTCATTGTGATACTAAATGTACACATGCAAAATTGGAGGACAGTGATAATGATGCTAATTGGATCATTATATTTGTTTTCTTCCATATTGATTCTTTCAGCATGGAAAAAGTGGAGGAATCATCTCATAGGACCCTTTTTACCAGCGGGACCCAGTATGGAAAATTAAGGTATGAAACCTTCTAGGAGCATTTTGAGGCATCAAATGAATTTTTTCGGGGGTAAAACTTTGCCACTTTATCATCACACCATTTTTTCTTATTCTACACACAAGTACATTTCCAATGACACAAGAATCATGTCAATCAGTGTCCATATGCGAAACTTATGAAGTTGACCTTCTTGTTTTCATGACTATAATTAAAGAGGTGCCATGTCATCCCCTGTTATTCATGAAAAAGGAATTATCCATGTGATTATGATGAATAAGTCTCTAGAAAAGTCTATATTGTAGCTATGGTTAAGATTTGAGGTATTCAAACCTAACCACTAGTAAGCTATTGGGTTGTGTTATAACCATGCCGCTAGGAGGAAAAGGGTTTCCATTCTTTCAATTTCATTTGTTCCATAGCTGAGAAAACAAAATCAAGAGGGATAGGGGATAGAACTGTAGATTTTCCTGTAGATTCACATGTCATGTAATTTCCTAAAACACAAGACAAGAATCTACTCTACTCTTTACAACAGAAGCCCATAAAGATCAATGATAACAGTAATAAAAAAGAGGAAGATAATCAATGGCACATAACACAATATGTATCCGGGGAAAGCCATAGCTCAAAACCCGTTCTATCTATATTGAATTAATTAGAAATCCAAGATGAGAATACAACATTTATTCTCACAAGAACAATCCCTGCACAAGTATAATCAAATCTCATCTCACAAGCTCGCTCAAGCCAAATCCTTAGCCCATTATGTAGCTCTCCAAGCCCCTATTTCCTTGCAAAATTCCTAGGACGAATAGCTCGTATTTAAATGGAATTCATGCTTCCAAAACTGCGCAATCCAAACATAGGTCCTTCTTTGATTGCATGCATGATATTTACAACTCAGTAAATCCTACAACTGATAGTACATTGTCCCTATACTCTAGTCTCAACTAGGTATTTCTTTGAACTGAGATGCATGTGTTTCTCGTGATGGAATATTTAGTTAACTGGAGTAACAGTTGTGGATGCACCAGTGCACCAACTGACTTTTAGTCCTCTATTAGTTCCACAAATAGTTAGAACTAATTTAACTGACCATGACTTAGTAAACCGAGTTAATATAATTACAACTCAATTTAAACTCATCTTGGACCCCTAAAATTTAGGGAGAAAATATACATGACTACAGAAATACTTCCAACTCAAAATTCCTAGGTTAATTAAGTTAATTAAATTTAATTAACTATTTACAAGTTTTTATGAGAATAGAGTTCAATTTTAATTCATAGTTTAATTCAAGGACAAATTAAACTAGAATTTCTTATTGCCATTCCTCAACACCCCCTCTCAACAAGAAAGGGATTATCTCGGTCTCGATCCTAAAACTTTGGAATGTTCTGCATGCAACACTTCTCTCTAGTGTTGTTGCTACAACAACTCCAAAAAAAAAAAAAAACATCCAACCTGAATCAGTATGATGCATTTGTCATCAAAGTCTCTGACTACTTTTTCCTTTGTCGACTAAAAACTCTGTGCTTCTTCTGACTCTAACTTTCTACACTAATGTCAACCCTTATCTCCACTCTTCAGTATTTGACTTCTCTAGCCTCAGCCATTTTGATCTTTGACTGCGTCAATTGCCATTGATTCCTCCTGCTACTATGTACTTTGGACTCTCGTAGCAAGGTATGATCCATGACATAAAACCTCTCAATGGACCCTACCCAATTTATGCCCTTTTGGGACTATCAATCCACATTTCCTCACCTCACACCTCGAGGTATGGATGAATGTCATCCCTCTATCCACTTGGCTCGAAATCCCCCCCCCCCCCTACCTACTGGAGGTCTCTGTATGAGTGTATGCCTCCACTCGGTCTCCTCTCTACTTCTCCAATTGTCGCTGCTCCACAACTTGCTAAGACTACTTATGAGACTGCTTCTTCTCTGCTTGAGTGGATCTCTCCACTTGGTCTCCTCTCAACTTCTCTACTTGTGGTTTCTCCGCAACTTCCTGAAGCTTCTTCTGGGGCTGCATATTGAGAGGTAATTTTCTCTCCCTCTCAAGGCTTGCATGCATCTTGTACCTCAAGAGCATATAGTTTCTTGACCTATGCACCAATTTGTTTCACCTGTCCCATGGCGACGTGTCTAAGGAAAACCTTTCCCTTACTAAAAATCACATCATAGCCATGCTCTTCCAATACCACGACTGAAACAGGATTCTTATTTAGTACTGGAACATACATCACATATGTGATCCTAAGAGGGGAGTTAGACTCCCTTTGAAAGTAACCGTAGTGATCTTGGTAGCTCTATACCTCACGTCATCTCCAAAATGTATGCTCTACTTGAGGTATTTCTCCTCAAAATCACTAAAGAGATCTATGTTCCCCATCATATGGAACAAGGCACCATTGTCAAGATCCCACACACCTCCCATGATAGTGCTAGCCATGCATGCAATGAGAGTGAAATCAAGTTCTAATTGTGAAGCTAGTGCTTCGCCTATTGCAGCTACTACAGGTTCCTTATTGCTTGCCTTCTTCCGTGGGAAATTCATGGCATAGTGCCTGTGCTTGTGATAATGAAAACACTTGACTTTCGAGAAGTCCATATTCTTTCCACCCACCTCACCTTGGGACTTCTTTCCCTTGGCCTTATTTTCCTTACTCGCTAAGGCAAAGTCCTCTTCCACTTCCTTGGAAGACGTCCCATATCTTGTGTTCCGTTGAAACTCCTCTTGTACCAAACCTGACCACAGTCATTCCCAATCTGGCAGCGTCTCCCTCTAATTGACAGAGTCTTGATAACTATGCCAACTCTTGTGAAGTCCTAGAAGATCTAGGCTCACCATATCATCCTTGGCAACAATGATTCCAACACTTCCAATCTCATCTCGACAATGAGTGAACTTGGTCAAGTAATTTGGAATTGAGTTGCCTACCTCCATCTTGATTTTTCGAAGTTTATCTTTCAGTGCCAACTTCCTATGGTCACTGTTGTTCTGGAAAAGGTCTGTCAATGCTTTCCACATAGCATACAGAGTCTCCTTCCCATGAAGACTCGAGACAATGTGGTCTTGAACTCCCTCAAGGATTATCTGCCTTGCCCTTGCCACACACTTCTTCCATTCGACCAGATCTTTTGCATTTGATGCTGGTGGCTTAGGAATGTCTTGATCAATGAATTCCTTCAAGCCATTATCCTCCAACACAACCTCCATCCTGTCCTTCTAGGATATGTAATTCGAGCTTCCATCCAAGGCATACTTGAGCTGCAAACTGTATAACACCATCTTTCGATCCTGATGTATGTATTACAAATTCGAATTTCACCTGTAGCCGAAAACTCAAAACTTCAAAATATCCTCTAGTATATTGTCTTAAACTCTGAAACCATGTAGATATTTCTAAAAATATAGCTCTGATACCATGGATATTTTCCTATAGATTCACAGCTCATGCAATTTCCTAAAACACAAGACAAGAATCTACTCTACTCTTTACAATGGAAGCCCATAAAGATCAATGAAAATAATAATCGACAAGAGGAAGATAATCAATGGCACATAACACAATATTTATCTGGGGAAAGCCACAACTCAAAACACCCACCGTCTATATTGAATTAATCAGAAATCCAAGATGAGAATATAATGTTTGTTCTCACATGAACAATCCCTACACAAGTATAATCAACTCTTAGCTCACAAGCTATCTCAAGCCAAATCCTTAGCTTCCTATTTTGCAGCTCTCCAAGTCCCTATTTCCTTGAAAAATTCCTTGGATGAATATCCTGTATTTAAATGGAATTCATGCTTTCAAAACTGCGCAATCCAAACATATTCCCTTCTTTGATTGCATGCATGATATTTACAACTTAGTAAATCCTACAACTGATAGTACATTGTCCCTGCACTCTAGTCTCAACTAGGTCTTTCTTTGAACTGACATGCATGCGTTTCTCATGAGGGAATATTTAGTTAACTGGAGTAACACTTGTGGATGCACTAGTGCACCAACTGACTGTTAGTCCTCTATTAGTTCCACAAATAGTTAGAACTAATTTAACTTACCATAGCTCAATAAACTGAATTAATCTAATTACAACTCAATTTAAACTTATCTTGGACCCCTAAAATTTAGGGAGAACATATACATGACTACAAAAAGACTTCCAACTTGAAATTGCTAAGCTGATTAAGTTAATTAAAATTAATTAACTATTTACAAGTTGTTATGAAAATAGAATTCGATTTTAATTCACATTTTAATTCAAGGACAAATTAAATTAGAATTTCTCGTTTCTATTTCTCAATAGAGCTCACATAGAGGATTTGTGCACTATAGTTGTCCACGTGTCACATGCTACACTTCTTTGTACTCGTAGCCATATTTCCATTCAGAGAAAGTGAGTGGAGTGATATCGCCTTCCATCTGGATTTTTCTCCTGAAAGGATTTCCCAGATCATATCGTGTGTCAAATGTGTTTGTAAGCTTAATTCGTCGTTCTTTATTTTTTTGCATAATTTTAATTTGCATGCATATGCTATTAATAATAATATATATATCTATAAATATAAAGAGATATAGAATTGTAAAAAGTCAGATTTTATATTTTTAAATATAACTTTATTAGATATGTTGTGACGAACTATCCAATGGAATATCCCCTACAATTTACTTATCATATTGGTATCAAAGTAGGTTTCTTTGGGTATATTGTGGAGATTTGAAAGGGGTCTATATAGAATGAACTAAAAGTCATAAAACCTTATTCATGGCTGATGAATTTGTGAATAACCCTTGTGATCCTGTAGAGGTGAGGTTTCTACAGTTGGAACAACAAGTCACAAATACAAATTGTAATGTAAATCTCCTCATGACGATCCTTAGTAATAAGTTTTGGATATTCGAAGAAGATGGGGGTTCTAATGGAAAGGAAAAATCAGAGGGGAGATTAGGATATTAGGAATAAAAGGAAAACTATTCAAAGAAAGGACCCGAAAAGATCAACCCAGTTCTAGTGTCGTGAATCAATCATAGTCCCTCTTCAAAATGGAAGCAAAGGTCGATATCAAGTCATACAAATGTGAGATCAACACTCTGAAGCTTGTGGTATAAACTTGAGAATGAATTTACTTGGAATTTTGACCTAGTGTTCAGGTATGTAAATGAAATATTTTCCTTTCAAGGATTTTTTAATGCTTGGGAGTCTCAAGGATTCCATGTCTGTATATTTTTCTTCTTCACTATATTGAAAAATCTTAGGGTCATTTGATGGTAACTCCTACAAGAATGGTTCAAGGTTATATTTTTTTAGTACGGGAAGAAGAAGGTAGAGTCTCACACTTTGATAACTTACTTGAAAAATTTGAAGACAAACGAAGGGCAAGCAAACTTCTCACATTGAGTATACGAGCGCACACGACCTCTCTCTCTCGGGTGTTCACAACGCCATCGCTTTAGAACTCCAAGTTCTTTTGAAGTTAAAAAATTGTCCTCAGATAGACGGCCCAACAGGCTTCAATATTAATTCAAGAAAAATTTACAGAGCTCTTGCAAGTTACAAGTCGAGATCAAAGAAGCACTCCCTCAATCACTTTGGGCTTCTCTTGGAGAGATCTCTTTCTTATAATCTTTCAAAAGATTCTACTCTACTCTATGACACAACTAAAGGTGGAAATTATTGAGGGTCCTGTTGGAATTGTTTGATCCGACGATGTCTACTCAACTTTTCCTTTACAAAAGAAAAGACTACCAAGGTCCTTTCGGACTTCTATCAGAATCATAATCGTCCTTGAAATCGTCCTCTGATGATTCTTGTCTGGCTAAAGTAGTTTTGTCCAATATCTTTAGATATTCGTAGTCCACCATCTTTGCATATTCTTCATCCCAATTGATGTTGTATGAGTCTTGGGCATCTTGGTACATGTCCTAAAAAGTGGAATATTCAGCTTTAACTTTTCCTTTTGTATCTGCTGTTACTATTCCTTTGCCTTTTGTAGATGCTCTTCTTGTTGAAGTTTGTCCCTTATCCATATTCACCTTTATTGTATGGATATTCGCTTGTTGTGGAGTGAACATCAAATATTTCTTTGCCCACTTGTTGATAAAAGGGATAGGGTTAATTTCAATGTCAAGGAAGAAATCTTTAAAAACTTTCTCAGAAATAGGTGAAGGTTGAACTGCTAGCTCTATCCCATCTAGAAGCTCCCATTTAAAAATTTGAAACATATTGGTGGAAGTTTCTATTGCATGTTGAACCCATAATCGACAATTTTCATTAATGTAGGTTTTTGCTTGCCATCCCATTTCAAGAATCATAGAAGTGTAGATCCTATTTGAAAGCATCAGGCTAACAATATGAACTACGTTATTATTCCAATTTCCTCCAACAACACTAATAGTGATTAGTGCCTTCTGATTGATTATAAATTTTAAAAATTTTGGATCTCCCTATAGTTCATCAATCTTTTGTATAGCTTGTTTCTTTTCCACTAATTTTAAAATTCCAAAATCTTTAAACCAGAGAACTAACTGTTTGGAAAGCTCTTCTTTATCTGCAAACTTGTTACCTCCCATGGTCTCATAACAAAATACTTGTGCAAACAGGTTTGGGGAGATGATTTCTCTTAGTCTTATGTTCCAATAATCCTAGGGTGATGAATACGTTCTTAAAAATTGTAATGTCCTCTGGATACATTGAGAAGTCCTGACTGATGGCTTTTTTCTGCAAAATCCTTCTTTAATTTCCCAATAAGCAAAATTTTCAAAAATCTCATATTGAGGAAACGTATTAGTAGATGCATAATTTTCATCAAATCTCTGCAAAAATGTTGCTTCAAGTTCTTCAAAAATATCTGGAATCCTCAGAGACCAAAGATATCTCTCAATTTCTTCTTTCATCTGTATAGATTCCAAATCTAACATTTGTGCTCCAGTGTATATACTTAAAGAAAAATCTATTCCTCCTATCAACTGATAGTAGTTCAGAACTTTAAGGATCTAAATCATGTTCTCTGTAAATTGGCATGACCATAAATCGGATAAGCTTTTGAAATGGATTTTAACATTCATATTAGGCAAAGGATATACCTTTACCAAATCAGCATCAAGACCTAATATTATGCCAACGTTTTTTGACTACCATGCTTGGCACTTCTAGATCCATTCATTTCTTCTCAGTCTTAGTCCCACAATCTTTTTTATTTCTTCAGTCACTGGTTTAACATGACCTTCTAAGACTTTGAATCTATGTACAAATGTACTAAAATCATCATCTTGAGGTTCTTTCCCTGGTATAGTAAAAAGTGCTTTATTCATATCTCTTGTTAAGGAATCAGCTAAAAAGTTAGAATTTCCTGGAACCCATTCAATGTCAAATTCAAATTGTTGAAACCATATCTGCCATGAAAGCAGCCTTCCTCGAGCAAGTTGTCTTGAATTTTAGCAAACATAAAATATTTGAAATTCATTGAATCTATTCTAATCAGAAATTTCACTGGTGCTAGATACAATTCAAAATGCTGAATCCCATTGAAAATAGCTAAGGTTTCCTTTTCTGCAATGAAATAATTCTTTTGATGTGAAGAGAACTCACCAGATGCATATGCACATAATTTTTCTTCTTCATTCTCCCTCTTTTCAAAAAGAACTGCTCCCCAAAAACTATTAGAAGCGTCTATTTGTAATATTAGAAGACCATCACCTGGTGGTTGTAACTTTGGTAGCTGTTGACATTCTGATTTAAGTTCTTTGACAACTGCAGTTGCTTCTGTAGACCATCCTCCTTTTAAATGATGCCTGATAGGTGCTATTTTTTTGGATAGTCGGGGAATATACCTGTGAATATAATTTAAGACTCCCAAAAACCTTTGAATAGTTTTTGTGTCTTTTAGCTCATCAGGAAATTGAGATAGTTTAGTTAAAACATGGGGTTGCATTTGAATTTGTCCATTTACTACATTGATCCCCAAAAAATCTATATTGTCTTGGAAAAGAACCATTTTCTTTTCAGATAGCACTATACCATGATTTTGAACTTCATTCAGGAAGATTTCCAAATGCTTTAAATGTGTTTCTAAATTAGGGCTATGTACAAATATATCATCTATATATGTAACTATGAAATCATATTTACCAAAAATATAGTTCATTCTCCTTTGGAAGAATGCAAGCGCATTTTCAAGTCCAAATGGTACCACCTTCCATTGATAAAAACCAGCTAGCCAAGTGAAGGCAGTCTTATGTCTATCTTCTTCTTGAATTTGGATCTGATATTATCCAGAATTCATATCAAACTTGTTGAATACTTTGCTGTTTTGAATCTTCTGCATAATTGTCTCTGGCCTAAGCAAAGGATAATGAAAAATTTTAGTAATAGCATTCAAAGGTTTATAATTTATTACCATTTTGGCCTTTCCTCTGATAATTTCTGAATGATTTCTTACAAGAAACGCTCAACAAGAGTAATGAGAATTTCTTGGCTCAATAAGATTCAAATTCAACAATTCTTTGATTTGATTTCTAACTTCTTGTTCATCACCGGGCGTGCAAGGGATTAGTTTTCCTTTAACTCCATTATCATGTAGAGTAACTATCTCTTGCTTAGGACTCTCAACTTCCCAAATTTGGTGAGGATTGTTTGAACAGATTTTTAACAATCTTTCATAGATTGACTTCTGTTCATCAGACCAATTTGTTTCAGTGCATGCCTTCTATTTATTTTCATACTCTATTCTTTCTTCATATATTTTCAAGACCTCTTGCAATTTGTTAGAGTCCTTTTGTGGTCTTCTTGCTCCTGCTCTTTTCTGGATAGTTTCTCTTCGAGCTTCAAAATTTTCAATTAGCAGTCTTGGAATAGAAATAACCTTTTTCTTTAAATTTATAATCATCTTGTCTTGGCTGATTGTCACTGGGAGCACTGAATTAATGAAAGGCATTCCTAGCATTAAACTTGTATATGGATCATAATGTTGAATAGCTAATATTTTTACGATATTCCCCCCAACTTTTAAAGGAATGTTATCGACATAATGAGTTAACTGAATAGAACCCCCTATGGTTTCAGAAACAAGAATATTTTGATGCGGTTTCCAGAGAGTTTTGAATAAAGATGGTCTAGCCAAATTATTTGAGTCACTAGTATCAATAAAGGCATCCACATTAATCCATTTGCCTTTGACTTGAACTTCGACTAGGATGTAGATTAGGCTATTTGTTTTGACAATCTTTTTTAACAAATTTTGTTCTTAAACTCTATTAAACTCTGGAACAACTAAGGATGTGGAAGCAACAATATTCTTCTGATATGGACAAAAAGAACTCAAAGCTAGAGTCAATAGTTCTGGCTGCTTTCTCTTTTATAATATGTTGTGAAACCTCTAAGGTGGTCTCTTCTTGCGAGCTATCTGAAGTTTCTTCTGTGATTTATGTATCACTTTCTTCATATTATTCACTGTAATGTAACTCTTCTAAGAAATCTTCATCATCAGAACAATCATAACAAATATTCATTTTTTGTACACAATCTACATCTGTTTCTACATTGGAAGCCTCTGTTAAAATATATACATCAGAAACATCATCTGTAGAATCAACAATAGACCAATCGTCTTTGAATTCCTCAATTTCAAAACAAGCTTTCAACTTATTAGAGGAAGTATTAGGACACTTTCTAGCAAAATGACCTTCTTGTTTACAAATGAAACAACAATTGTTATTTCTTGGTCTATTTCTTTTCTTCAAAAATTTGAATTTTTTAAATGGCTTCTTGGGATTAGAAATTCTCTTGGGTTTGAACTTTCCATATTTTCTGGTTTTCTTTTTCTTTTTAAATGGTGTCCATGGTAACACTGCTCGGCAGACATCTGAACTGGGTGTAATATCATGTGCCTTTTTCTGCCAGCATAAATATTTAACTTTTTCAGTGCACCTAAAAGGGAAAATCAACCCAATAAATTTGATCTATCTTTTTAGCCTATACATCTAGATATTTCATTATGATATCTACTAGATTCCCTGGAAGCTTAGAAAGGAATGAAAATTTTTGAGGGGTGTCATTGGATAAATTGGATTTAAAGAGTTTGGCCATGAAATTTTTTCCGAATTGATCAAGATATTTCAAATCTTTTAATTCCATTCAGCTTAAGTCTGTTATAAGTTGTTTTTTCTCATCTACAGGTTCTGGAACAAACTGAGTTTTCAACAAAAGTTCTAATGTTGCCAGTCCTGCTTCCATGACTACTCTGCGTTCCTCATCGGATGGTCCCATCCACCAATCATATACAATTCCGGTCATTCTTTTCTCAGCAAGGACCACGATGGAAACATTATCCAGTTTTGTTGTAACCTACATTTGATACAGGGCACCGATCCATATTCTAATGGATTCTCCTGGATTTGATGAATTATCTAAATCTAAAACATACCCACTTGCATTTGCAACATATAAATCTTCTTCTACTCTGGGGTATTTAGACACTTCTTTGAACACATGTGCTTTATTTTGATTATTTATTGAAGGTAAAATGAAAGAAGGGAACTTTGAAGCAGCTTGGTCAAGAGTCATTACTTCTTTCTTTGAAGAGAATGGTTTTTCTTGTTTATAAATTTCTTCTTTGACTCTAGCAAGTTTTCCAGCAACTTTTGAACTAGACTCTTCTGCACTTGTTGCAGTAATTGCTTCTTCAGTTTCTTCTTCTTCTTCCTTATCCCAATAGTTGGGAGCACTCATATCTACTCTAAATTTGGGGATTTCTTTGGCTTTCTTCTTTTGTCTCCTTCTTCTCTTTTCTTCCTTTTCTGTTTTCTCAGTTTGCTGTTCATCATATAACAGTTTGAGATTTGCATTTATCAAATCTGCTTGCCGACCTAAATCATCTAAAACATCTTCAGCATGTGCACACCATGTTGTTAGGTAATTTCCTATCTGATAAACTTGATCAAGATCAGTAGGATTTTGAGAATTATGTTCTAGAAGAGGTACACAATCGGCTCTAGTGGGTGGCTATTTTGATTGAGATGAAGAAGTACAAAACTTAGTTTTTGGTGGTCACTTTCCCCCTGTTATCACTCAGGTTGTCCTTAAAGCTCCTTAAAGGATACGGCCGAGGTAACCACAAACCAATCTTTGGACTGCAGGACCTAGCCTACCTGCAATCAGAGAGGGCTCTCTCTTTATAATTTAGCTTTGTTTTGGGTTGATTTTAGGCTAGTTATGATTTTCTTGGGTTTTTTTTTTTATTTTGGTGGGATGGAGGATTCTTTCAAACAGAGTTGGGATGCATAGTGTGAGAAGTTCAAACCATTGGGCATGGAGTCATGGATTAGGCTTGCTGTTGCCTTTTCTTGGTCACAAGAGGAATACAGAGCAGGATAGCTACACATAAAACAATATCTAGCTAGAATAAAGATGGAACGAAGGTCAATGAATGAAAGGAAACTAAGTAGCTCTCATTATGCTAACAGAGGGAAGGTGAATGAACATTTATATAGGAGCAATCAAGGATTCCTAAACAACATTCATATATGAAGGAAAAAGTCTAAATATGAGCAAATCAATATTCATATTCAGGACTAATTCAGAGGAAAACATAGATAAATCACAGAAATTGAGAACAGAATACAACTAAGTGAGCTCTGAACTATTCTTTCTTTCTGCTATTTAGATAGTGAAATCATGATGGCATAAAACATATAAACTGTAAACAGAGATAAGAAACACTTATTGGGCTATGTAGAAGTGTTAGGATTCCATAGTCACTCTTCAGACATTAAAACACAACAGTCAGTTCATCTCCCAAACATTCAAGCGATCTTTGATTATAGAGACTCTCAGAAAAAACAATGCAAGTCTAGAGGATGTTATCGACCAACCAACCCTTAAAACAGTGCAGAGGGTGGTTTAAATAGAAAATATTTACAAACATCAAATCTGGGATAGAACTCCTCAAATAAATGCCTTTAACCTAATTTGTACAGAAGTAAATATCAGAAATATCTATCTAACAGCTGCATTGGGGTAACTGGCATCTCAAAATATCTATTACAACATCTTAGGCAGATCTGAGGAAAATGAGTGCTTTAATCTATTTTATCTTGAAGTAAATGCTTAAAACATTTATCTAAGTGCTGCGCTGGGGCAGCTGCCTCAAAAATGGATCAAAAGAGTTCCTTGAGCCACGCGCTATCCTCTGTGTGATAACTGTGCATTTAAGGAAGCAGCGCTGCTCCAAAAATATGACTGGGAACAATGTCTCTGCAATAACTCTGCCTTGAAAGCCTTCATCTATGCCTTTAGGTGGCTTTAAAGCAACAAAAGAAGTGTTGGTGAGCCTTAATGGCCGAATGATGCTTTGTTGACTTTGCTGGGCTTGCTTTACTTTCATCTGCTTTGAAAAACTGGACTGATACACTTTGCCGCATCCTAATACACTTTGGCACTGAATCTGGGCCTTTTCTCACCGCTGATACTCTTTAGACTATCCCATTGCCCCCTTTCTGCCTTTTAATGCAAAAATAACTGCTGCTAATGTCCTCCGTGGCCTTTGGGTGCAATCGGCGCTTGGCCGATCAAAACTAGCCTTAAACTTTTTGAAAAATGGTGCAAACAGGAGGAACAAGTGTTGCCAACTGTGCCGAGGCCGAGACTGGCTATCTGAAGCAAAACTAGGCCTTGGAGCGATCTCAGAAAGCTTAGGGATGCATGAATTGCGCTATCGGGAGTCGGGCGCGGGCATATATGTGAAAATGTGAACAAATGCCGCCTTTTCTTTTACACAGAAAAAAAACCAATTTCTATGTAAAATTCGTGAAAAACATAGGCAGGAGTGGCACTGTAGCGGAGATTAAATCCTGGCCATTGGATCGTGCGAAGGCAGATCTAACGGCTGGCGCTAACTCACGTCAGGGCGGACCATTGGTCCCAACACATAAAACCTCCGAATAGCGATGAACTTGGCGGACCCGAAATGCTTATATGCCCTTTCTTTATGGAGATCGGGTCCAGTCCGTCGGCGATTTCATATTGGCGGATTTTAACAAAATCAATATGCGGACCCGAAAACCTTTAAAACTGCCCTTTAATATTTTTCGGCTCTGGGATATAGGAGCACACAACGCGGACCCTTTCGGACCCGATATGCCTTTATGCCGCGCTTTATTACTTTTCTTCTCCGCTGGTCAGAGCCATATAGGAGTGATGCGATTAAATATGGGTCATTGATCTGTGGGCCTGAATGGGCGGCTGAGATTAACTTGGAAATTCACTATCGGCGGGGTCATGGGGTTGCTACAAATAAATGCTGAAACCCATCGAACCCGATAAGTTATACAGGCCCTCTTTATTTTATTTCGGGTCCGACCCATCGGCTGAACCCAAATTGGCGGTTTTAATAGTGGAATGTGTCCGCGGACCCGAAAACCCTTTAACACTGCATTTGATAACTCATCGGCTCCGCCAAATCGGAGCAGTATATGGGGTGATGCAAAGTGGGGGGCCGCGCGACAAGATCTGGGCCGTCAGATCTGGGGCCCGATCCAACGGTCCTGGATCTGTCGACGAATCGGAAGTCGGAGGGACCAGAGGGTGGCACATATGGAATTGCCGAACTGCGCGGACCCGATATTCTATTACCAGTCCACTTTATATGTTTTCGGGTCCGGCCCATCGGAACTATACCCCATGCCTTGATACTTAGCCATTTTCGCTTATATATGCCACTGCCCCTTCCCGATAGCGATATCGCATTGGAGGGGGATCAAACAGTCCTTTATCTCATCGGAGCACGCTTTTTATGAAAAGGCAAGGCAAATGAATTCGGAGGGGTTCCTTTATAGTTTGGCATGGATTTTAAGGCATCGGAAGGGGTCCGATAGCCAAAAAAGGGAGGATTTTATCCTTTTTTGAAGGTTTTTCATGGTTTTTGTATTCTTATGCCTTGGAAGGAGTCCCAAGGCACTTAGGGGTAAAGTGATGTGGTTTTGAGAGGGGTTTAGTGGCCAAAGAGGGTTTCATGCCTTATAAAGGCAAACCAAGGCCAAAGAGATGATTTTTATACATATGAAGGGAAACTATGCAAAGGAATGAGTCCTTATGCATTTGGAAGATGGTCAGAGGGGTCAATGAGGGTTCTTGCTGAGTTTCAGATAAACTTAGCAATTCCCAAGGATGTATATGGTTATTTTTCAACCAAGGGGAGGAGATAAGTATATAGGGGAGTTATAGAGATGGTTTTAGTAGGGGAAGGGAAAAGAGATAGGGAGTTACATAATAAAGCTAGTAGTTAATATGATAATGATGAGAAAAAGCGCTAAGAATGACGTCTTAGGCTATCAATAGGGGAAAATGACTGATAGAAGAAGTGTGAACATTCCTTTAGTGAAGCAGATCTTCACCAAGGCAGATGATATGGAACATGATGAATCTAAAAGGTATCAAGCAGATCTTGACCTCTTTAGGGGAAGTTAGTGAGTGACTTTGGGACAGAGGAGGAAGGGGAAGTCAGACATGCCTCGCTTGAATTCCTTCAAATGGAAAACTGCCTCAAACTTGTGATATGAATAGATATGACACTTGAAAATCTGAAATGGATCACAAGTCATGATTCTGCAACCACAACGCTACCTACCCGACCTATTCACCTAGCATTTTCTCTTCTTTTTGGTTTTGGTGCACTTGAACTAGCATACCCAGCTTTTTGTTCTTTTCTTCTTACTGTCCTCTTATCTAACTCTGTACTTATTGCATCCAGGGGCTCAGATTAAGCTGTTGAGCACCCTTGTTTCTCTACCTATCTACAAATCTACCAAGATTAAGCTGTTTGGACAGATGTTCATTCTCTATATTCTACAATAGGAAATTGAAACCTAGGGAGACCAAGATTAAGCTATTTGGACCTCCCTTAGCTGAAAAACTCATCAAAAATGGATCAACTCATCAAAAATGATACACAGCAGTGGCATTTAGACTATCACACTCTCATGGATACTTCTCTGGCCATCTGTAGCAAATATGGAGCATTGCAGCAAGCAAAGTATGACATATTTGTCATGTAAAAATGTCGATCATGAAAGATGATTAACCTGCTGTAGCAGGAGGCTAACAGTGGCTCCACTTGGGGATGGATTTTTCTTGTGACAAGCCAAGATCAGCAGGTTAGAATGCCTTGATTCTTTGTAGTTGCTGTTAATTGAAAATTTCTTCTGTGCTAATTTCTGAATGACTAGAACTTTAACTTCTGAATGCAGCACTCCTCCTTATCTAAAACACTATGAAAAATAAAGCATCGCCTGCTTTCTTCTGCGTGCTTGATATTGCATACACTTTTGCTTGAGCACTGCCTTGTGAAATAAACACAAAAAAGAGAATAAAACTGGAGCTCTTCTTTTCTTGTCTTTGAAAGGCTGCTGAAATAAACTGCAAATCCTCCTTTCTTTTTGATACTGTTGACTTGAAGACTACAAGCTGCAAACAACTTCTCTTTAACATAAATCACTATGATATGATAGCGCTGCTCTTGCTGTTTTGCTGAGATTACTGCAGAGACAGAGATTAAAAATAGAGGACTTGCATCGGCTGTGTCTTCACAAACTTTGTTGTTGCTCCTCTAATAATCGGACTGTTTATACAAAATAAAAACAAAAGTGCTGATATATACAAATATCAATGTACAAAGAGATATTTACAAAGCTGCGTTATGTTCAACAAAAGGGATCATGATAATGCTTCAGCATAAGGCCATTTACAGGGCCTTCTTCAGCAGTGCTGCCCTCTACAGATTTGAGGAAATATGTGTTATTTCCCTGAACAACAGAAATAATGAATGGCCCTCTCCAAAGGAAATCAAATTTTGCATGTTTTCCCTTGTCTTCTCTTCATGAGTCCCACCTTAGAACTTTGTTGCCAACAAAGAAATTCTCAGCCTTAGTCCTCTTATCAAACATCCTTTTGAGCTTCTCTTGCATAATTCGAGCTCTGTCATAGACTTGCTCTCTTGTCTGCTGCAAATGAATTGTTTGGTTTATCCTCCTTTGTATATCATTTGGCTTAGCTTGAATCTCTTGCAGCAGCTTGATAATAGGAATGCCCAGTGATGAAGGAAATCTAGCCTCCATGCCATATACTAGCTCATCAGGGCTCATCCCAATGGATTTCTTGGTTGACAATCTGTCTGCCCATAGGGCATTTGTGAGCTTTCTATGCCAGTTCTTCTTGTTTTCTTCTAAGATCTTCTTGATAATACTGATCAGGCTCTTGTTAGATGACTCGGCTAAGTCATTACCTTGAGGGTAATAGGCTGTGGAATGGCCTAAAGTGATATGGAATTTATGGCAAAAATTGATCATCTTTTTGGATTTGAAAGCAGCGGCATTGTCAGTGATGATCTTCTCAAGGCAGCCAAATCTAGAAAGGATATTTCACTCAAGGAATTGGATAATGGTGGTGTCATTGGCCTGCCTGCATGGAATGGCTTCAATCCACTTGGTGAAATAGTTGGTGGCAGTTAGAATCCACTTATGCCGGCCTGAGGAAGAGGGATGGATTTCTCCAATGAAGTCAAGACCCCATTGTTGAAAAGGCTTTTCGGTTGAGATGGGTTTCAGAGGCAAGGGGAGCAGCTTTCTTTTGCCCTCAAAGATTTGGCATTTGTGACATGAGATAGAAAACTTCTTTACATCTGCAAACAAAGAGGGCCAATAGAAACCAGCCCTTAAAATTTTATCAACAGTGGACTTCCAATATAGATGTCCTCCACAGTCCTCTGCATGGAATTATTTCATGACATTATTAGTTTCATTCATGGTCAAACAATTAAGCAATATGCCTTCATGATTCTTCCAAAATAAAGCACCATCTAAGACACAAAATTTCACAGCCTTCATTCTTAAAAATCTCTTCTTGGTCCTGGAAAATCCTGGGGGAGCACACAGGTTTAACAATACAAAGCAAATATCAGCATACCATGGGGACTGCAGAAAGGTGTCACTGATCTGTGGAGTCGCCAGCTCATGTTCATTGTCCAGTTGGTTGATGTCTAAGGCTTGAAAGTTTGTTTCGGACATCAGTTTGGCTAAACCTTGTCCCTTTATTAGCTTGGTTGGTTTTATTTCTATGTCATACTCAAGAATGTTAGCAATCCACTTGCCTCTTTTTCTTTCTAATCCTTCTTGGGTTAATATGTCTTTTACAACAACATTTGGGACATAGGCAATCACGTGTGAATATAAAATATAAATTCGGAATTCCTTGATTGCTTTAACAAGGGCATAGGCCTGCTTCTCCATGATTTGGTACTTCAAGGGTGCATCTCTTAAGGCTCGGCTGAAAAAAGCAATTGGCTTTTCATTTCCTTGGTCATCCTTTTGCAATAGGACAGCATCTATGGTATTATCAGATGCAAATGAAAATATGATAAAGTCCCTATCAAATTGAGGACTTGTGAGGACTGGGGCTTGAGTTAAGGCAACTTTGATACTTTCAAATGCTTGCTTAGTTTCAAGATACCATTTTACCTTGGCATCCTTCTTTAACATGTTGCTCAACAGTCTTATCAGCTCGGCTAGATTTGGGATAAATCTCCTTAGGAAATTGATCTTTCCTAGGAATTCTTGCAGCTCTTTTATGTTTCTTGGATACGGGATTTGGAGAATGGCTTGGATCCTTTCTGGATCAATTCTGATCCCGTCTTTTGAAATGATATGTCCAAGTAATTTGCCTTCTTCAAGGCCAAATAAAGACTTCTTGGGGTTCAAGGAAATGCCATATTTCCTACATGTTAGGAACACTTGTCTCAAATGTCTTAGGTGCTCTTGATCAGATTTGGAGAAAGGGGTAAGATCATCAAGATAGACAACCAAGAAATCATGGATTTCCTTGGCAAATGCAATGTCCATGGCTCTTTGAAAGGTGGCACCTGCGTTCTTTAGGCCGAAAGGCATTTTAACATACTTAAATGTTCCCCACGGTGTGGTAAAGGCTGTCTTGTCTTGGTCATCCGGGTGAACCAGTATTTGATTAAAACCTAAAAAGCCATCTAGCAAAGAGATTCTAGATGACCCCACTACTCTTTGTAGGATGTGGTCCATTTTGGGCAATGGGTAGTGGTCTTTAAGGGAGACTTGGTTTAAGTTTCTCAAATCTACACAAAGACTAATCTCACATGTTTTCTTTATTGTGGGAATAAGATTGGATACCCATTCAGAAAATCTAATGGGTGCTATGATACCTGCTTCAAACATTCTTTGCACTTCTGTCTCAATCAAAGGGAGAAGCACAGGATTGATTCTCCTCAGTTTCTGTTTGAAGAGCTTTTGATTTGGCTTTAAGGGAATGGTATGTTGAATAATTGAGGTGTCATAGGACTTCAAGTCCTCATAACTCCAAGCAAATACATCTTGGAATTCTTTGAACAAATCCACGTACTTGGGCTTTTGATCAGCTGGTAAATTTTTGGACAGTTTGATCATTTTCGGGTTCTTTGCTGTCCCAATGTTATGTTCTTCTATCTCAGTGTTTATGGGTTGCAATTTTGGTTTTCTGGGGACATCATTTGCATCAAACATGTCTTCTAGTGGAGTGAGGCCAACCGGGAGAAAATTGTCCTTTAGATCAATGATTTCGGCCTCTGTTTTGGCTATTTCCTCCAAATGCATCTGTTTCAGCTCTTCTATGTTTTCTTCATCAAAGGTGGTTGGCTGTAGCAATTTTCTAGCTGTTTCAGCTGTTACAGTTTGCTGGATTTGGTTTATTGCTTGCAGTGGATCATCCATAGCATCCATATCAATGTTTAGGCTTGAAAACTCATGCTGTAAGGTAAGAAAATTGTTGATTTGAGCATCATCCTCAAGCACTTGCCAATCTTTAACATTGTTAGGGACAGCAGGCCTGTGCTTTATCTCAGCAGTAAAGTGGTGATTGGACTCAAAAGGAAGCTTGCAAGTGATAGCAAAAGTAGCTAGGCTGTGAGCATGCATGTTATTGCTTCTAGAAATCTTAGCAAGTTTGGATTCAGTGAAGGTATCAAGTATTGCAGTGGCAGCAGTCCTATAAGATCTTAGCCCTCTATCATTGGTAACGAAGTTGCCCTTCATTTGTTGTATGATTAAATCAGAGTCACCTAGAATGGACACCTTTGCAGCTCCTAGAGCTTTGAGCAGTTTAAGGCCTAAAAGGAGAGCTTCATACTCTGCCATGTTGTTGGTACATCTGAAGTTAAGCCTGTAAGAATGACCCTCTGCATGGCTATTATGTGTATTGTGAATCCATATTCCTGCCCCTGCTCCTAGCTTATTAACAGAACCATAAAACTCTAAATACCATGTGATTTTTTGCTTGTGGTTGACATTAAGAGTTTCAGTCATTTTAGGATTGGGCAGACCTAGGTTTTGTGCTTCATGTGGTTCTTCTTGTATGCTGGTTGCGCTGACTGTTTTGACAGTTTCCTGGGTATGAGCAACCGATTCTTGATTGATGCATGTTTCTTGTTCTAAAGGCAAAGGCCTCTAATTAGTTGGAGGACTTGTTTCATCATTAAACAAAATAAAAGAATCCATATCAGAATGGATTGAATAGATAGGGAAATTCTGGGGTTTTTCCTCACTACTTACCACATACTTCATCAGTGTTTCTCTATACAGTCTCTTTGGTTGCCCAAAGACTGAAATAGTGACATAGGAGAGGTCTAATTGGAGAGATCCTTGGAGTTTTTCCCCCCAAGATCTTGACAACAGCATGCCATACTTTGGTGGAATGTCAACAACCACCACGTCCATTAGGATTGTCTTGTTGGGAAATTGGACTAAGGAGACACATAAGTCTTTGATTAAGCCTAAACACTTGACCTGACTTGAGTCAAAGGAGAATAGATCTTTGTAGGGTCTTGTGATATCAAGGTTTAGTTTCTCCATTACAGCTTTGGGCATAAGATTGTGTGAGGCACCTGAGTCAAACATAGCGTTGTGCAAGACTTTGTAATGAATGTGCAAACTGACATAAAAGGGTAGAACAGCTCCATGTGCTGATTTGCCATCAACTTCTGGACCAAAAAGCAACTCAGGTGTATCATCTAAAACATTCACATCATCCCTGACCTCTGGCATTTGCAGTGATCTTTGGATTTGTTGCCTATACACATCATGCTTTGCAAGTTCAGATAAAGGGATGGAAATCTTAAGTTTGCTTATTTCTGCTTCTAAGTTGAATGGTTTCTCCAATGGAATCTTTGTGTTGGCAATAGCAGATTTCCCCTTTTCAAGTGTATTTTCTGCGTTTTCCTCTTGATTATCAGTGTTATGGTGAGTGATACCTTGCAGTATTTCTATTTTGGGAAGGCTTTTAGGAGTGCTGTTCAAGTTCTCTTTCGAGGAAGAAGGTGGCAGAGGCTGATCAACAGAAGGCTGTATGTCTGTTATGTCCTCTACAGTCACTTGGTGCGGGTTTGGGATAGTTATATCAGCTGTTTCTGTTATAATAGCCTTGCCTCTAATCTGGCTGGGCTGTTTGCCCTCCTTTGGTTTAACTTTTTCGGGCACATCTATGGTTCTTGTCCTCAGCTTATACTGTTTCTGGACTTCATAAATAGCTGAATCATAACCTTGTTTAAAGTCAAAAGACTCACCAGAGTTAGTCTGAAATTGATTTATCTCATGGTCATCTTGGTCTTCTTGAGTTAGGAAAATTTGTTTCTCACCCTTCAAATCCACCAAGTTCATGTCAGTGTCCTCTATGGCATCACTAGATGTGGATGCTTCTGTATAGTTTTCTTGAAAAGGAGGTCTTATATCATGGTCTGGGCTAGACCTACCAGCGTTTGGATTTTGAGTTTTTCTGAAATTTGGGTTCCTTATGGTATTGGGCTGTTGCCCTTCCCATGATGATTTCCTCTCAACACTCTCTACTCTGTCTCCTAGCCTGTGCATGCCATTGATAATAGCATTTAGCTTTTGATCTAAGGCTGAGGGCTCTTCCTTGAAGGTGGTTCTTCTCTCAGTTCTAGCTCTGTTTCTTTTGGCAATTAAATTTGCCTCCACAGTGACAACCACGTTTTGCATGTCTGCAAGGCTATTAGGGGCTCTTTCTTTTAATTGGTAGGCCATATCTGGGTCGAATCCATCAGGGAATTTATATAAGGCAAGGTCAGGTGGGGGCCTTAAGTTTTGTGGGATAGCATTATAAACGCTATTGAACCTTGCACAATAGTCCAAGACTGTTTCTTGTGGACCTCTTTTGATTGTATCGTATTCAGCTAGTATGTGCAAGGGATCTTTCTTTTTCTCCCATCTGTTGATAAAAGACTGGTATAAGGCTTCTGGGTCTGCTATGGAATTGGCTGGAAGTGCTCTAAACCAAGTCCTGACATCACCTGACAGGCTTTGGACAAAAATCTTCATTCTCACAGCATCATCGTCAATCTCATAGCTCTCAAAGTAATCCTGCATTTTCTTTGTATGTTGAAGGGCTGTGCAGGCACTTGTGCCATCAAAATATGTGATTTTAGTTTGGTAATCCTGAGGCATAGCTCCGAGATTTGCAGGCAGCTGTAAAGGTGCATATTTATTCGCCATGTTGGCAGGGATAAATGGAACAACAGGGATAACAGGGATTACAAGAGTAGTAGTGGTAGTATGTGCAGTGAATGGAGGTGTGGAAGGAGTGCTTTGAGACGTGGATGAAGAACAAGGGGAACTAGGGGTTGAACGAAATAAAACTTTGACAGGGGTTGGGCCACAGTTTGGCTGGACTATCATAGGAGTAGAATCAGCAAAATGCTGCTTTATCTCTAATTTCCTGAGGTATCTTTGGATCAAATTCAGATTTTCGAAGGCAGCTGTAGGATTTGGGTCTGGATTTGACCTTCTATAACGTGAATTCTTCTTGGGAGCCAGCTTCTGGCTTGTTTTTTGGGGATTTTTCTAAGAATATAAGGGTTAGAAAGAAACTTTTGAAGGTCTGGTTCCTTCCCAATGGAGCTTTCCAACTTGATTTGTGAAATTATCTGAGGATGTTCCTCGGTGGAGTCTTCTTACCTTCTTTGTGAAACTTTATGAAATTATCTGAGGAAAGTTCCCCAGTGGAGTTGCCATTATGTTATCACTCAGGTTGTCCTTAAAGCTCCTTAAAGGATACGGCCGAGGTAACCACAAACCAATCTTTGGACTGCAGGTCCTAGCCTACCTGCAATCAGAGAGGGCTCTCTCTTTATAATTTAGCTTTGTTTTGGGTTGATTTTAGGCTAGTTATGATTTTCTTGGGTTTTGTTTTGATTTTGGTGGGATGGAGGATTCTTTCAAACAGAGTTGGGATGCATAGTGTGAGAAGTTCAAACCATTGGGCATGGAGTCGTGGATTAGGCTTGCTGTTGTGTTTTCTTGGTCACAAGAGGAATACAGAGCAGGATAACTACACATAAAACAATATCTAGCTAGAATAAAGATGGAACGAAGGTCAGTGAATGAAGGCAACTAAGTAGCTCTCATTATGCTAACAGAGGGAAGGTGAATGAACATTTATATAGGAGCAATCAAGGATTCCTAAACAACATTCATATATGAAGGAACTAGTGTAAATATGAGCAAATTAGTATTCATATTCAGGACTAATTCAGCAGAAAACATAGATAAATCACAGAAATTGAGAACAGAATACAACTAAGTGAGCTCTGAACTATTCTTTCTTTCTGCTATTTAGATAGTGAAACCATGATGGCATAAAACATATAAACTGTAAACAGAGATAAGAAACACTTATTGGGCTATGTGGAAGCGTTAGGATTCCATAGTCACTCTTCAGACATTAAAACACAACAGTCAGTTCATCTCCCAAACATTCCAGCGATCTTTGATTATAGAGACTCTCATATAAAACAATGCAAGTCTAGAGGAAGTTATCGACCAACCAACCCTTAAAACATTGCAGAGTGTGGTTTAAATAGAAAATATTTACAAACATCAGACCTGGGATAGATCTCCTCAAATAAATGCCTTTAACCTAATCTGTACAGAAGTAAATGGCAGAAATATCTATCTAACAGCTGCGCTGGGGTAACTAGCATCTCAAAATATCTATTACAGCAGATCTTAGGCAGATCTGAGGAAAATGAGTGCTTTAATCTATTTTATCTTGAAGTAAATGCTTAAAACATTTATCTAAGTGCTGCGCTGGGGCAGCTGCCTCAAAAATGGATCAAAAGAGTTCCTTGAGCCACGCGCTGTCCTCTGTGTGATAACTGTGCATTTAAGGAAGCAGCGCTACTCCAAAAATATGACTGGGAACAATGTCTTTGCAATAACTCTGCCTTGAAAGCCTTCATCTATGCCTTTAGGTGGCTTTAGAGCAACAAAAGAAGTGTTGGTGAGCCTTTAATGGCTGAATGATGCTTTGTTAACTTTGTTGGGCTTGCTTTACTTTCATCTACTTTGAAAAACTAGACTGATACTCTTTGCCGCATCCTGATACACTTTGGCACTGAATCTGGGCCTTTTCTCACCAGTGATACTCTTTAGACTATCCCATCTCCCCCTTTCTGCCTTTTAATGCAAAAATAACTGCTTCTAATGTCCTCCGTGGCCTTTGGGTGCAATCGGCGCTTGGCCGATCAAAACTAGCCTTAAACTTTTTGAAAAATGGTGCAAACAAGAGGAAAAAGTGTTTCCAACTGTGCCGAGGCCAAGACTGGCTATCTGAAGCCAAAACTGGGCATTGGAGTGATCTCAGAAAGCTTAGGGATGCATGAATTGCGCTATCGGGAGTTGGGTGCGGGCATATATGTGAAAATATGAACAAATGCCCCCTTTTCTTTTACACAGAAAAAAGACCAATTTCTATGTAAAATTCGTGAAAAACATAGGCGGGAGCGGCACTGTAGCAGAGATTAAATCCTGGCCGTTGGATCACACGAAGGCAGATCCAACGACTGGCGCTAACTCGCATCGGGGCGGACCATTGGTCCCAACACATAAAACCTCCGAATAGCAATGAACCTGGCAGACACGAAATGCTTATATGCCCTTTCTTTATGGAGATCGGGTTCGGTTCGTCGGCAATTTCATATCGGCGGATTTTAACAAAATCAATATGCGGACCTGAAAACCTTTAAAACTGCCCTTTAATATTTCTCAGCACTGGAATATAGGAGCACACAGCGCGGACCCTTTCGGACCCGATATGCCTTTATGCCGCGCTTTATTACTTTTCAGCTCCGCTGGTCGGAGCCATATAGGAGTGATGCGATTAAATATGGGTTGTTAATCTGTGGGCCTGAATGGGCGGTTGAGATTAACTCGGCAATTCGCTATAGGCGGGGTCATGGGGTTGCCACAAATAAACACTGAAACCCATCGGACCCGATAAGTTATACAGGCCCTCTTTATTTTATTTCGGGTCCGACCCATCGACGGAACCCAAATCGGCGGTTTTAACAGTGGAATGGGTCCGCGGACCCGAAAACCCTTTAACACTGCATTTGATAACTCATCGGCTCCGCCAAATCAGAGCAGTATATGGGGCGATGCGAAGTGGGGGGCCGCGCGACAAGATCTGGGCCGTCAGATCTGGGGCCCGATCCAACGGTCCTGGATCCGTCGGTGAATCGGCAATCGGAGGGACTAGAGGGCGGCACATATGGAATCGCCGAACTGCGCGGACCCAATATTCTATTACCGGTCCACTTTATATGTTTTCGGGTCCGGCCCATCGGAACTATACCCCATGCCTTGAGACTTAGCCATTTTCGCTTATATATGCCACTGCCCCCTCCCGATAGCGATATCGCATCGGAGGGGGATCAAACAGACCTTTATCTCATCGGAGCACGCTTTTTATGAAAAGGCAAGGCAAATGAAATCGAAGGGGTTCCTTTATAGTTTGGCATGGATTCTAAGGCATCGGAAGGGGTCCGATAGCCAAAAAAGGGAGGATTTTATCCTTTTTTGAAGGTTTTTCATGGTTTTTGTATTCTTATGCCTTGGAAGGAGTCCCAAGGCACTTAGGGGTAAAGTGATGTGGTTTTGAGAGGGGTTTAGTGGCCAAAGAGGGTTTCATGCCTTATAAAGGCAAACCAAGGCCAAAGAGATGATTTTTATACATATGAAGGGAAACTATGCAAAGGAATGAGTCCTTATGCATTTGGAAGATGGTCAGAGGGGTCAATGAGGGTTCTTGCCGAGTTTCAGATAAACTTAGCAATTCCCAAGGATGCATATGGTTATTTTTCAACCAAGGGGAGGGGATAAGTATATAGGGGAGTTATAGAGATGGTTTTAGTAGGGGAAGGGAAAAGAGATAGGGAGTTACATAATAAAGTTAGTAGTTAATATGATAATGATGAGAAAAAGCGCTAAGAATGAAGTCTTAGGCTATCAATGGGGGAAAATGACTGATAGAAGAAGTGTGAACATTCCTTTAGTGAAGCAGATCTTCACCAAGGCAGATGATATGGAACATGATGAATCTAAAAGGTATCAAGTAGATCTTGACCTCTTTAGGGGAAGTTAGTGAGTGACTTTGGGACAGAGGAGGAAGGGGAAGTCAGACATGCCTCGCTTGAAGTCCTTCAAATGGAAAACTGCCTCAAACTTGTGATATGAATAGATATGACACTTGAAAATCTGAAATCGATCACAAGTCATGATTCTGCAACCACAAAGCTACCAACCCGGCCTATTCACCTAGCATTTTCTCTTCTTTTTGGTTTGGGTGCACTTGAACTAGCATACGCAGCTTTTTGTTCTTTTCTTCTTGCTGTCCTCCTATCTAACTCTATACTTATTGCATCCAGGGGCTCAGATTAAGCTGTTGAGCACCCTTGTTTCTCTACCTATCTACAAATCTGCCAAGATTAAGCTGTTTGGACAGATGTTCATTCTCTATATTCTACAACAGGAAATTGAAACCTAGGGAGACCAAGATTAAGCTGTTTGGACCTCCCTTAGCTGAAAAACTCATCAAAAATGATACACAGCAGTGGCATTTAGACTAGCACACTCTCATGGATACTTCTCTGGCCATCTGTAGCAAATATGGAGCATTGCAGCAAGCAAAGTATGACATATTTGGCATGTAAAAATGTCGATCATGAAAGATGATTAACCTGCTATAGCAGGAGGCTAACACCCCCTTTGACATATCGATGGTTTTCATATTGAAATTCTTCTACTGGTGGAAAATGAGACATGAATGTTCGAAACATTTTATTTACAGCAAAAAACGGTTTTTCTTCTGGTATATACAACTGATCAAAAGGGATTGAGACATTGGTTTCTTGAGCAGGATGACTATATACATTTCTATAAAAATATTTGTGACTGCTTGTAGATGGTTGATCTAACTCAGAAATGGCTGGCAAGACATGTTTTTGTGGCATAAAGATTGGGCGAGCTATTGATGACTTGTCAGACAAGATATGAACTTGGCCATCACCTACAAACATTCTTTTTGTTTTTTCTTTTGGGTTGTCTGAGTTTGCCAATGATTTATACTAAATGTACCAGTCATTTGGAAGGGTTGCTTTATCATAAGATACACCCTCAACTTGTGCATTGCTAACTCCTACAGTCACACAATCCTTAAGTATTGGTTGTAACTTTGGATGAACTGTATTGGTAAGCTGAAATGATGTTTGGACTAATACAGACAAGAACTCACTATCCTCCACCATTTCAAGACCTTGAACTCCAACCAAGATTTTCCAATAGTGTTTAAGATGAGTATCAGATAAACTGATGGCATAATTTGGATATATTGTACCATACTAAAAACCATAGGATAAATTTCCCATTATAGTGCCGATGCGGGCATGGTCATAATTGTTGTGCCTGGTGTCAAATACTTTTGATATGCATGGTGTATTTAAACCGTGATGGAACAATGGAGCTAAAATAATCCTTATCCCGCCAAAGTGATGATAAGAAAACTTCTTTTCTTGAATATATTTTTTGAATTTTTTAATTTCATCTTCATAAAATAAATTGAAACTGACTATTTGTATAGATGGTCCTGAAAGCTTGATCTTTAATTCTACTTCTTTTAACAAACTCTTTTTAGAGATACTAAAGATAGATGGAACCTGATAAATTTCTTTTGAGCTCAGAATTGGCAGGTTCCAGGTTTCAGGGTCTTCTATTTTCTCATGTTCAAAACATTCAGTTTCGATAGATCTAGAGTCGACTTCAGAAATAGTATGTCTATCTATACTAGAGAATGATCTCAAGAGGTTTGACATTTTACAAACTAAACCAGAGATCGACTGAAGTAGCTTTTATCTAATAATAAATTGTAGAACAAAAGATTTTCGAAGGCTTCTTGGCTGGCTTCAGACTCTGTCTATAGCTTGTAAAGTTTAACAGGACTTTAACAGGGCTCTGATACCAAAGACTATCTCTGAATTTCTTTACAGAGCCCCGTTAAAGTCCTGTTAAACTTTACAAGCTAATTACAGAGTCTGAAGCCAGCTAGGAAGCCTTCGAAAAGCTTTTGTTCTACAATTTCTTATTAGATAAAATCTGCTTCAGTTGATCTCTAGTTTAGTTTATAAAATGTCAAACCTCTTGAGATCATTCTCTGGTATAGATAGACGTACTATTTCTGAAGTCACCTCTAGATCTATCGAAATTGAATGTTCTGAACATGAGAAAAAAGAAGACCCTTAAACCTGGAACCTGCCAATTATGATCTCAAAAGAAATTTATCAGGTTCCATCTATCTTTAGTATCTCTAAAAAGAGTTTGTTAAAAGAAGTAGAATTAAAGATCAAGATTTCTGGACCATCTGTACAAATAGTCGGTCTGAATTTATTTTCTGAAGATGAAATTAAAAAATTCAAAAAATATGTTCAAGAAAAGAAGTTTTCTTATCTTCATTTTGGAGGGATAAGGATTGGTTTAGCTCCATTGTTCCACCATGGTTTAAATACGCCATGCATATCAGAAGTATTTGACACTAGGCACAATAATTATGACCATGCCCGCATCGGCACTATAATGGGAAATTTATCCTCTGGTTGTCAGTATGGTACAATATATCCAAATTATGCCATCATTTTATCTGATACTCATCTTAAAGATTGTTGGAAAGTCCTGGTTGGAGTTCAAGGTGTTGAAATGGTGGAGGATAGCGAGTTCTTGTCTATATTAGTCCAAACATCATTTCAACGTACCAATACAGTTCATCCAAAGTTAAAACAACCAGTACTTGAGGATTGTGTGACTATAGGAGTTAGCAATTCACAGATTGAGGGTGCCTCTTATGATAAAGAAGCCCTTCCAAATGACTGGTACATTCAGTATAAGTAATTGGCAAACTCAGACAACCCAAAATAAAAAACAAAAAGAATGTTTGTAAGTGATGGTCGAGTTCATATCTTGTCTGACAAGTCATCAATACCTCGCTCAATCTTTATGCCACAAAAATATGTCTTACCAGCCATTTCTGAGTTAGATCAACCATCTATAAGCAGTCACAAATCTTTTTCCAGAAATGTATATAGTCATCCTGCTTAAGAAACTAGTGTCTCGATCCCTTCTGATCAGTTGTATATACCAGAAGAAAAACCATTTTTTGCTGTAAATAAATTGTTTCAAACATCCATGTCTCATTTTACACCAGTAGAATAATTTCAGTATGCAAACCATTGATATGTCAAAGGGGGAAGTGGCCACCAAAAACTAAGTTTTGTACTTCTTCATCTCAATCAAAACAACCACCCACTAGAGTCGATTGTGAACCTCTTCTAGAACATAATTCTCAAAATCCTACTGATCTTGAACAAGTTTATCAGATAGGAAATTACCTAATAACATGGTGTGCACATGCTAAAGATGTATCAGATGATTTAGGTCAGCAAGCAGATTTGATAAATGCAAATCTCAAATTGTTATATGATGAACAACAAACTGAGAGAACAGAAAAATAAGAAAAAGGAAGAACGAGACAAAAGAAGAAAGCCAAAGAAATCCCCAAGTTTAGAGTAGATATGAGTGCTCCCAACAATTGGGATAAGGAAGAAGAAGAAGAAACTGAAGAATCAATTACTACAACAAGTGCAGAAGAGTCTAGTTCAAAAGTTGTTGGAAAACTTGCTAAAGTCAAAGAAGAAATCTATAAACAAGAAAAACCATTCTCTTCAAAGAAAGAAGTAATGACTCTTGACCGAGCCGCTTCAAAGTTCCCTTCTTTCATTTCACCTTCAATAAATAATCAAAATAAAGTGCATGTGTTCAAAGAAGTGTCCAAATATCCTAGAATAGAAGAAGATTTATATGCTGCAAATGCAAGTGGGTATGTGTTAGATTTGGATAATCCATCAAATCTAGGAGAATGCATTAGAATATGGATCGGTGCCCTGTATCAAATGTAGGTTACAACAAAACTGGATAATGTTTCCATCATGGTCCTTGCTGAGAAAAGAATGACCGAAATTGTATATGATTGGTGGATGGGACCATCCGATGAGGAACGCAGAGTAGTCATGGAAGCACGATTGGCAACATTAGAACTTTTGTTAAAAACTCAGTTCGTTCCAAAACCTGTAGATGAGAAAAAACAACTGATAACAGACTTAAGCTGAATGGAATTAAAAGATTTGAAATATCTTGATCAATTCGGAAAAGATTTCATGGCCAAAGTATTTAAATCCAATTTATCCAATGACACCGCTCAAAAAATTTCATTCCTTTCTAAGCTTCCAGGGAATCTAGGAGATCTCATAATGAAAGATCTAGATGTACAGACTAAAAAGATAGATCAAATTTATTGGGTTGATCTTCTGTTTAGGTGCACTGAAAAAGTTAAATATTTATGTTGGCAGAAAAAGGCACATGATATTACACCTAGTTCAGATGTCTGCCAAGCGGTGTTACCATGGACACCATTTAAAAAGAAGAAGAAAACTAGAAGATATGGAAAATTGAAACCCAAGAGAATTTCTAATCCCAAGAATCCATTTAAAAATTTAAAATTTTTGAAGAAAAGAAATAGACCAAGAAATAAAAACTGTTGTTTCATTTGTAAACAAGAAGGCCATTTTGCTAGAAAGTGTCCTAATACTTCCTCCAATAAGCTGAAAGCCTGTTTTGAAATTGAGGAATTCAAAGACGATTGGTCTATTGTTGATTCTGGAGACGGTGTTTCTGATGTATATATTTTAACAGAGGCTTCAGATACAGAAACAGATGTAGATTGTGTACAAAAAATGAATATTTGTAAATATTGTTCTGATGATGAAGATTTTTCAGAAGAATTACATTACAGTGAAGAATATGAAGAAAGTGATATAGAAATCACAGAAGAAACTTCAGATAGCTTGCAAGATGAGACCGCCTCAGAGTTTTCACAGCATATTATAAAAGAGAAAGGTAAGCAGCCAACACTTTTGTCTCCAACTTTCAGTTCTTTTTGTCCATATCAAAAGAATACTGCTGCTTCCATAGCCCTAGTTCTTCCAGAGTTTAATAGAGTTGAAGAACAAAATTTGTTAAAAAAGATTGTCAAAACAAATAGCCTAATCTACATTCCAATCGAATTTCAAGTCAAATGTGAATGGTTTAATGTGGATGCCTTTATTGATACTGGCGGCTCAAATAATTTGGCTAGACCATCTTTATTCAAAACTCTCTGGAAACTGCTTCAAAATATTCTTGTTTCTGAAACCATAGGGCTTCTGTTCAGTTAACTCATTATGTTGATAAAATTCCTTTAAAAGTTGGGGGGAATATCATAAAAATCTCAGCTATTCAGCATTATGACCCATCTTCAAATTTAATGCTAGGAATGCCTTTCATTAATTCAGTGCTCCCAGTGACAATCAGCCAAGACAAGCTGATTATAAATTTAAAGAAAAAGGCTATTTCTGTTCCAAGATTGCTAATAGAAAATTCTGAAGCTCGAAGAGAAAATAGCCAGAAAAGAGTAGGAGCAAGAAGACCAAAAAACGACTCTAACAATTGGCAAGAAGTCTTGCAAATATATGAAGAAAGAATAGAGTCTAAAAACAAACAGAAGGCATGCACTGAGATGAATTGGTCTGATGAACAGAAATCAATTTATGAAAGATTGTTAAAAAGCTGTTCAAACAATCCCCAACAATTTTGGGAAGTAGAGAGTCCTAAGCAAGAGATAGTTACTCTACATGATAATGGAGTAAAAGGAAAACTTATCCCTTGCACCCCACTGATGAACAAGAAGTTAGAAGCCAAATAAAAGAATTGTTGAATTTGAATCTTATTGAGCCAAGTAATTCTCACTACTCTTGTTCAACGTTTCTGGTCAGAAATCACTCAGAAATTGTCAGAGGAAAGGCCAGAATGGTAATAAATTATAAACCTTTGAATGCTATTACTAAAAGTTTCCATTATCCTTTTCCCAGGCCAGAGACAATTATGTAGAAGATTCAAAACAACAAAGTATTCAGCAAGTTTGATATGAAGTCTGGATACTATCAGATCCAAATTCAAGAAGAAGATAGACATAAGACTGCCTTCACTTGCCCAGCTGGTTTTTATCAATGGAAGGTGGTACCATTTGGACTTAAAAATGCGTCTGCATTCTTCCAATGGAGAATGGACTATATTTTTGGTAAATATGATTTCATAGTTACATATATAGATGATATACTTGTACATAGCCTTGATTTAGAAACACATTTAAAACATTTGGAAATCTTCCTGAATGAAGTCCAAAATCATGGTATAGTGTTATGTGAAAAGAAAATGGTTTTTTTCTAAGATAGTATAGATTTTTTTGGGATCAATGTCCTAAATGGACAAATTCAAATTCAACCCCATGTCTTAACTAAACTGTCTCAGTTTCCTGATGAGCTAAAAGACACAAAAACTATTCAAAGGTTTTTGGGAGTCTTAAATTATATTCACAGATATATTCCCCGACTATTTGAAAAAACGGCACCTATCAGGCAGCATTTAAAAGGAGGATGGTCTACAGAAGCTACTGTAGTTGTCAAAGGACTTAAATCAGAATGTCAACAGCTACCAAAGTTACAACCACCACGTGATGGTCTTCTGATATTACAAATAGACGCTTCTGATAGTTTTTGGGGGCAGTTATTTTTGAAAAGAGGGAGAATGAAGAAGAAAAATTATGTGCATATGTATCTAGTGAGTTCTCCTCACATCAAAAGAATTATTTCATTGTAGAAAAGGAAACCTTAGATATTTTCAATGGGATTTAGCATTTTGAATTGTATCTAGCACCAGTGAAAGTTATGATTCGGAAAAATTCAATGAATTTCAAATTTTTTCTATCTGCTAAAATTTCAAGACAGCTTGCTCAAGGAAGGTTGCTTTCACGGCAGATATGGTTTCAACAGTTTGATTTTGACATTGAATGGGTTCCAGGAATTCAAACTTTTTAGCTGATTCCTTAACAAGAGATATGAATAAAGCATTTTTTACTATACCAAGGGAAAGAACCTCAAGATGATGATTTTAGTACATTTGTACATAGATTCAGAGGCTTATAAGGTCATGTTAAACCAGTGAATGAAGAAATAAAAAAGATTGTGGGACTAATACTAAGAAGAAATCAATGGATCCAGAAGTGCCAAGCATGGTAGTCAAAAAATGTTGGCATAACATTAGGTCTTGATGCTTATTTGGTAAAGGTATATCCTTTGCCTAGTATGAAGGTTAAAATCTATTTCAAAAGCTTATCCTATTTATGGTCATGCCAATTTACAGAGAAGATGATTTGGATCCTTAAAGTTCTGAACTACTATCAGTTGATAGGAGGAATAGATTTTGCCTTAAGTATATACACTGGAGCACAAATGTTAGATTTGGAATCTATACAGATGAAAGAAGAAATTGAGAGATATCTTTGGTCTCTCAGGATTCCAGATATTTTTGAAGAACTTGAAGCAACATTTTTGCAGAGATTTGATGAAAATTATGCATCTACTGATACGTTTCCCCAATATGAGATTTTTGAAAATTTTGCTGATTGGGAAATTAAAGAAGGATTTTGCAGAAAAAAGCCATCAGTCAGGACTTATCAATGTATCCAGAGGACATTATAGTTTTTAAGAATGTATTCATCACCCTAGGATTATCAGAACATAAGACTAAGAGAAAGCATCTCCCCAAACCCATTTGCACAAGTATTTTGTTATGAGACCATGGGAGGAAACAAGTTTGCAGATAAAGAAGAGCTTTCCAAACAGTTAGTTCTCTGGTTTAAAGATTTTGGAAAATTAAAATTAGTGGAAAAGAAACAAGCTATACAAAATATTGATGAACTACAGGGAGATAAAAAAGTTTTGAAATTTATAATCAATCAGAAGGCACTAATCATTATTAGTGTTGTTGGAGGAAATTGGAATAATGATGTAGTTCATATTTTTTTTTTGTAAACTAAGGAGGTACCATTCATTTTCCATTACTTCGAGTTGAAACCATTACATTTTCATGGTGGCCTCAACCCGCCCCGAGGGGAAACTGGGTCTGTTGGCCACCTTAATTTTTTTACAGCCATCCAGAAACAAAAGATACTAATTCTTCTTGTCCATGCTATGTAAACTATACATTCAAAAAGATTACTACTGTCTCTTGTTTGCATTCTTAACTAAAAATAGAAGCTAGACTAATCAACCATTTTCACAACAAAAAAACTTCAGACAGTCTACATATCTTTCAGCATTAGTCCGCCATGGCTTCCTGCTGCTCCTCTTCCTTCTTTATGCCCGGGTTGGTTTCCTTGATCAGCTGCTGAATCTCCTCCAGTTTTTTATCCTGCATTATCAAAGTGACCTGCATGTTTTGCAATTCTTTCTTCAAGTTTGGGATTCCCTGTGACAGCTCAGCCATCTCCATGGCCACTTGCTCCATCGCCTTCGCCAGCAGCCTTTTCATGACCCAGTAAACATGCAAGGCCTGTTTATACAGAGTCATGCGGCCTCTCGTATTCCCTGGATCTGGGAGGAGGTATTCCCAGTCTTCCATTTCAGACCCTGATTGCCCCTGTGTTGCCTCTTCCTCCAGATGCTGGATTATCCTTCTGATATCTTTATTGGTGTTCTCACAGTAAGCTTCCTCCGTGAACTGAATTCTCTTCTTTAATGTTTTCCTGTATTTTCTTGCTGGTGTAGGTTCATTCTCTGCCCGACTCCCTGCCGGTCCTCCTCTTCCTCTGCTTCGATGCCCCCGTCCCCGTCCTGCTCTTCCTCTGCTCCTGTAATTTCCCCTGCCTCCCCGACTCTTCGTGCCTGAGGTGCTCCCGAATTCCCCTCTCTCCTCTCGCCATTTGTTACTCCTGTCTTCCTGCTCCCTGTTCTCCTGTCTTTTATCCCTTGCTGACCCCGCATTCTTCCATATCTTCGTGCGCGGTTGTTCCTTTCTATCCTGGTCCGAGTCGAACATTTCTATTTCTTCTTCTGTGTCGTCTTGGATCATCTGGTACTCCTCTGCCGCTTTTCCTTCTTCAATTTCTTTCCCCTTCTTTCCCTGGCTTCTCCATTCTCTGCTGTCTTCGCCCTCATCGCTCCTCGTTCTCCTCCTTGTCACCATTCGATAACTCTTACCGGTGTTGTCCGCTTGTCTTCTCCGCCTTCCCTGCCTTGCTATTACCCTGCTCAGAGCTTTCACTGCTCTGTCTCTTCGCTGATCCTTGGCACCTTTGTTTAACGTTCTCCTCTGCTTATCTCGCCTTCCTTTATGATGTCTCCTCTGACGGTTCTCCTCGTCTCTCGTCGTTCGCTTTCCCTGCCACCTGCCTATTTCATCACCTCCCACCTCCTTTCGTACTTCACCTGTGCGGTCATTCCCACGTCCGAGCTCTGCCGCATTACCTCCACCGGTTTCTTTCCTCATTGCCTTGGCGCCGTCCCTTCTCGATATGATACCTGTGCTGGTAATCCTTCTGTCCTCCTTCATCATTACCTGACTGTCTTCTGCCTCGTCACCCACTCTTACCTGATCCGTATTAATTGCACTGATCGCGGCTGATATCACCCCGATCGGGGGTCTCTGGGTGCCTCTTTTATTAATTTGCGGATTCATTATGGTCTTGAGTGATTATAGTGGTGAGTTCATCCCATCCTAGTTTATTCCTTATCGTTGGCCAGCTATTGTCGATCTTATCCTCCTGTTCTTTACTCCCCCAGTTTGCAAGGTAGTCTGCAGCCTTGTTTCCTTTTCTCATGACGTGATTGATGATTTTGTAGTCTATTCTCTTTAATAATTCCACCAGGTCTTGGACAATCCCCACCGTCCTCCAGCTTCTGGCTACTTTCTCCCATTCTTTCCCATTATTGAGTTTACATAACATTTCCACAACTATCTAGGAATCACCTTCTATTTCCTGATTTGTGCAGCCATTCCTTACTGCTATCCTTAAACCTTGATAGACGGCCCACAATTCTGCTTCATTGTTGGTCATTTCTCCTCCCCCTTCTGCATATACCCATCTTGTGCGTTTCTCACTGTCCCTAAAGATGCCCCCAAAGCCTGCTGGTCCTGGGTTCCCTTTGGAAGCCCTGTCAAAATTCAACTTAATGAAATTTTCCCCGTGGTATCTGAACTGATCTGGGCTCTAGGTTTGAGCTCATTGCTGCATTTCCTTTCTAGGATATACCATGCCAAAAACCATGTTTAGTTTTTTTAAGATTCTTTCTTCTTTCGGATTCACCTTCCAATCTTCCTCTTCCCAGGTTTCGGCTAACACAGTTTCTCTAATTTCCTTTTGAATTCCTTTCCATATCCTTTCTGGATTATTGGCCTTATCTACAAAAATTCTTCGGTTTCGTTCTTTCCACAGAAACCATATCACAAATCCCACCGTTAAATTCCAACTTCTCCTTACCACCTTGCATGAAAATTGTCCCTCACCCCATTGAAAGATAGTCTTTTTTATGTCGCTGGGGTCTCTATTTTCTTTTCCAAAGAGGCTTCTGACCTCCTCCCACTGATGCTGGGCGAATGGACAGGCATTCAGAATGTGTTCCTGGGTTTCGGTCCCCGTTTTGCAGAGGCTGCATCTTGAGGGTCCGAAAAATCCTTTCTTCTGGATCTTATCCCATGTTAGGATTCTTTCTCTTCCAACTAGCCACGCAAATATGGTTATCTTCGGCCACCATTTACTATTCCAGATAACTTTCCATTCTATGCTCTCTTCCTCCCTCTCCTGCTGATTTGTCAAATAATATGCTTCCTTGACTATGAAGGTCCCTTTCGCAGATTTTCCCCATCTGAGAATATCCAATCCTGGTCTGGCTTTAATTTTCCTTGATTCTAATTCTTTTATATATATTCCTTGCTGCTCTTGGTTTATGTTTTCATCCCATTCTTCTGGCCTTCTCCAGGTTCTCCATATCCCATTTAGCTCCCCTTCTTTCCAGTAGTCTCTCACATATTCTCGTCCTTCCCCTATCGCTTTTTGTTGAATACTTTGCAAGGCTTGTATGCTGGCCAGTCTGTTTCTTTGTTGCCACTCCTCGTCCCAAAATCTAGCATTACCTCCTCCTCTTATTTCCTAGAAGGCATAATTGTTTACTATATGTCTACTTTGGCTTGCTAAATTCCATATTGCAGAGCCTTTGGGTGTTTCTTCAGCTCTAAGGATGCCTGTCGTTGTTGTGGGCATGTTATATTTCTGGGTCCATATTCTCTTCCATAAGTCATTTCCTCCTCTCATCCACCTCCACCACAATTTTTCTCCTAGCACTTTGTTCAGCATTTCCGGGTCTCTAAGGCCTAGACCCCCTTCTTCTTTTCTTTTAGTCAAGCTTTTCCACGAAACCAGTGCCCATTTCCTCTGCTGCTTTGGCCCTCCCCATATAAATTTGCTAAAGATTTCTTTCATTCTCATGCATGCCCCTTTGGGGGCAGCCATTATAGATAGAGGGTAAATAGGTATCGCTTGTAAGACTGATTTCAATAACACCAGTCTGCCTACTATGTTCAGCGATCTAAACGACCAATTTGCAAGCCTATTCTTGATTTTCTCTATAATTTGTAGCCAGTTTTCCATTCTTGTGGGGTTTGTGTCTAGCTGATTCCCCAGGTACTTTGTTGGAAGTTCTCCAAGTCTGAACCCTAACGTTCTAGTTAGATGGGCCTTAATAGTGTCTGGAGTGTTAAAGATGAAGGTACATGATTTCTCTTTATTTATCTCCATACCAGATGCCTCCATAAACAGATCCAGAATTCTTTTCACGCCCCTTACCTCCTTTATTGAGACTTCACAGAAGAGCATGACATCATCTACAAACTGTTGATGTGTAATGGGCAGATTGTTACCCCATAGTCTTAAGCCTTTAATTTTCCTTTCCCTCAACTCTTTTTTGAAATATCTTCCCAACCCCTCCGCCGCCATTATGAACAAAAAGGGAGATATAGGGTCCCCCTGTCTTATTCCTCTAGTTGCACTGAAAGTTGACGATGGAACCCCATTTAGCAGGACTGAGAAGATAGGCGTTGATATCATACTATAAATCCATTATATCCATCTACTACTAAATCCAAAGGCCCCAAGGATGGCCCTGAGATATTTCCAGTTTAAGTGATCGTAGGCTTTTGACAGATCAAGCTTTATCATCATTCCTTTCTATTTCTTTTTTTTTAGAGAATGGATCGTTTCTTGAGTCACTACTAGTCCATCGAGAATTTGCCTTCCCTCCACAAATCATGTTTGCTCAGGTGAAATTATATTAGGGAGAATAGGTTTTAATCTCTTTGCTATCAGGGTGGCAATTATTTTGTATATTACATTGCACAGGGCAATGGGTCTAAAACCCTGGGCTGTTTCAGAATTAGCATTTTTAGGAATGAGAGTAAGGAAAGTCGAATTCAGACCCGGCCATACCTTTTGCTTCCTGCGAGATTCCTCTACTACTTCCAGGATCTCCTGTCCGAGAAAATGCCATCCTGCTTGATAAAACTCCACAGTGTAACCATCTGGTCTAGGTGCTTTGCTCTTTTTCATACCCTTCACAATTTCCTCCACCTCCTCTAATGTGGCTGCCCTCATCAATGCCTTATTCTGTTCTTTTGTTATTACTCTAGGAATCTCTTTGCAGATGAGATCTATGGTTGCTTCTCTATCTACTTGCGGTTCTGTTAGGATGTCTTTATGGTATCCCACCAATACTTGCTCAATTCTTTCTTGATCGATTATTCTTTCTCCTTCTGCATTTTTAATGGAAAAGATCCCGTTCCTTTGCCTGTGCTGAATCATAGCTTGGTGGAAAAACTTGGTGTTTTTTTCTCCCTCTCGCAGCCAGCTAATCCTGGATTTTTGTTTCCATAGAATCTCCTCCTGTTTCCTTCGCTCTTCCAGCTGGCTTATTATAATTCCTTCCTCTTTACTGCTTTCCTCATTCCTGCCCTATGTAATGATTTTTTGTTGTATCTCTTCCATTTCTTTCTCTAGCTTCTGTTTCTCCTCCATTATATTCCCAAACTCATCCTTATTCAATTTTTTGATTTTCCCTTTTAGTTCTTTGAGTTTTAACTGAAAAGTATGCATCTTCCATCTTCCTTTTTGTGTACTTTGAGTCCACCATTCCTCTACTTTAGATAGGAACTGAGGGTTCCTAAGCCAGAAGGCCTCAAACTCGAAGGGTATTTTGCAGGAGTTTTTCTTAATATCTATTTCCAGCCTGATCGGCCAATGGTCCGAACCCATCGCCGACATAATTTTAGCTTCAACAAATACATCCTGGTTCATTATCTGTTCTGATATAAGGAATTGATCTAATCTAGAGGCTATTTGATTTCTTCCTCCCCTTCGGTTATTCCAAGTATGGGTGCCGTTGATTGTTGGGATGTCTACTAGTCACTGCTCTGTGATCATTTGATTAAAATCCTCCATAATTTGCACTGGTCTTCTTATGCCGCCTTTCTTTTCTTCTATCGTTCTGATCATATTAAAGTCGCCCCCTACTATCCACAGTATTCTAGGGAGGATCCTTCTAGTTGTTTGCAGGTCCTTAAGGAAATTTTTCCAATCCCTTAGTATGTGTGGTCCATAGACTCCTGAGATGAAGATCCTTTCTGCTGATCCTGTCATTCTGAATAAGCCTGTAAGGATTCTAGGAGAGCTTATCCAGTTTTCAAACAATACCTCCTCCGGGTTCCAAAGGATTGCAAGAGCTCCTGCTGTTCCATTTGCATCCTGGCCCATAACCTCATATTGTATTTTTTGTTTTTTAATTATTCCTTCTAATTCTTGGAAGCTAATCTTCATCTCCTGGATTTGCATTATGCTAGGCTTATCTTTCTTTATTCTCTCCTTTAGATACCTCTGCTTTCCTTTGTTGTTGAGTCCCCTGATGTTCCAACTTGTGACGATCATTTTATAACTTTTTGGATGGTTGTTGAAATACCTCTGAAAGAGGTATAACCTTGCCTGAATTGACCAATATTTCTCCAACCGCCTGTATAGTTTCATTTAATGTCCGTCTACCTCTTTTCTTGTCTCCTTTTCCAGTACTGTCCATTCCGAGGCTTTGGTTTCCTTGCGTTTCTGTTTGATCTCTCTGATTTTCTAAAGTGCTGCCTTTTTTCTCCTTGTATTTTTGAAAGGTTTCTTTATATAATTGTCTTTCGGCTTCCAATATGAATCTCTCATCAAGGTTCTTCCAGTCCTGTAACAATCTTCTCATGATTCTTTCCTCCTCATTCGCACTATCCTTCTGGCTCTCTGTCTCTATCTGGGTTTGTTCTGTTGTCATTTCCATGCTCTCCCCCATTACTCCTTCTATCTTATTCTTCTGGTTTAGATCTGATTCTTTTGTCTCTTTTATAATTTCCATTGGTTCCTCCTCGTTGTCTTCTTCTCCGTTTTCCTCCTCTTCCTCCTGTAAAGCCTGAAATTTATTTTGGTTTTCTATTATTACTTGTTTTTCCGGTCGTTGTATCCCTTTTGCTTCCTTACCCGACCTTTTTTTCCTCTGGATTTCCTGTAATCCCGTTTCCCCTTCCTCTGAATGATGTAGTTCATATTGTTAGCCTGATGCTTTCAAATAGGATCTGCACGTCTACGATTTTTGAAATGGGATGGCAAGGAAAAACCTACATTCATGAAAATTGTCAATTATGGGTTCAACATGCAATAGAAACTCCCACCAATATGTTTCAAATTTTTAAATGGGAGATTCTATATGGGATAGAGCTAGCAGTTCAGCCTTCACCTATTTCCGAGAAAGTTTTTAAAGATTCCTTCCTTGACATTGAAATTAACCCTATCCCTTTTGTCAAAAAGTGGGCAAAGAAAGATATGATGTTCACTCCACAATAAGAAAATCTCCATACGATAAAGGGGAATATGGATAAGAGACAAACTTCAACAAGAAGAGCATCTCCAAAAGGCAAAGGAATAGTAACAACAAATACAAAAGGAAAAGGTAAATCTAAAGATTCCACTTTTCAGGACATGTACCAAGATGCCCAGGACCCATACAACATCAGTTGGGATGAAGAATATGCAAAGATGGTGGACTATGAATATCTAAACATATTGGACAAAACTGCTTTAGCGAGACAAGAATCATCAGAGGATGATTTCGAGGACAATTATGATTTCGATAGAAGTCCGAAAGGACCTTGGTAGTCTTTTCTTTTGTAAAGGAAAAGTTGAGTAGACACTGTCGGATCAGAAAATGCTGACATGACCCTCAATTATTTCCACCTTTAGTCGTATCATAGAGTAGAGTAGAATATTTTGAAAGATTATAAGAAAGAGATCTCTCCAAGAGAAGCCCAGAGTGATTGAGGGAGTGCTTCTTTGATCTCTACTTGTAACTTGCAAAGCTCTGTAAATTTTTCTTGAATTAATATTGAAGCCTGTTGGGCCGCCTGTCTGAGGACAGTTTTTTAACTTCAAAAGAACTTGGAGCTGTAAAGCGATGGCGTTGTGAAGACCCGAGAGAGAGAGGTCGTGTGTGCTCGTATGCTCAGTGTGAGAAGTTTGCTTTCCCTTCGTTCGTCTTCAAATTTTTCAAGTAAGTTATCAAAGTCTTGCATCATTAGTCTTTGGTAACAAACTAATTTCAATGGTGGTTTACCTATGGTTGTTTTTGATGGTGGTTTCTTGGGGTGGTTTTCAATGTTAGTTTTCATTTATTAAGAAATAAAAAATATTTGTTGTTTTAATTTCAGAAGCAAGAAAGAGAATTCAAGGGAAGAAAAATATCAATGTATTTTTCGATTAGGAGATGTTAGTATATGTTATTTGCATGTTGTATTTCTCCTTCTTGTTTTAGTTGTTTTGCAGGTTCCATTTATAACATTTGGAGTTGTAGCTAAAGCTTACAAGCAAGGAGAAGATGAGAAATTGCATTGGATTCTAGGTAGGTATTTCCTCCATGTTCTATTTTTTCTAAGGAAAGCATAAGTATTTTTGTCTTTGTTGTTTATAGATCAAGCCACTAGATCTAGGGAGTTCACTTCTATCTAAAAAAGAGAATTATTCATCAAACAACTTGGCAACTATACTGGGGATCGAGAGGTTCCTTTAGTGGTTTCCTTTTCCTAGAATTTTAGGACATTTTAAAGTGACTCAATTTGACTTGTTTAGATAGTAATCAGTCTTAGGAAAGTATAATTCTGAGCTTGGTAGGGTTTCTGTTTCATCTTTTGAACAAATTTAGCCCCAACGCAGTTTCTGGTCTAAGATAGAGTGACCTACCACAGTAGTCTCTCTTTGTGAGTGCGATGATTCACACTGGTTGTCTTATATAGCCTGCGATGGTCCATGTAGGATGCAAAATTTGCATTTTTATGCCTTGCTCTAAGTTATGTTTTGATTGCGGTGACTTTGCCCGAGTCTCTGAACTGGTCAATGTCTTTGTAAATCTATTAGTGTGTTTAATTTGAATGGGATTTACTTTTGATGAGAGTTTAATTGTTTTTTATTTCTTCTTGTCAATTATGATTTTTATCACCTGGCTTGATTGTTGATTTGATAAAAGACTTTCATTTTCAATCCTAGTTTGTATGAATTATTTGCTTCAATAATCTAGTCACATTTCATTTTTTTATTACATTTGAGTATTGAAAAGGAAAAGAAGAAGAAAAAAATTCATTTTCTTCATGCATTAGGGCTTTGAATTGAATTGGAATAGTACGTTTGAAGATCTTATTAGGAAGTTCTTATTTGTTGCATCATTGTTTCAAACTACTTCCTTCCATTAGATATATCTTCATTGAATAAAAAAGGTTCTTTTAATCATGCTAGTGGCATTATATGAAGTTTAGGTGAATTCATTTCATGAGCCTTGAAACTAAAACTTAAATCAAGATCAACTTTAAAATTTATTCTATTAAACTAAGGACCATTTGGAACTTTAATAACACACATACATGTCTAGGCTAGAAGACGTGTTTCGACATCATTAAATGTAGGAATTTTCGTTACTTGTTTGTGTTACATTTTGGAAGAATAATATGGCTGGGCCCAACTAGTTGCACTTTGGAGATAGAAAAGTGCATAATCTCAACGAATTTGGTTGGTATTCCATGTACATTTGAGTATATAGGATCATTATTCCACGTTCGCTCAAGTATATCAGAATGTCTCTCCACATATGTGGAGTATACAAGAATGCTTCCCATCATACACAACGCATTAGAAAACACTACTATGGACTACGCTTCAATGTACCTCCGAGTATTTTTTGGAAGTCCTCACTAGGTTGCAATCCTACCATAGGTAACTGAGTCAATTGCCTTGTTAACTATGATACGCCGAACACAACATCCAGGGAGATTGCCTGCACATATTGACAATAGTATATTGCAGTTCACATTGACTTGGTAAACCTTTTTGCCTAGTTACCCATTTTTGTTTTATTTGTGCTTTTAATTTATGAAATTAATTAATCCACCATGGAAGAACACTCAAAACACCTCCGTCATTCCCATATAATGCAAATATTGCCTCCTTTACCTCTAGAGGCAACACCTGGTCATTGTAAGAAAAATAAATTGCAAACTACCGAACCTGGTACATTGGAAGCTACCCCTTATGGAACCACATTCGAAGTTAATCAACCAAAATTTTCACTTCCCATTAGTACCGAACCCAAAGTCACCTCTTTGGAAAATAGTGAGTTTGAAGTAGTTGAAACTAAAGCCCTTGAAACATTAGAACCTAAAGTCATAGAACTTGAATTTATAGATTTAGACACTTTACAACTTGAGGTTATACAACCTGAGGAACCACAAGTAACTGAACAATTTACTTCAGTAACTTCTTCTTTTCTTTCTATGCCTTTATCTCAACCACAACCTGTGTTTTTGGGTCTGACGGAGAATAGCTTCCACCTGGTATTTTGAGCATAGAGGAGATTATTAAGGAGGATTCTCATAGCTCTAAAACTCCTATTTGCATATCATTACAATAGGATTTTCCTATGTACCAAAATTTTCCTATCTTTACCTCTAATACTTAAACACAAGCTCCTTTACATCAAACTCCTTGTTTTAATTCGCCTTTGAAATTTCCTCAACAAACTCCTTTTAGAAGTCTAGCCATGAAGGAATTAACAACAATCGCCCAACCCATATCTTCCATCATGAGTGAATCAAATAAAGTTGCGACATCCTCTATGTTTGTAACTTCTCTAGAAACTTATGTGTATGGTGGTCTGTCAGTGCCACCTGGCTACTAGTCATTGTTTGGAACATTTTTGGGAGTGGTGACTAGTCTATGAAATTTTCCTTTACCATATTCATCTGGAATACCATCTGGTCCCTCCTTAATGAGCACCTCTCAATATATTCAACCTATTGCACCCCAACCTCCTTTGGAGTAGCAATATGGTTTGTTTCTCAATCAATTAGGGTGCTTATAACAACCTACTCTATCTTATACTAAGTACCCTCCTCTTCGGGGGAAATTTCCTTTATTTACTCATTATCCTTTAGCAGGGGGGAAATTTGTTGTTGGAATGTTCGCATCTACTGATCAAATGCTACAAGTTGGTGCTCCACCTTATTCAAATCATCTTCTTACAAGTGTTCCATTTCCAGGAATAGTTGTTGCTCCTTGGAATCCTACCTTGCCTATTCAACTTGTTTTGGTCTCAACTCAAATCCTAATTTCTGAACCTATCTGGCTCTGCCTCGGGTTCCTACTTGTCATTTTGTTCAATCCATCCCTCAACTTGGCCAAGTTACACCTCAAGTGAGTCAACCTATGTAGGCTATATTCCAAATTAAAACTATTCAAACAATACCTAAGATTTCTCAAATCCCATTTACCCAACCTTTAAGGTATGATGCAAACCTAATTTAACCCACTTGGTTAGACTATTCCAAAGTTAAAAGTTAACCAATTCTTTTAAGGCATACCACAAGTGCCAACCAATCAACCTAATATTGGAATGATGCAAATTCCATCTCAGTAACCATTCCAATACATTCCACATAAATGCCCATGGGCTAAACAACCATACCACAAATTCCTTATCAAGGCAAACAAATTCAAATTCGGCCTTTCCAACCCTACCAAGGTTTTCATGGAATTGGGAAGCTTGGTCTCGATTATCCTGGTTATCAAAATCCTCCTTATCCCGGTGAAATGAAAATTCTAGTATCTCAACCGATTCCATTGTATCCTAGATACCTTCATCCACAAGGTCAACCTCCTCAAATGAATTTTAATAGGTAATTACAATTCATTGCAATGCTTGAGTTACCAAATTTATCCCGACTAACAAATGATCTGATTTATTACTCTCCTTGGTGGATGGCTCTTCCTACAAAATTGCAAAGTGACATTATGAAGTTTAATGAGAACCCTCGAGAAGATTCATCGATTCATGTCATGACCTATCATTTCTCATGTTCATCGAACTCCTTAAATGATTACTCCATTCATTTACAAATTTTCTAGCGAACTCTTATTAGTTCGACAACTAAGTGATACGTTGAATTACCCAGATCTTAATTAAAAAAATTTAGTGCATTGGCAACCACGTTTCTAACCCTTTTCCAATCACCCATCCGTTCTGAAGTTGTAACTGAGATTTTGACCTCCTTAAAGAAATATGACTCTACTCATATATCTAATTATATACATGAGTGCAGGTGTCAAAGTTGTTTGGTTAAAACTTATATTATTGATTAGTTGTTGGCGTAATGGTTCATCAAATCCCTCTTGTCTAATATAACTGAGGAATTTTTCAAGTGTGGAGTTGTTATTGAAGAGAAAGTCATTATTCATGCTCAATATCTAGATTTGATTTCTACCAAATATAGCATGATCAATGACAAGATGCCTAATGCTCCTTGACCTTCACACACTATTCCACCTACTCCCTTGAAGGAATCACATGCTACTAATGGTGTGATTGGTTTTAGTGGTCAATAGTCAGTGAGAAAATATTTTAATCAAACTAATTCAAAATCTACTCCAACTATGACTAATCAAAACCCCTCTAATCCTGCACATGTGAGAACTTTTGAGGTTAACGTCTTTCAATATATGAAAGGAAAATCTCAACAATCTAGAAGTAAGAAAAATGGTAAAGGTAAGAACAAATAGGAAAACCCTCCAAAGGATAAGCAGAAGAATCAGTCTCCTGACGAAAATTTTAAGCCTAGTTACCTTTATCTTATCTGTAATGACAAGAATTTTACTAAGGATTGTCTGCATCAAGAATAGATCAATTTATTTTTAAAAGCTACATCTCCTGCACCTTCCATGTTGACAGTTCCTTTCCCCATCGAGGGGGCGAAAACGGTTGCACAAGATCCAACTCCCTCTTCTCAAAACACTGTTTTTATGCATCGGAAAGATGTGTTGATGGCCACTAGAAGCAAAGATTATGGTAATCTAAATCCTTCAACTAGAAAGGATATTGATCAACCTTCCAGTTCTACTCCACCCACATCTGGTCCTCTGCAAATAGTGAAACCTACTCCTGAGCCAATGATTAAACCTCCTAAAGGGGTGATTCATAAATCATCATTTAACCCCCATGCGAGAGCTACACAAAATTATAATATAGTTGAAGATTTAGCCCAAGCTCCTTCAACTATGTCCACTCTCGAGGTTTTGCAGAACTGTCCCTCTCAGAAAATGTTGTTATTAGTAGCCATTGGAGGACTGTATCCCTCAAATTTGGGTCTCGTTGTGTTCAATCAAGAGAATTATACACCTAAACTTTCGCCCTGGTTTGCACCTATGATTAAAGCTGTGGTTAAAGGAAAAAATGTGTTTTGCACCATTGTGGATGAAGTTTCCTCTACTTGCATCATGTCAATGTCATGTTGGAAAGCCTTAGGATCTCCTTTTCTTACTCAGTCATTGATGACACTCAAAGCCTTTGATGGAAAAGGATTTAAACCTGTTGTAGCGGCTACAACCACCCTCCAAAATTTTGACTCGCATGCAATTTTGGAGCCTACTTTGGATCCTGTGATCAATCATCCTTGGTCGTTTGTTAGTAAGCTGATGATTTCAAGTTCCTCTCCTTGATCCTAGAGAGTTGTCTGTGTTCTCATCTTTATGTAGCATATGTCATTTTTGGGCATAGGGGTTGTTGTTTTTCATACTAAGGGAATGTTATCTTGATTCAAGCGAATTGTGTGCATATGAGTGGTTGTCATCACATAGACATGTTTCACACTCACCTCATGCACTCACGTCACGAATATTGTTGAATCAAGAAAATTATTTCTTATGTATTTCTGGATGGTCCACGTTGTGTCACTAAATGTCCATGTGTGATCACAATCGAGTCCTATCAATGTTTTCATATGTTTCACTGATCTCACACTTATCCATTTTCCCAAGCAACCTAGCCTCATCCATCTTCCTAGAACAATTCACTTTTCTTCTGTAGCCACCAACTTCCCTTGCCTGTTGAAACACCACAGTGCGCAGAGACACCAATCTCCCTTGCCTGCTAAAACCTCACAGCCCATAAAGGCCCCAAAGAACACTGCTCCCCAAAATTACGCAGAGCAGTCAGGAAACCAGCACTACTCTTGAGAAATGCGCAGAGTAGTCCAACTGCACCGCACTTGGAAATTGGATAGATGGGCCTCCTAGGGCCTCATTTCAACAAAAGTCACTGTCTGTTGAAATTGTGCAGATCTATGTCTCAGTGACTACAGGAAAATGTGACATGTTGAAATTGCTTCCAAGGAGTTGAGGAGAAGGACCAAGGAACCGAGTAATGGAAAAGATCACGACTGCATGAAAACTCTGTTAGATGCGTGATCATCTTGAGGGTAAGTATGGTAAGTACATAACATCTTTTGAAGTACACCTCTTAGTTGAGTTTGCAGGATTTCCTGACATTGTCATATCACCCTGTCTTCAGTAACATGCTTGTGCGCAAACGTGAAAAGTCACTTTATGTGTTGCTTCTACATGTCGTGCTTCTTTTTCACTTGTTCGACAAACTGTCATCTTCTGCATGTTGATTGCTATGTCATGCTTGCGACCATGTTCTGGTTGTGCACAAGGTCTTCGCTTCATGTGTACATGTTGTGTTCTCTATGTAAACATTCATCGCGCTCACACACGAAGTTGTATGCAATGTCATGCAAGCATCGTCGTGGTAGTTCAACGATCTATCACAAGCATCGCTCTTGTCACTCGCACCATCAGTCAGTCATGTTGAGCATGTGTGTCTTGATGGTTTGAGGCATCTTGTCGTCAAGTTATGTGAGTGTGTGCTTGTAAGGTCGCGTATACACAATTTCACTCGCAACACACTTAGTCATTTTTTGTTGAAGTTCTAATGACCAGATCACCTTCTAATAGCCATACCTTCACGCCGTCATCGAATTGATCGACTGTCATCTAGAATAGCACAGAAGCATCCAGCAAGCCATTCCAAGCTGCATTTCCAGCAAGCTAATCTATTAACCCTCCTGTTGGTCAACCAGAGAGTTTGATCGGGAAGTCACCCTAGGACTGAATCCCCTCAAAAATTGTGCAGAGGCTACAGACCTTGCCTGCTCCACTGACTGAGAAAATTGCACAGACATGCCAGATAGTCACGCAGTTCTCGTCCCTGTCTCCCTCAGAGGAATGCGTAGCTTTCCCAGCCATTCACCTAGTCAGCCGACCGACTACTCACCTAGAAAACTGCGTATATTTCTTGAGCAAGCCTCCTATAACCCGACAGTCCACTCAGCTTAGAAACTGTGCAAAGGTGGTCAGCAGGTTAGCATTCTAGCAACTGCATAGTTTTTTTCGACAGCAACTCCCAGCAGGCCTCTGCCAGTTCCCTCCAAAAACTGTGCATTTTTTGCTGCCAAGCTCCTGCAACCCGTTGCCAGATCCCTCCAAAAACTGTGCAGATTTTTTTGCCAAGCCTTCCTATAGCCTGAACTACTTCCCTCCAAGAATTGTGCAGATTTGTCCTCCAGCCAATCCAAACCCCGTGGACAGTCGCTGCCAATCCAGATTGTCTTTCTCCATCTCCCAGTGACTTCTACACATTTTTCACGAGCAATGCCAGGAGCCCACATCCTAGCCCAAGCCTTGCTTCACACGTTTTCGCAACCTTATCCGCTCTCCTGGTCACCTACATCTGAAAGTGATCATGCATCATGGTAAGCTAGGAGATTTTGGATTTGATGTCATCTCGTCATGAGTGACTTTAGATACAGGTACATGAAGGAACATACATGACGATAGATGGGATGAATAAGGAGAGTACATGCAAAAGGACATGTTCGCGAATGGACGAAAAAGAGATGCATGCGAAGAGATGTGTTCACAAACAGATGAAATGTGAAGATGTGTTCGTAGATGGACGAATGGATGAACATGCAATATTTTCGAATGGATCAAAATTTCAATCATGCCAAAGAATAGGCAAGGAACAGCATGCACATGCAAAATCAAGTGAACCCAATGACCATCGAGGACTCTGCACACCTGGCCATGTAGAGGTGAAGCTGTGATACACCAAGAGGACATCCATCATTCAAAAACATTGTAGCTCGAGATGCACACCAGCAACAACATCAAAATACAAATGCTATCACGTCGAGTCATGTCATGAGTCATGTCAGGCCACATCACTACTATGGGCCACACTGTTATGGGGAAAAGTGTCTATGCAGAACTGCTAATCCCACTAAGGGTGGTAGCTACCTTAGAAACAAACAAAGTAAAACTACTTTCATTTTCCTTCATGAAAGATAGATGAGAGAAGAATAGAGGAGACCAACCTCTGTCTTGCGCTTGGTTCCTTGCTCGATTCCTCTCTCTTCTGATAGTCCTTTGCTACTTGCTTGCTTGTATACCCAACTTCACAGAGTAACTGTAGAATCAAAGAAGCATAACACTATATGAGAACATGGATCTATTATCATAAACAATCTAGGATCAGATGTAAATTGACCATACAAGTGCATAAAACATAAATCACACAAGAGTATGGAGGAAAACTTGAATAGCTTTATTGATAATCAAGAAAGAGCCAAGAGAGTTACAACCAATTGTTCTGACCCAGCATCATCCTCTCAGCAAGTGAGCCCCTCTTCATCTCATGAAAAGCTTAGATAACCCAACACTATGATGTTGCCTCAAGAAACTAACAGCAATTCCTTACAAGATGCAAAATTCCAGCCTCCGGATCTCTGGGATGAGGGATCCATATATAGATGTCTGTAAGGGAGATGAGTCAGCTTGTGATTTGATTAGTGTCTTCCCTCTGATAGTTATTGCTTCCACTTGGATATTGATGATCTCTTACTCACCTGGTCGAATTCAGAGAGGCAAGTGTCACAGGAGAAGTTTCTGGAAGATTCCATGCTTCTCCACCTCGCGGATTGACACTGCCATTTGTCCTTTCTCATCCATCACACCCCATAGAAGGGCTTTTTGAAATGCAGTGCACCTACTGTGTGTATTTAGGTGAGATGCAACGCACTTTGCCTATGGAGCAGGTGAAATGGTCCAGTTTTGACCAGTTCTGAGCAGTTTTTCATGGAGAACTTTTGGGAGAAGCTGTAATTAGTTGACCTTGTTCATTTAGGGGTTGGAACAACACCTTTAGGGACTTAGGAACCCTTGGTTTATGGACATTTTATGCTTGGGGTTGCAGTGCCCAAAAATGTCTATAACACACACGGTGTAAATCAATGTAATGTAACATGGAAGTCAAAGAAACCCACTTGTAATCTGATGAGTCATGAAAGTCAAACAGTTAGGAGGCAAGTCAAATAGTAACAAGGGCCATTTTTACCCTTGGCTATAAATAACCCTCATTTGTACATGCAAAAGACATTTTTTCACCTTGGCTCCTCCCACATAGCCTTGAGAGTTTATAATCTTTTCTTTGAGGTGAGAGTAGTGGCTCCAACACCCCGCCTACGGTGTTAATGATGTAATGGTGTACCAGTGTGTCTTGGAACTTTCACTTAATTCAGAATACTGTTAACATGCCAACACATTTTCACACATGTATTGTAACTATTTGTAAGACTAACCTTGAACACTTGTAATGCATGTTTATTTAACCTGTGTTAAAACAATTGAACTCTTTCGGTTGCCCTAATACATCTATTTATGAAAATGTGTTGTATGAGTTTCTAGCATTGTCTTGCTCATGTGGGCTGCCTCACCGAACATTAGACAAAACCTTCCCCATAAACTTGTTATAACGGCCATCACACTTGCGCGGACTACTCCAATGGGTGTTGTGCATGCTACCTTCTCTTATGTGTTGTGAATACATCATCCATGTGGACTGCTCCTCTAGAAGCTATGCATGTCCTATTGAGTTGTGCGTCTATGATAGAATTGGGATTCTTCCCTTTCGACTGGAGACTTACTTCCACCCTCTCTCTGTGGTGAAAGAGCCTTGACACAAGTAACACTAGCACTCATTAGGCACGCAAACCTCGTTTTTCTCAGACAAAGTAGACCACTCTCACGTGTTGACAAGTAAGAGCTAAGGCATATCTAGTTGGGAATTCATACCAGGGAGGTCCCTTGATGTTGGCAGGTCTAGTAGCGTCAACATTTATGGCGATAGAAGGAGGGCTAGATGACAAGATGAGTCCTCACAATATGTGTTGAATATTCACACATCTATCATGGATTTTGTTATAGTTCAGCCTCCGAAATGTGTGTCCAACATACATAACATTCACGTAAAGAGGTAGTTCTGGGATGAATTGTCACAAATAATGTATTATGGTGAAGGCGAAGTGGCTTGGTCTGAGCACTTAGATGACTTCCATGTGCTCATGGAGAACATGGAAGGTTTTAATGAAACAAAGGTATGTTCAATACTGAAACACACACTTCATGACCACCCATTACGATGGTGTGGCATACTGACTCATAACTTCATGCACTCATTCAAGCAGTTTAGTGATCTAATTGAATCTGTTTTTCACCATTTTGATCCTGAAGCACTTGATAAAAATTCTGAAAACGATGGAAGACTCCGCATTAATCACCTATGGATTTTTCACAATTATTTCGTCTATTCATTTTTAAAGCTCTAAAAATTCAGATGAAATTCCAGTATCTCATGGAAAAATTTGAATGATGTCTTAACAAATCAGTTAATCCCAAGAAGGAGTTGAACTTCAAACCCCGCTCAGCGTACTTCGGTGATGGAGCTGCACAATCATAGATGGACATGGTCATTGTCACAAGTGAATGTCCATTGTCCTCTCATCAAACAACTTCACCACCGCAGACTTATGCGAGGGAAGATGCACACACGTCTATTCAATCATCACATCCTCCAAACATCACTTCTCTCAATTTTTGGTTAGATTTGGTTGCGAAGCCCATGGGTTGTCACATGCATCTCTTACCTCAACCTCATCTTCATGTTCTTCTGATCCTTCAGATTGCACTGTCTTGTGTTCTTCCATTACTCTACACTTGTTTGGAATGAGGATCAAGCCATTGACGGATTTGGTGTTGCACAACCAACCTCCGCTAGCATTCATGAAGACTATTACTGGGAGCTTGAACATCAACCCATGGTGAAGGATGAATCCCTTCTTTCCGCGCCTCCTTTTCTTTCACCTAACATCTTCGGTGATTCTTCCATCCCTAATTTTGCTTGTGTATCCCCATCTACAGATGCACCCATTGTTGATCACTCACAAAACACACTGGATGAAAATCCATCATTCGACAACAAAGAGGAAAAATCATTCATTGAACATCCACTTGATTTTTCATCTGCTTTTTCTGGAAATGCAAAGGGTGAACATTCTTACTTACCATCTACCCCTCTATGTGATTCATCATATTATGAGGATGTCGACAAACATCCTGAATTTTCTGATCTTGATTGTCATGATCTTTGTACTTCTTCATCTAGTCATGATGTTGATTCACTCATTGTTAATCTGTCTAAGACACTGGTCTCAATGATCTATCTATTGGCGAATTGGGAACCCCACAGGATGTCGAGGCACTTCAACCTGAGTTGATGGTTACGTCAGGCCCTCACTGTCCTGAGGTTATTTCCACTTCTGATCAGAAAATTTGCGAAACACCTGAGGCTCCTCATCACTCATTTGTATGCATTGAAGATCAATCCAACACTCATATTTTTCTTCCTGCACTCGAACTACACGATCTCATTGCTCATGCATTGGAGGAATCTTACATAGCAAGCACATGTGCATGATGCAAGTTATCTTTGTTTCTCTCGTTTACTTGTATGTCACAATCAAGAGTATGCATATGCTTAACATCTACACGCAGTGTCGCATAGCACCATGGTAAGTCCATGGATTGCATGTCATGCGCTTTCACTCACTTATGTTTTGTGGATGAATTTAAACTTGGAGTGTGTTTGTCTTTATTGTTATATCTTGCATGATTGCTGGTTCACATGGTTGTGTTATTCGTGAACCATGCCTTCACCAACATGGGTCGACCAATGCGCCGTTGGATGCATTTGAAGTATCACTTTACATGAGCAGACCCATGCACTTTTTAACATAGGAGTAGGAGTAGTTTTTTCTTCCTTTCTTTTCTTTGCTTTGCATTCTGGTTTGCATGTTTTCTTGCTTGCTTACTTGCTTTGGTTTTCTTTCTTGTCTTCTTTGCTTACTTATTTTTCCTTCACTTTACTTATGCTTTTTGATTTTTGATTTCTTCGCTTTCTTGCACTGTTAGGTTAGCCTCTTCTGAAATTGTGTTTGGCTCTCAAGACAAGATGAGTGAATCTAAGAGGACTTGTACACCTATCAAAATTTGGTTATCTATTGTCCTCTCTCTTATAAATAAATTTTTATTTTCAGTCGATGATGCCTTGACGAAAACTATGTTTTGTTCAGAGTGAGTCTTGGTGAAAGCACAACACTTGCACTCTAACTAACACCACCTACTCTAGTCGGTTGTTTTTGGGTTAATCCTTGTCGGCCGAGTCAAGGAGTGTAAGGTGAGGGGGAAAACCTTAACAAGTATGTCAGAGGTATACATAACATACTTCTTTGAAGGAATAAGCTCTTCTTCTCTCAATAAGTCGGGATCCCTCTTTTGCATCTGAACTAAATAAGTGCCTACGCATAGTTCTTTGAAAAAAAAATGAATTAGGCGAAAGAGTAGAAAGGCTTCTTGTGCAAAGAGGTGATGCAAGTAACTCCGCTGGGGTATTGACGAGGATCATTGGCAGTGGAGCGATGCTTGTGTTCCTGTGTGACTCCATTAGGGTACTGTCCAGGCCTAATGGTAGCGTAGACACACTAGAGATGAACCTTAAACTCTGACTGCCATATTACTTGTGCATCAATATACCCCTCATCCCCAATTGAAACAACTGGGTTGACTTGGCTTGGAATATTTGCTGGCCGATCAAGAGAATGGTAGGGAATACATATTTCAACCAAGTTTGTGTGGGAACTATGATGATCAAATATTCGAACAATACTTTCGGAAGGGTTAGACTCGCTTTTCATGAAACAAGTTCCATACAAAGAGCTGGAGTTCTACCAGTGTGTCTCCAAGTGTTGTAGCGGCTACAACCACCCTCCAAAATTTTGAATCGCATGCAAATTTCAGAGCCTATTTTAGATCTTGCAATATGTTGGCACCTGGATTGAACCTCAAGCTGAATAAGGAGATTACAGGGTAACCACAAACCACACTTAGCCAAGTAGCTAGCCCTACTAAGCCAGGATAGGGCTCTCTCCATAAGGATCTCAGCCAAATTGACTGGATATACAAACTGATATTAGGCTAGGTATAGTAGCACAAGTTTTGATTTTATTTTGAAGGGTTTTGCTGGATCAGGAGGAGCCAAACAATTAGGGCAAGGAAATTAGGTCAAAACTGCAGGGTGTTCGATGGGGCAAGGTAGGCACAATGATCAGAACGTTAGGGTTTGATGGATGAGGTGAAAATATAGGTGAGGAGCTAGGAAGAGCATGTAGACCTCATGGATTCTTCCTAAACTGAACAAAAAACAGACTGTGAAATGTCTACCCAAAACAGAGCATAAAAGATATGGATTTTGCCTCTCAAACTTGTACACATTCACATAAAAGCATTGAAATAATGAAATGGAGTCAACAATACATTCTAACAAATGAGTACAAAATAAAAACTAAACTAAGCATCCTACCACATGGATCCCAAAGAAATAGCTACAATTTTTCATTAATCTCTTGTTGTAACTAATACAAAATTATATCTAATCAAAACATAGGCATCCCACTAAGTCCAACCCTTTACAATGAGAAAGAAAAAGAAGATATAGACCTCAATTCAACCTCCTCCCATCCTTAGGGGTAGAATCCTCAATATGAGGAACTAATCCATCAAAAGTTGAACAAGAAACTGGAATCTAGGAAGCCCTGACAACTTGCCTTAAGAAGGAAGGAAACTGATTCATTTGACTTCAAGAGAACTTTTGATCCAATGAATCTACCCTCCAGTGATTAATATTCATCTTATTTACATGCCTAGTCACCATTTACATCAGTAAAAACATCATCCATGAGAGAAAACCCAAAAGTTAGAGTCATGGCACAGTAAAGTGAAAATTTAGCAGAAAACTGTCCTATGCGCAGTGCTAGAAGGCTATGAGCAGCACTTTTTACAGGGCCATTTTGGAGGCCTTCCCGGTGTCCAAATTGAGCTCATGATAGCTCATTGGAAAGAATGTCTTGTATTCTTTCGAAAATTTCCTTTAGTTTCCCATTTTGAGTTGATTTGACCCCTCAAAAACTAATTCTCCCAAGACTTATTCTATGCACAGCGCCATGGTCAAAAAGAGGGTAGAAAGGTCATTTTTAGGGTGTTTTTTGACCTTTCGACCAACCATTTTTGCTCCAAAAGCTTAGAAAATTCACAAGGAGCATGCGTACATCATTAAAAATCCAATGGTGGTCTTATTTTTGCCATTGGATGCTCCTAGGAGGAGCGCAATGCCAGTGGCACTGCGCATAGAGCCAATTTTTCTGTGTCAAAAATTGCTAAATTCTTCAAAAATGAATTTTTTTTCAAAACTTGCTCAAAATTTGTGGGAGAACACCACTATCAAGTGTCTAGATCAGCCAAGGAAACTTCAACAAGCAACCTAAGTCTATTACCCTCCTTTTTTCCTTTGAGGGCTTGTTTTAGCCTTGTCTTCATTTGCTTGACTCTTATGTTACAAATTTGTTCCGGGGCCTGTAATGGCGAGCCATGTGCCTGATGATTTGATTGTCCCTGTTGGCACACTTTAGCAGCTTCTCCAGATGCAAATTAACCCTGTCAAGCCATGTTTCTCTTTCCTCCTCAATCTCCTTTTCAAGCCTTTGTTTCGTAGTCAAGGTGGCTAAGGTCTCTTCCTCTTACATTATTGATTTTACTTTGTCACCTTGCCTCTTTTATTTGAGAAGTTCTAGCTCCATGAGGACCTCTTTGTCACTTAGCTGCTATTTCTCTTGCTCAAGGTACGAAATGACATACTTAGCTCTCGCCAAGTTGGCCATCAGTGCTTGGATTTGTGCATCTTTTTCCTTTATGATTATATTTTCATTTGTCGCCTCATATTGAGCCTCCAAGTCAACTATCTCAATGCCATGATGAATGTGTGGCTGTTCAAGTTCATCATGTTCCATCAAATCAAATTCCCTTTCCTCTTCATCATTGAGGCTTTCCTCCAGCATCTTTTCCTTCCCTTTTTGCACCTACTGCACCTATTGTACTTGTTGTGCTTGTTGTGTTGATGAAGAAGGCAAAGCCCCTTCCACAGTTTGTGGAGCAAGAATTTGCCTATGAGCTGATGAAGAAGGCAAGGCCCCTTCCACATCAGGTGGAGTAAACACTTGCCTATCCACTACAAACAACTTTCTAGCCCCTCTCTGATATGTTTTGTAGGTTTTTGGCTTCTCAACAACTTTAGTCTCTTTAGCCTTCTTACTTTTCTTTACTTTGGTACTACTGGAAGGCCTTTCTGCTTCTTGAGGCATCGGTGGAGGAATCTGAGGACCATTGAAGATGTCATTGGCAATAAATGTATCCCAGGAGATGTTGAGGAGGTTGAGATGATGTAGCACAATAATCTTAATCAAGGAATAATGATAAATACTATTCATCTGCTGAGGGTATGGCCTTTTCTGTATAATGTAGGCCATCTTCTCAATGTTCCTGAATAAGAAGTACGGGATGTTCAACATTTTCACTCTTGTGAAGTGCATAAGAAGCCTAATATGATAGGTGTATAATTTGGAAAATCTAGCCTCACATGTAAAATACTTCATAATGATCCTTATCATAGGGGCATACTTGTCGTGAAGGAACCTGAAAGGAAAGGTCCTCTTATTTTCATTCTTGTACCTGGATTTGATGTATGGCTCACAGTAGTGCTCATCCAAATCTTGTGCTTTATGACATTTTCCCCCACATTCAGAATCCTTGTAGCATCAGTAATGATGGAGGTGGAAACTGTAAATGTCACACTGACAAGAGTTACCTTGTTATCACAGAGATTTTCTACAAAAGCCTGGTCATCCTAGGATGATGTTGAACTCTTTGTACTTGCTCACAAAACTCATAACATCCCAGATACCTGAAACAAGAGATAGTCGTAAGGGAAGCCTCTAACTCTCTGATGTTTGATGGTTCCTCTATGATAATTCTGCTTCCATTATGTGGTTTTCTCTGATGCTAAGGTTCATCTTCCATGCTTTCACTGCCACTGTTTTCCTCCTCCTCATAATCTTTACCCTCTTTATCCATGTTTTTGAGTTTGAAGCTTTAGAAACCCTAAAGAAGGTAATCAAGAAGTGAGTGATGGTGAGTAGGGATAGGGGAAGGGGAGAGGAGTTTGTGTGATGTAGGAATGAGATATGTATGATGTGAGAGTGAGAAATCAGGAAGTGAGTTATGGTGAGTAGGGATTTAGGGATTTTGTTTGGGGACTAGGGTATAGGGGATAAGTGTATTTGACAGTAGGGAATAGGGAATAGGGATGGTATTTACGGATACAAGAACAAGATGTGGGAATGAACAAGAAAATGATAAGCAGGGAGGGATTTTAGACAACCTAGGGTTTGAAAATTTTGATAGCAAACAAACTCAAAAATCTTGAAATGAGTGTTATGAGGATAAATTAGGGAGTATACTTACTTGTTTGAGGCTCTATGTAGCAAAATGAGCGATTTGGATGGTTGTTAGGATAGTTTTGATGGTTTCTAGCCCTATGCGCAGTGTCGTGTATAGGTGTGCAATGCCCTATTGTATGCGCAATGCCGTGCAAAAATACACGGGCGTGCAAGCTCTATGCGCAGCACTTCGGTTGTATGTGCAATGATTTGTCTGCGTGCGCGGTGCCCCACAAATTTTCCCTGTGCACAACACTCCTTGCTCTATGCGCAACACCCGTGGTTTCTTCAGCCACAAATTCGCTGTAACTTGGTTATTTTCTCTTTGTCAAATGATCATGATGAAGTTTAAAAAATGATTTTGAAATCTTTTATAGAGGATGAATTGGATTTTTTCTTAGAAAAACCCACTTTATAATGTTTGTTTGGAACTTTTTACTTTGTCTTCAAATCTTTGTCTGATGCTTTTCTTTCTTTGTCTCTTTTCAGGTGGATGATGCTTTGATTGAGCTGATCCTTCAATGATTCCTCTCTTGCAACAAGGAGAAGTTCCTTGGGGAGCTTATGGGAACAATTATTACATAAAATGACTTGAATTACATCAAGGATATGAACAATATGAAAAAACTAAAATACTCTATTTTCATCTCAAAAAACAATGTTTTTGAGATAAAAAGTACATTAGTGAAATAAGGATTTTATACAGTAACCATGACTAACTACTAACCGCTCTTGTTTTTTGGTCTTCCTCATACCTTTTCTTCCCTTTATTTGTAATAAAACAAAGCTTTTGACCTTGGAAATGAACCCTAAGACCTAATGGAGACATAACTGCTTTGACTCTAAAAATAATATAACTAAAACCATAACTGAATGAAACATGAAGAAGGGTTAGCAAATATACCTGATGAGGGAAAATTAGATGTTCTGAGGAGAAGAAGACAACCAACAATGGATCATTTTTGGCATGACCTAGTGGAATGATCAAATATTTCAGTATGAGACACCTACAATGAAAATGCAAAGAGCAGATTTGATCCCTGATGGAAGTATGCATATACTTACACTAACATGATAGGTCATCCTTGGTCGTTTGTTGGTAAGTTGATGATTTCAGGCTCCTCTTCTTGATCCTAGAGAGTTGTCCACATTCTCATATTTATGCGGCATATGTTGTTTTTGGGCACAGGGGTTTTTGTTTGTCATACTAAGGGAATGTTGTCTTGCTTCAAGGGAATTGTGTACATATGAGTGGTTGTCATCACATAGAAATGTTTCACACTCACCTCATGCACTCACATCATGAAGATTGCTACATCAAGCAAGGCATGTCTTATGTATTCTGGATGGTCCATGTTGTGTCACTAAATGTCTGTGTGTGATCAAAGTCGAGTCCTATCAATGTTTGCATATATTTCAATGATCTCACACTTAGCCATTTTCCCAAGAAACCTAGCCTCGTCCAACTTCCCGAAACTATGCACTTTGCTTCTATAGCCACCAGCTTCCCTTGCCTACTAAAACCCCACAGCTAAGATACCAATCTACCTTGCCTGCTAAAACCCGCAACCCGTAGAGGCCCTAGTTAGCACTGCTCCCTAAAATTGCGCAGAGAATTCAGGTAGCCAACACTGCTCTCCAGAAATGCATAGAGTAGTCTAGCTGCACTGCACTAGGAAATTGGGAAGACGGGCCTCCCAGGGCATCATTTCGGCAATAGTCAATGCCCACTGAAATTTTGCAGATCTACCTCTCAGTGACTACAATAAAAGGTGACATGCTGAAATCACCTCCAAGTAGTTGAGGATAAGGAATAAGGAACCGAGTAATGGAAAAGATCAGGACCACATGCAAACTCCGTCAGATGCGTGATCATCTCTTGGGTAAGTATGGTAAGTATGAAACATATTTCAAAGTACACCTCTTAGTTGAGTTTGCAGGACTGCCTGACATTGTCATATCACCCAGTCCTCAGTAACATGCATGTGCGCAAACGTGAAAAGTCACTTTATTTGTTGCTTCTGCATGTTGTGCTTCTTTTTCACTTGTTCGACCAACTATCATCTTCTACATGTTGATTGCTATGCCATGCTTGCGAACATGTTTTGGTCATGCACAAGGTCTTTTCTTCATGTGTACATGTTGTGTTTGCTATGTAAAATCCTTCACCCTCACACACGAAGTTGTATGCACTTTCGCGCAAGCGTCGCCATGGTCGTTCAACGATCTATCACAAGCGTCGCGATTGTCGCTCGCACTATCGGTCAGCCATGTTGAGCATGTGTGTCTTGATGGTTTGAGGCGTCTTGTTGTTAAGTTATATGAGAGTGTTCTTGCAAGGTTGCATATGAAGAATTTCGCTTTCTCACACACTTAGTCATTTTTTGTTGAAGTTTTGATGACTAGATCACCCTCTAACAACTAGACCTTCACCCCGTCATCGACTCTATCAATTGTCATCCATAATAGCATAGAAGCATCCAACAAGCCATTCCAAGCTGTACTTCCCACAAGCTGATCAATCGACCCTCCTTCTGGTCAACCAGAGAGTTTAACTGGGAAGTCACCCTGGGACTGACTCCCCTCAAAAATTGCATAGAGGCTGTAGACCTTTCTCGCTCCGCTGACTGAGAAAATTGCACAGACAGGCTAGACAATCACACAATGCTCGTCCCTATCTCCCTTAGAAAAATTTGCAGATTTCCTAGCCAGTCACCCAGTTAATCAACCTACTGCTCACCTAGAAAACTACAGAGATTTCCTGAGCAAGCCTGTTGTAGCCCAACAGGTGTTCATCTCAGAAAATGTGTAGAGGTGGTTAGTAGGTCAGCCTCCTAGCAATTGCGCAGGTTTTCCTGTCAGTAGCTCCCAGCAGCCCACTGCTAGGTCCCTCCAAAAACTATGCATTTTTTGCTGGAGAGCTCACACAACCCACTGCCATCTCCCTCTAGAAACTGCGCAGATTTTTATGCCAAGCCTTCCTGCAGCACACACTGCTTCCCTCCAGAAATTGCCTAGATCTGTCCTCTAGTCGAGCTAGACCCCATGGATAGTCATTGCCAATCCAAATTTCCTGTCTCCATCTCCCAGTGACTTCTGCGCTTTTTTCACCAGTAGTGCCCAGAGCCCACATCCTAGCCTGAAACTTACCTCGTGCGGTTTTGCAACCTTGTCTGCTCTCCCGGTCACCTACATCCAGAAATGATCATGCATCATGGTAGGCTAGGAGATTTTTGGATTTGATGTCATCTCTTCATGCTTGACTGCAGATATAGATCATGAAGGAACATGATGCGACCACAGATTAGATGAATAAGGGGAGTACATGCAAAAAGACATGTTCACGAACGGACAAAAAAACGATGCATGGTAAGAGTTGTGTTCACAAATAGACGACATGAAGAGATGTGTTCATATATGGATGAACATGCGAATATGTGTTTGCGTATGGATGAATGGATAAACATGCAATTTTCACAAACGGACAAACATGTCAAGCATGCCAAAGAACATGCAAATAGCAACACGCACAGGTAACATCAAGCAAACCCAATGACCATCAAGGACTCCGCACACCTAGCCATGCAGAAGTGAAGTTGTGATACAACAAGAGGACATCCATCACTCAACAACACTACAGCTTGACATGCATACCAACAACAACATGAACATACTAGCGTTGTCATGTTGAGTTGTGTCATGAGTCATGTCAGGCCACATCTCTATTGTGGGCCATACTGTGTAAATCAATGTAATGTAATGTGGAAGTCCAAGAGACCCACTTGTAATATGAAGAGTCATGAAAGTAAAATAGTCATGAGGGAAGTCGAATAGTCACAAGGGCCAATTTTACCCTTGGTTATAAATAACTCTCATTTGTAAATGTGAAAGACAATTTTTTCACCTTGGCTCCTCCTACATAGCCTTGAGAGTCTGTAATCTTTTCTTTGAGGAGTGAGCAGTGGCTCCAACACCCTGCCTATGGGGTTAGTGATGTAATGGTGTATCGATGTGTCTTGGAATTTCACTTAATTCAAAAGCATATTAATAGGCCAACACATTTTCACACATGTATTGTAACTTTTTGTAAGACTTATCTTGAAAACTTGTAATGCATGTTACTTTAACCATTTTTAAAACAATTAAACTCTTTCGGTTGCTCTAATACATCTATTTATGAAAATGTCTTGTATGAGTTGTTAACATTTTCTTGCCCGGATGGGCTGCCTCACCAGACATTAGACAAATCCTTCACCATAAACTTGTTATAACGACCATCACACTTGTGCGAGCTGCTCCGCTAGGTGTTGTATGTGCTACCTTCTCTTGTGTGTTGTGACTACCGCATCCATGTGGACTTCTCCTCCAAAAGCTATGCATGTCCTGTTGAGTTGTGTGTCGCGAACAAAATTGGGATTCTTCCCTTTCAACTAGAGACTCAATTCTGCCCTCTATCTCTGTGGTGAAAGAGCCTTGACATAAGTAACACTAGCACTCACTAGGCACATGAACCTCGTTGTTCTCAGAAAAAGCAGACCACTCTCACATTCTGACAAGAAAGAGCTAAGGTATATCTTTAAGATAATGGAAACCAAGCCATCGTGTCAGATGAGACTTGCACACCAAACAATGTGAGGTCTAGTTCGTACTTCATACTAGGGAGATCCCCTGATGTTGGCGGGTCCAGCACCATCAACAAAACTTTATGGAATTATCAATTCATTCCCAGTGTAACTAGTTGATAAAACAATATTAGTAGAGGTTGAAGTCATTGATGGATGTTGATATTATAGCCTATTACTAGGGTGTACTTGGGTTTATGTTATGACAACTGTAGGATCATACAATAGCCTACTTCGTCTTATACTAGGTACCCTCCTCCTCAAGGGAATTTGCCTCTGTTTATTCCTTATCGTTCAGAAGGGGGGCAACCTGTTGTTGGAATGTTCCCATATTTTGATCAAATGCTACAATTTGGTGATCCACCTTATTCAAGTCCTCTTCCTACATGTGCTCCATTTCCAGGAATGATTGTTGCTCCTTGGAATCCTACCTTGCCTGTTAAACCTGGTTTGGTCTTAACTAAAATCCCAACTTCTTAACCTATTCCACCTATGCCTCAGGTTCCTACTTGTCAAATTGTTCAACCATCCCTCAACCTAACCAATTTACACCTCAAGTGAGTCAACCTATTCAGGTTGTATCCTAAATACAAACTAGGCAAACAATATCAGGGATTTCTCAAATCCCATCTACCCAACCTTTAAGGTATGCTACAAAAAACTCTGTTTAACCCACTTGGTCAGAATATTCCACTGATACGTAAACCGTCGTGGATATTCCATTGGAAAATCTGTCACAAAAGATCTAATAATAATATATTAAAATTATGATTTTTTACTCTATTACAATTTTATTAAACTTCTAGATCTGTAAATTTAACTGTAATTAGTGCATGCATTAGAATGGAAATTATGCAGAAAATTACAGAACTACAAAATAAGCTCACATACACACATAAGACACAATATATGCTCTAGGAAACCCTTTCGAGAGAAAACCCAACTGGAAGGTGAGGCCGCTTGTAATAGACCTGGTCAGAATTCCAGGTAATAAAGTTAATAAAGGAAAACTAATAACCAAGGTCATGGGACACATATTGCAAGTTGAATGTTGGGAAAAACATCCTAGTGTGGGTATTCATTTGGTTTATTATGGCTAAGGAAATTGGCAAAGGCTTTGGAAATGCATGAGGTATTCATTGATACTTTATTTATGGAAATAATGGAAATTAGGAGAAAATGAAGGTGAAAGGTCACAGTTTGCATGTGGGGAGGAAAATGAAGGAAAATAATGGAAAATTGAAGAAAATAGAGGTCTCATTAATAAAAAGGCTTTTGAGGATCAGTTGGTACCTTTTTTTTTATTTCAGTTTTGGAGATCTCTCTCTATTCTCTCTCTCTCACTCATAGACACTTAGGTCATTCTTGGAGCACTCTAGCCTTGGATCAAGGAAAGAAAAGGAAGGACAAGGAAGGAAAATTAAAGTATCAAGCAAGGAAGAGAAGGATCAAGCGCTTACAACAAGATTACTTGTAGGTATCTATTTTCATGTATGATTTCCTTGCTAGATTTAGCATGCATGGTACATGCATGTATGTATTTGGTTCTCTTGTTTTCATTGGCATGGGTTTTTCTATGTGTGAGAGTGATTTTCAACCTTACTTCCCATTTCTAGATAACTATGGTGTGATGGGTTCTCTTTTATTTGGTTAACATGTATTGTTAGATTGTTTCGAAACTAAGTGAGGTGGTCTCTGAAGAAGAGCACAAGGCCTAGAAATCCCTAGACAGAAGAAGGTGTAATTGTGGTAAAGATGGATTTTGTGTACCTGGGTGGGCCTAGGAATCCTCGACTAGTGAATGGTGGGATATACAGTCAAGCCTATAGGTGTGTGCCCTCTATCATGCCTAGGAATATTAGATCAATGAATGGTGGGATATATGATAAAGCTTGGAGGCTGGAGTCTTGATTATGCCTTGGAATCCTCAACTGGTGAATGGCAAGATATATGGTAAAGCATATAGATTAGGAGACAGGAAAATTCGTCACAGTGTAGATGGAGAGATCCAGAGGCATCCATGCTTGTTTAGGGCCTAGTGATCTAGTGGGTATTCAAGTAAATCTTGAGGAAACCTAGATTGGTTTTGTTGTGAGTCCCACAATCATGCTTGGAATATGGCACATGGGTGATTGGCTGAAAGAAATATGTGGTTCGAACCAATCTATTTTCAGGTGGTTTGTGGAAGTCCTAGACCTGGTTGGCTTATGCATTCATTAATAAGAGCTCCTTCTCCTTGCTATTTCATGTGTAAATGTACTGGTTCATATGTGATTTTTTGACCTAGGGGATCAGTAAAGTGCTCAAAATTCAAAGTGTTAAAAAATGCTTGAAACTTATAGCTGAGCGTATATCTCAATGACTTGAATCCAACACAACTTGAATCACTCAAAATTAATATCATATGCTCTCAATATCATGTTCTGATCATTTCCCAAACAGGTAAAAAATATACAGATTGGTTGAAAGATTACTAACTAGGTAGTTTGTACGTTGACTGGGCAGGATAACTGGACATGTTGGCTAGGTTTCTCAAGCCAATGGCAAGCTACCACTTGGCCTCACCGCATTGGCTGAATTATGTAGTGATTTGGATGGTTCAATGTGTTTTGTGTTGGACCAAGGGAGGAATTCCACATGGCCTAATCATGGGTTTCCACGTGGTACCATGGGCGTACATTAAAATTTTGTTATCAACCAAAATACCTCCTGGAGAGTTGAACACATGACCTCCAAACCAATAGTGCAACGCCTTACTGCTAGGGCACATGGTATTTCTTAACAACTATGGTGGAGAAGTTGTATTTAAAGTTTATTCGATTTGCAATGGGGGACGAGAACAAGGCTAAGCCCTAGTCTCTGGTAACCCCATGCCCACAGGACTGAAGGTGGTGGAGCTAAGGGCGTGGGCTTAGCCTTGGTCCATGGTTTCGGCCCAATAATTAACAAACTATTGGACCAACATCAACAGTTGGAAGTGCCAACAGGTGGGGGGCTAGTGTTTTAGCTCGGCCCCAAGTCTCATGCACACACCATACGACCGAGGCAAAGAGATGATAGATGGGGCATAGTTTGGGACTAGCCCACGATTATATCACATTCCTCTAGACGACATGCAAAATGCATGGAGCATGAAACAATTTGGGGGCGAAGGAATGGTCCCAACCCACATTTGTAGAGCAAACCATAGAACCAAGGTGGAGAGTTCGGGTGTTTAATAGTTGGTGTGAATTTTAGGGAGTAGCCTCGGTCACGTTACCACATGTTGGTTTAATTTATTGAGGTGAATTGGAGCATTCATTTATTTATCAATCTGGGTTGGTAAACTTAGAAGCAAACCAAAGTATATGGAACCTTAGATTAAACTAGTGTAGGAAGTAGTTGTTTAGATGCAAATAATGGAAATGCATATTACAAATCTAAACTATTTTGAAAAGAAAAGATTCAGATCTATTTTATGAAAGCATAAAAATGTTTGATCAATGGAATTAGTTTACTTTAGAAGATAGAGAAGAGTCTCTTGTTCAAGAGTCATGTTTTTTCCTTCTACAATCTTTCTATAATAACATTGTCAAACATCTAAGAAAGAAGGAAAGAAATCATATAAATGAAAGCAAGTAAATATTGTTTTCAGTTCAATTCTTAGCTCATGGAGAAGAGTCTCCTAACTTAGGAGGTCCTCGTTGTCCTTCTCACATAAAAACTAGCTACTGAAAGGAAATCAATCTTCACATAAATTTAATCTAGGAAAGCATATAAGAAAGTAAATCTTGTTTCAGTTCAGTCTAGCTCATGGAGAAGAGGCTCCTAACTTAGGAGGTCTTGGTTGTCCTTCTCACATAAAAACTAGCTACTAAAAGGAAATCAATCTTCACATAACAAAACACACTTGCAGAAAGTAAATCACACATGCATGAAAGGAAATAACATAAATTAAACTATGTTACATATGTATGCAAATTGTGGTTGATGGGGATCCATCCATTCCTCAATGAGCACACATGAACAACTATCACTCCTTAAGAATCAAGCAACATTCATAACTCATAATTGCAAGAAAATGATATTATTCATGTTGAATGAACAATCATAAATCTGATGCTAATGAATAACTGACAACTGTTGGCTTCCTTGGAAGGATGATCCTCCTATTTATACATGAATTAGGGATATCAACTCAATAAATGTAGATCCCTTAAATATCTACTAGATCCATACTTGTCTTAACTTTTCCCTAAATAATAGATATAAATCCCATGACTCATAAAGATCTCCATGATATTTCTCCTTGGAATATGATCCACCTCTTGAGTTGAAATTCGAATTTGATCTTGGTTGGCCACATAAGGCTGCCTTGGAAGCTTCCAAATGATCTACACGTGTCATCAAACTCAAGCCACTTTTATGTATAAGAAAATACATGTTATTTCTCTAACTTTTAATCATAAATTCACTCTAAGTACAGGAAATTAATAACTTTGGAAAATGTAAATGTGAACTCATGTAGTAGGTTTATGTAATGGTAATGTGATGAAATGAGGTGATAAGATGAGGATAAAGGTGAAAAATAGAATGAAAGTGAATGTTAATATTGGCGGCCCAACACCACATGTAATCACACACTACAAAGCAAAGCGCTTAGCATAACACTTGGAGTTTGGGCGTGGAAAATAAGGAACGACCCCTGGTTTTATAGGCACATGGAGCCAAACTTCAAAGAGCCAAGGGGTGATGCCGACGGGGCCGGTGGTTAGCCCCAGTGCTTGGATGCATGGTCCCATGTGGCCCTGGTTTCTGCCTACATGCCTTAATGGGAAATTAAATTAGGTGACATTTTTCACCAAATCCAGCACGAATCTTGCTAGCGTTGGGCGAAATTGTTGCTCAGCATGTGTGGAAAAGGTGGATTCATAGGATGGTGTTGTAGCATCTACACCCACCCTCCAAAATTTTTCCTTCGCTTCATTTTGGAGCCTCCCTACTAAAATCTCAACAACTTGTCATGCACTTCCCAGATACTTGTGCTTTTATCAAGTTTATCTTTTGCTTTACAACCAGTGTTCACTTACTTTCATTGTTTTCTAACCACAAGCTGAACTCCTTTGAGTCGGTTACAATCTGGGTCTTGCATTGCCTTGGAAAGCTGCGTAGTCCTAGAGGGCAACTAATCTTGCTCTCAGGAAATGCGCAGTGCAACCCAACAGTGAAATTCGACTCCAAAAATGTGTAAAATCAACTGACAACTTGTCTTTAGCTGGGAAATTTCGCAGAACATGAGAGGCAATAAGAGCGACTCAGCCCAAGAATTGTACAATGTCATTCATTCAACTACTGTTTGATGCATGTTTTGTTAAGTTTCTCAGTTCCCTCCAGAACTGCATGATTTCTCCATGCATGCAAGACAACCCTTCCCATTCAAAAGGAAAAAAAAACAAAAAGTTAAAAAACATCCCTAAAAAATAGGGATCTATTTGTGGCAGTAGGAGTTACAATTGAGTTAATTTTAGAAACTGCCGCAACTTGTCACTTTTTCCTATATTTTTGGCATGCATGTCATAAACCCTAAATTGATCAAATATATTTAAATGGATGCTACTAGAGCTCATTTTCATATTCAATCACTTTTATTTCCTTGGCTTGTGTCAGTGTTGTTTTGCATGTTTTATTGAATGACCATTGGTGTTTTAGTTTGTTTTAACTTGTAAAAGTGTTGTTTTAACTTTTGCATTTCCTTTCCTTAACGTCACATCCATAACCCAGTTTTGTCACTAATGATCATCGTTGCTATGACTCTCCCCACAAGCTTCGTTGTTCTTTTGTTTAACAATTTCTTGCTTTTATTTTGATTGCATGCATCACTATTCACTCAAATCGGCACCACCCTTCCATCATGCATTAAGATCTACTTGTTTTCAAGTTTCCCTTAGGCAGATCTATGCAGCCTTGGCCTAGATATAGCTCTTCTTGGCATGCACTGCGCATTTCTGGATCTCAAGGCTTTGCCTTGGCTCTAGGAATTGCACAGAGGCTTCCAGTCACTGGCTCCAGCTGCACTTTACGTAGTTCTAGGAGACAATCCCTGAGTCTTGCACACTCGGATTGCGCAATGAAAAGTTCAAGCCAACATTTAGCCAAACTGACCTACCTATTGTACAGTTCCAATCCTCAACAAGCCACACTGGACTATGCTCTCCGCATTTCCAGTCATTAGTACCTCTCACTGGTAGCTAGTACTGTGCAATGTGCGGATCCAACGGACAGTCCCTGACCTCTAAGAGTCACTACAAAATATTTCCCAGTAGTTGCCTAGTTGTTGAGCATCTTCTTAGCAGTACATGCAACATGGTTTCCAAGAGAGTTGGATCAAAGGATACTAGAGAGAGCAGCACTAGAGATGTAGTTGAATAGGTGACAATGAACTCGCCAATCTATGCAGAAACACAATTGTTCATAGAGAAGGACATGAAGATAATATGATAGGAAATAAAGGACATATTTACAGGAAGTTTCAAGGAAGATTTGGAAGATCAACAACTCTATGTCAACATTCACAAGTCAGGCTTATACAGGGTTTCATGCAGGTATCCCGCCTTCCCATGTGCGGAGATTATTCATTGGATTGTCTCACATATCGATCTCAAGATGATGACATTAGGCAGTGCGAGTGGAACTTAGCTTGGCACCTTCAGGATGGAAGATTACCATCAAATGTATCACTTGCCACAACCGGTGAACCACATGGATGCACTTTTCTATACTCCCAATAGCAATGTTAACACTAGATACATCATGAAGTGTTAGGTAAAAGAGAAATTAAAGCTTAGGACGACACCCAACTGGTTCTACAAGACTAAGTCACTCAGGAAGGCCTACCAACTCTTGGTCGTCTTTGTATGTTGCTTGTATGGTCCAGAGAGAACATAGACCTTTCTGCAGAGTTGGGTGGTCATGTTAGATCAGTTGGAAAATAAAGGAAGGCCATTCAACTAGTCGGACATGTTGGCCCTTCAGCTGAAAGTGCATGTGTCTAATGCCCAAAATCCACCTAAGGACAAGCAAGCAAGATTCTATACATCTGTGTATCTTCTTAATGAAATATGTGCCCAGCAGTAGTTTCTTGGCATGGGTTGGACATGGACACCATCAAACAATGTTGTGAACATGTATTCCAAGTTTCTCTCTAAGTGCAACTACTGAGGAGTCATGGCAAGGCTATATGACCACTTTATCACCCCTATTTACAAGATGATATTCGAAAAGGATCCACCTTTCATGTCCCAAGAAGTGATGTAGGCATTTCTTAACATTGTAGATGGTATGCCTCACCCGGTGGCACCTTCATCAGGATGTTTGGTGGCGAGAAGCCTCTGCATGTGCTACCAAGGTTTTCCACATATAAGTTGGTCATGCAAGAGGTTACGTATCACATCTCCACAGGGTTATCAGCAAGACTGCACAGGAGGAAGAAGGCACCATGGCCTACTCTTCTTTTGCGTATTTCATTGTACGAGATATGTACCTTTAAGGATGTGGATGTCGAGGCTGAGGACTTGAAGAGGTTTGAGTTCAGAATCAAGAGATTCAATCAGTATGATCCCCACTGCATATGAAAGAACCACTATGTGAAGGTGTATTATCCATGGATCGATGGGGCATGTCATTCGCTAGAGGAAGGCCCTTGGAGGTAGTGTTACAACTCCTCTAGGCTTAATGAACTAATCAACATGGTTGAAGAATGGAAATAAACATTCCAGGCAACAACACCATAGGAAGCAATGAAAACAACAACAGTGAGTATCAAATGAATTCAAGACAAAGGCAAGAGGAAGATTGCTAAGAGCACAGAGGATGAGCAAAGCTACAAGTTCAGAAAAGATCCTCTTTTTGAGAAAGTATCTTTGGAAATAGAGGTGAAGAGGAGAAAACACAAAAGGAGAGTAGAATAGAGGGAGAGAGAGAAGAAAAGGTTGGAAGATGCAAAGAGGAAGTTGTATGAAACAAAAAAGAAGTTGAAAGAAGAGAAGGAGCTTAGGAGGAGGGAAAGGGAAGAGAAGAAAAAACAGGAACAAGAGGAAAGGCAAGGTGCGTTGATAGAGAAAATTATGCCTATACAAGTTGGGGAATCAAAGCATCCAACATATGAAGAAGAGGGTGAGCAGGTGTAGGTTTGATAACTTTCTCACATGGTTGAGCAGATGGTTTAAGCAATGAACATGGAGATAGAACATGAGCCTAGGACCAAGACACTAATCTCATGCCGAGAGCATTCGAGGTCGCACCATAGTCTCCACCACCTCCAAAATCATAACCAACCCCGAATGAGTAAGGAAAGGTTGTCCTCCTTGATGATGATCTGGAGATGGATGTGCATAATATGTCATTTGACGAGTCACAACAAAGGATTGTACAAGCGGGAACAAATCAGCTCTTGGATGATCACACATCACCTGCACACATAGAGGAAAGGGTGATTGTTGTAGAAGTTAGAATATATCTAGCTACCCTGGCCGATGCTTATAAGGCTTATACAGAAGCCATGAGTTCAACGGTGAAGTTCTTGATAGGAAAGAATGATCGGATGGAAAAGGATTTGTAAGAGGCTAGGCAGAGAACAGAGCATTTCGCAGGATCCACTATGGCATAAATGAAGAAAGTGATACTTTCTTAAGTATCAACCCTTGAGACCACCACACGTACATTATATGGTAGGTTTGTCACTGTGCACAAGGTGGTTGTCCATCTATATAGTTTTCAACAGTAGTGCGCGAAGATAACCCAAACTCTAAAAGACATCCATGCTGCTATTATGCATGTAGATGAATGGAAAATGACGTATAAGGGAGCCCTGCTTTACTTGCAGAAGATAATGAAGTCACAGGAAGATCTAGACAAAGAACGAATTCAGATGTTGATCCAGAATTATGAGCAACTCCCTCCGCTCATCACCAACATTGAGGCTTCCTATGCATGCTTGTTCAGGAGTCTGGATATCATAGTGAGGAAATAGAGGATCCCTTCTATTAGAATCCTCACTCAAGCCATGAAGAAGAACCAAGTCCTGTTGGAGGTCGATAAGTACATAGAGAAGTTGATGTGTGAGGCCACTAGCAATGACTTGCAGCTAAGTGCAGAGAACATGCATAAGTACATCGGTGGTCCAACCACACTCAGGACAATGTTACACATGCTTCAGGATGAGCTGGATAGAGGTTTCAAAACCATATACCCAGAAGCCATGGAGGCAAGAGTCCACTTCAAGAAATACATCACCAAATAGTATAGGGACACAATAGTGCAGTACCAAGCTTGGTATGAATTCGATACCGAAGACCATCAAGAGGATGTTACCGAGTTGGTATTTCCCCAAGATCCTGAGTGATGCTGTTTGTCTTGTTAGGATGAATCAAGCCTATTTTGTCCCACATGGGTATATGTGGAAATCATATTATTATTTTTTTTGACTCAGTTACCAGAGAATCCACAGTAAAAACCATTTTTTGTCAATGTTTCAAACCCCAACCGGGAACCGTCATCATATTATTATTTGTAAATATATTGTAAGTGAAATTCCAAGTGTTATTAGTGGAATGTCAACAGTCACTATGTAATGTGAAGAGTCATGAGGGTAGTCTAAGAGTCAAAGGGGAATGTCAATGGTCACCCCACCCTTTTTTATATATAGAACCTCATAACTCATAGTAGAGGCTTTTGGGAGCCAGGCTTTTGGCTAGGAATTACTTCAAGAAGGCTTGGAGAGTATTGTGACGAGCCTTGGCTTCTCCATAGCATAGAAGTAGGTGGTATTGACTATAATGTTCCACTATTGGGGCTAGTGGTTGTCAATGGTGTAAGCATGGATGGAACTTTCACTTGATAATATAACTGAGCCAACACGTTTCCATGCATATGTTGTTATTATAGTTTGACTATTCTGGTTATTTTAGCAATGTGTGTTATTTCACTTACGCATGTGTTTATGAACTATTTTTTATTTGATTGTATGAATCTTGTTGAAGACGTCTTATTGTGTTAACCCATCACTTTGGATTGTGGACTGCTCTGCTTCTAGCTTGTGATGTCATTCTGCTCGTGTGTTCCTTTTAGGCTGTGTACTATTACAGGCTTCTAAGGGACACACTTCCTTTTCCCCTTTGTGTGTTAAAACCCCCATGCATCTCACTTGACTCACTGAAAGTTCACACACATGCTTACAACAAAGTTATCATACTTACCTCTGTGTGCTACTGTAGTCAAGGCACTACTTTACTACTCACTGCTGGGACTTCTACTCCAAATGGTCTGAGGTCCATTTGGGATTTCTTAGCGGGGAGATCTCCTAACATGTTGGCGGTCCAACATCATCAACATTTATGGCGCTAGAAGGAGGGCCAGATGACAAGCTAAGCCCTCAAAGTTTGTTTTGAATCTCTGCATATCATTCATGACTTATGTTACAACCTCAACTCCGATATGTTTTTCTCATGCACATGAATTCAAAGTGTCGGAGGATGTCATAAATGACTTGTCACAAATCAAGTACGATAGTGAATTTGGAGCAACATTTTTAAGAAATAGAGTTTCCATCTTAGGATTCTATGAAAGGAATGAAGTCCCTTCAGACGACATTTCTTGTGGGTTGTTGACTTACACGTTCGACGAGCATGTTGATCAATGGTGTCGTACATTGCCTACAACCTCTATTCACTCTTATGATCACATGATCAGAGAGTTAATCCATGCTTTCTATCATTATGACTATCAAACAATCAATAAAAAATTATGGAATTATGGAAATCACCCGATGAATCTATTGCGCAATTTTGGAACTGCATATGTAATCTCACTTTTCAAATCAATAAAGATGAAATTGATTGGAGATTTCTCAAAGAAATTTTTAAGTATCTTCTTCACGTATTTGAAAATCTAGACGAGTTGGAATCATTTGAACCCATCCTATCATACCTTAGTGTTAGAGATTCCAAATCTAAGACGTACAAGGTTGCTGTCACAAGTGACCCTCCGTCGCCCTCTCATCAAATAACTCTAGCTCCGCAGGACAAGGTGGGAGAAGTTGTGAACCCATCTGTTGAACTATCACATCCTCTCACCCCACCTACTCTGAAAATCTGTGCAAATTTGGACTGCAACCTTGATGTTTTTCACGAGGTATTGTCTTCTCAACCTCCGTCCTCTCATTACTTTGATCCTACAAATTGTACTTTGTTGTGTTCATTTGCTGCGGACTCCACATCTGTTGTTCACGAGGATCAAGTTGTCGATGAAGTTGGTGTTGAGAAGCCAACCTGCGCTGTCATTTTTGATGAGTATGTGTGGGAATCTGAAGAAGAACCTGAAGTGAAGGATAAGCTCCTTCCGTCCGCACCTCATCCGCTTTTTCCTAACATCTTTTGTGATTCTTCCATTTCTGATTTCTCTTGTGAAATTCATTCCTGAATGATTCTACTTCCTATCATTCATAGGACACACTGAGTTTCAAACCATCATTTGATTGCGATGAGGACAAATATTTCTTTCCTAATCCACACAATCTATCATATTTTCTTTCTAGAAATTCAGAGGACACAATTTTTTTTTTCTCATCAACCCCTCTATATGATTCATCAGATCATGAGGATGTTGATGTACATCTTGAGTTTTTTTCTTGTGGTTGTCGTGATCTCTTCACTCCTTAATTCGATCACGATGATGATTCACTTGTTGTTGATATTTCTAAGCCACTGGCCTTTCATGATCTACCTGCTGATTCAATTTAAACCCCTCAAGATGTCGAGACACTTCAACCCGAGCTGATGGTTATGTCAGGTTCTCGTTTTCTTGAGGTCAGTTCCACTGCCGATCAAAAATATGTTGAAACACCCCAGGCTCTGCATCACTCTCTTGTTTGTGTTGAAGATCAATCTAATCCATGGGTTTCACATCCTCCACCAGCATCGCATGATCCTATCACTCATGCTTTGGAGGAGTCATACATAGCAATTCATATTGCTAAGTGAAAGTTTTCTTCTTTCTGCACGTTTTCTCACTTGTCCAAATCAAAAGAGTGTGCATGTTATTCATATGTGCACAATGTGATGCAACACCATGGTACGTCTGTAGAGTGTTTGTCTTGCGATTTTTCTCTTTTCTTTTCTGTTGACACATTTAAACTTTGAGCGTGTTGGTTTTCATTGCTATATGTTTATTGCTTGCTGGTTTACCTGAATATGTTTCTTGTCGACCATGCCTTCACCAACACAGGCCAACCAATGTGCTGGTGGTTGCTTTGCAAATATCACTTCACGTGAGTAGGCCCATGCACTAATTAGCTTAGGAGTAGTAGTGTTTTCTTTCTTGTTTGCTTTGCTATCTTAACTTTCACGTTTTTCTTTGCTTACTCACTTTTCTTTACTTTTACTTCTGTCCTTTTCCTTCATGTTTGTTTACTTTTTTATGCACCCATAAGATTAGTTTTACATGAAATTGTGTTTGGCTCTTGAGACAAGCAGGGTGAAATACAAGAGGATTTGTACAACTATCAACATTTGGTTATCTTTCTATTCCCTCTCTTTGTGAAGATTTCGCATTCTTTCAATCGATGATACCCTGATGGAAAATACGTTCTATTCAGAGTGAGTCTTGGTGAAAACACAACGCTTTCACTTTTAACTAGTATCGCCTACTCTAATTGGTTTTTCTATATTCAGTTAACCCTTGTCGACTCAGTCAAGTAGAGTAAGGTGAGGGGGAAAACCTTAACAAGTATGTCAGAGGTATATATAACATCCTTCTCTGAAGGGACAACCTCTTATGCTCTCAATAAGTTGGGATCCCTCTTCTGCCTCATGAAATAAATAAGTGCCTATGTATAGTTATCTAAAAAATGAAAAATGAAAAAAATAAAATAAAGGCGAAAGAGTAGAAGAAGAAACAATGACGATCAAAGAATCGAACAATACTTTAGGAGGAGTTAGATTCACTTTACACGATACAAGGTCTATACATAGAGCTAGAGTTCTACCAGTGTGTCGCCAATGTTGTAGTGGTTACAACCACCCAAAATGTTTTTGCCTTCGCTTCATTTTGGAGATTCCATACTAAAATATCAACAACTTGTCTGGCACTGCCTAGGTACTTGTTCTTTCGTCAAGTTTATATTTTAATTTACATCTTGTGTTCACTTAATTTCTTTGTTTTATAACCATAATATGACCTCCTTTGACTTCATAACAATCTGGTTCCTGCACTACCTTGGCACTCTGTGTAGTCCTAGAGGGAAACTAGCCTTGCTCTCAGGAAATGCGTAGTGCAACCCAGCAGTAAGCTTTGGCTTTAAAAATACGTAGACCCAAATGAGAGCTTGTCTTCTTTAGTTGGGAAATTTCGTAGAGCATGAGAGGCAACGAGAGCCACTTAGCCCAGGAATTGCGTAGAAGCATTCCTTGAGTTTTTGTCTGATGCATGTGCCAATAAGTTTCCCGGTTCCCTCCAGTACTGCTCAATTTCTCCATGCATACATGGCAGCCCTTCCCAAAAAGGAAAAAAAGGAAAAAGTGAAAAAGAATCCCTAAGAAAAAGGGATCTATTTTTAGCAGTAGGTGTTACACTTGAGTTAATTTTAGAAACTGACACCACTTGTCGCTTTTTCCTAGATTTTTGGCATGCATGTCATAAACCCTAAAATGATCAAATCTATTTAAATGGGCACTATTAGAGCTCATTTTTACATTTGATCTTGGATCACTGGAATTCTTGATGCATCTATGAACCTTCTGTATGATCGACACAACTTTTCTGGGTATGTTTTGCTTTTCTTGTCTTTTGCAAAAAAAATTGTCGCTTTTGTTTCCTTGGCTTGAGTGAGTGTTGTTTTGCATGTTTTATTAAGAGACTGCTGGCGTTTTAGTTTCTTTCAACATGTAGAAGTGTTGTTTTAATATTTTCATTTCCTTTCCTTAGTGTCACATGCATAACCCAATTTTTTCACTAACGGTTGGCATTGCAACGACTCTCCCCACAAGCTTCATTGTTATTCTGTTTCACTGATTCCTGCATTTGTTTTGATTTCATGCATAATTGTTCACTTTGATATGCACCATCCTTTGTTCATGCATTTAGATCTACTCATTTTCAAGTTTCCCTTAGGAAAATTCGGGTTGCCTTGGCCTGGATCTAACTCTTCCCAACATGCACTACACATTTCTGGATCTCAAGGCTCTACCTTGGCTCTAGGAATTGTGCAGAATTTTCCAGTCACTAGCTCCAGCCGTGCTCTGCACAGGTCCAAGAGATAGTCCCCGAGTCTTTCCCACTGGGATTATGCAATGCGCAATCCCAGCCAACATCAAGCCATAATGAACTACACATTATGAAGTTCCAGTCCTCAAAAAGCCACACTGGACTACACTCTATATAGTTCCAATCATCAGTACCTCTAGCTGGCAACTAGGATTGCATAATGCATAGATCTAGTTGTTAGTCCCTCAAATCTGAGAGTCACAACTACGCAATCCTTCCCACTTTGTTGCATGATCAACCCTTGAAGTTATTTTGATTTTAAGATTACATTTTCTTTCCATGAGTGTCTGCTCTGTATCCAGGTACATCATTTGATGAGAAGCTTCTCAACATTATAGGAAACATGGTTTCTAAGAGAGCTAGATCAAAGGATATTGTAGAGAGTAGCACTGGAGATGTAGTTGAATAGGTGACAAAAAACTTGCCAATCTATGCAAACACACAACTGTTCATAGAGAAGGAAGAAGGAAGGAACATTCACAAGTCAAGCTTGTACAGGGTTGCATGTAGGTATCCTGCCTTCTCATGTGTCAAAATTATTCACTGGATTGTCTCACATACCGATCCCGAGACAATGACATTGAGTAGTGCCAGTGGAACCCAAATTTCCACCTTAAGGATGGAAAATTACCATCAGTTGTATCACTTGCCACAACTAGTGAACCACATCGACGACCTTGAGTAGTGAAGCTTAGGGCAACACGCAACCAGGTTTACAAGACTAAGTCACACAGGAAGGCCTACCAACTCTTGGTCGTCTTTCCATGCCGCTTGTATGGTCAAGATAGCACAAAGACCTTTTCGTAGAGTTGGGTGGTCATGTTGGATTAGTTGGAAAATGAAGGAAGGTCATTCAATTGGTCAGACATGTTGGCTCTTTAGGTTAAAGTTCATGTGTTTAATGCCCGAAATCCACCTAAGGATGAGAATGTGAGATTTTATATGTCTTCATACCTACTTGATGCAGTCTGTACCCAACAATAGTTTCCTGGCATGGGTTGGACATGGACACCATCAGACGATGTTTTGAACAACTATTGCAAGTTTCTCTTCGAGTGCAACTACAAGGGAGTCATGGTGAGGATGTCTGACCACTTCATCACCCCAGTTTACAAGATGATATTTGAATAGGATCCACCTTGCATATCGCAAGAAGCATTGTCGACATTTCTTAACATTACATATTGGTATGCCTCACCTAGTGGCACCTTCATCAAGATGTTTGGTGGAAAGAAGCCTCCGCATGTGCTACTGAGGTTTTCCATGGATAATTTGGTCATGCAAGAGGTTGCGTATCACATCTCCATAGGGTTATCAGGAGGGCTGCATATAAGTAAGAAGGCACCATGGCCTACTCTTCCTTTGCGGATTGCATTGTACAAGATCCGTACCTTGACAGATGTGGATGTTGAGGCCAAGGACTTGAAGAGGTTTGAGTTTGACACTAAGAGTTTCAATCCATATGATCCCCACTGCATATGTAAGAACCACTATGCAAAGGTGTATTATCCATGGATCGACAGGGCATGTCATCGGCCAGAGGAAGACCCTTGGAGGTATTGCTACAACTCCTCTAGGTTTAATGAACTTGTTAACATGGATGTAGAATGGAAAGCAGCACTATAGGCAGAAGCACCACAAGAAGTAACAACAACAACAACAACAGTGAGCAGCAAATCGGCACAAGACAAAGGTAAGAGGAAGATTTAGGAGAGCATAGAGGTTGAGAAAAGCTACAAGTTCATAGAAGATCCTCTTGTTGAGAAAGTAGATTTGGAAATAGAGGTGAAGAGGTGACAATGTGAAAGGAGATCAGAATGAAGGAAGAGAGAGAAACAAAGGTTGGAAGATGCAAAGAGGAAGTTGCAAGAAATATAAAATAATTTGAAAGAAGAGGAGGAGCTCAGGTGGAGGTAAAGGGAAGAGAAGCAGAAACGGGAACATGAAGAAAGGTAAGGCACGTTGACAGAGAAAATTGTGCCTATATAGGTTGAGGAATTAGAGTAGCTAGCATATGAAGAAGAGGGTGTGTTAACACTTAAATCTGCCTTAGGTTGAAGGAAGGCAAAAATTAGGGTAACCACAAACCACGCTTAGTCTGGTAGCTAGCCCTACCAGAGCAGGAGAGGGCTCTCTCCAAGTCACGCTCAGTGAATAGATGATTGAAAACGGTCTGAGATGACTTACAATGCAGTATTTACCTTAGGCTAGTAAGTGAATAGGGATTCTGGAAACAATTTTATGAATGACCGAGCTTCTGGGATGTTATGGGACTGGCGCTCAGGTAAAGAACAGAGAATTTAATACAAAGGCAAAGATTATTCCGTGAGTCAAGGTAGGCGGAAAATGTAACAATTTAGTTTGAGGTACCACGGCATGAATAGATAGCTGAAGAAAGTGAAAAGGGCATAGTGACATGAATCCTTTTCAATAGAAGAAGAACACTGGACATGAAATTTTCCCACAGGCAGAGCAATATAAATTGAATTCTACCTAATCTCACTCAGAAAATTTCACTGGAAATGAGCATGAAATGAATTATGAAACATAACAAAATACATATGAACACATAAGAAATAAATTTGCTACACTCATAGCAACAAGAATCTCATGAAACAGAGCCGCTTCCTTTCATTAATTCTTTGTCAAAAATACACAGTGAAGAAACAAAGTTTCTTTCCCACAGTTTCCCAGAAGTTACAAGCCAACCAACGCTTTGCAAATAACTTGCATACAATATATAGAATATGTGAGGAAGAGATAGAATGCCCAAGGGTTGGGAAGTTACTCGAATCATTACAAAATGGATATGGAGAGCCAACCATCAGCTACAGGTGCAGCGCTGCGAACATGACATTTGGCATTGGGGTGACGGTTTGCCTTCCTTCGCCACTTGGATGGATTCCAATCTGGAGAAAAAACTCTTCAAATGCCGCCTTTGGTGCCAAAAAACCGAAGTATAGATGACCGGGCCTACTTGGAGAAGTCGTGAACCGAAATTTCGTGAAACGGAAGAAAATTGGCAATTTTTCCTCTGTGCGCCGCGCCATTCTCTCTGTGCATCGCGCTATTTTGGGGCCTATTTTGGGGCACTTTCAGGTGTCCAAAATGTGCCCAAGTGTTCTTTTTGGAAAGCCTATCCTGTCTACTTTCTAACCCCACTAGAATTTTCAAATTTGGTGCTCATGTACCCCTCCAAATCTTCATTCTCCCAAGACTGATTTCTGTGTGTCAAAAAAGTGGCAAAGAGGCCATTTTTGGGTGTTTTTTGACCTTTAGGAGACCCAGATTTTGTCAAAATTTCTTGCCCGAACACCAGTAGTCATGATTTTCCATGCTGAATCCAAAAATGCAAACCATTCCTCGATTTGAGCCCTAGAAGTTTAGCGTCGCATAGGGAGGAATTTCTTGTTTTTTGTCCAAAAAATCAGCATGTGACCAAAATTTGCCCAATTTTTTTGAAATTTGGGCTGGAAGTTCTCTATGGGGTGCCATGCTGAGCCAAGGAAGCCTCAACCAAGATTCTAAGCCTATCTTGCTCTTTTTCCCATTTTTCCCTTCTTTTTGCTTTCCTCAATTTTGCTTTTAAACTCCTTATCTGGGCCTGTGCATTCATGTTTCGCACCCTGTAGCGGAAATCCATATGTATTAATAGAGAAAGGTCCTGGTTGGCTTTGTCTAGTAGCCTCTCCAAATGCATGTTGACGCTCTCAAGGTTGGCCTCTCGATCCTCATTGATTGCCTGCTCCAAAGATGTGAGTGCAACCTTCCTTCTTTGAACAGCTTGGCGATGCTCGTAGATGTTCTGCAGCTCCATGATCGCCTGTTGGTCCTCAAGCTGTTTGTTTCTCCACTCCAGGTAGTTCATGTTCCACTTGGCCCTTTCTAAATAAATGGACAAGTCTTCAATCTCTGATTTCTGCTCCTGGATGATCTCTATAAGCTCCTCATTGGTTGGTTCTACATCTGTCTCATCATCCTCGAGGAGAACAAACTCAGTCTCTCGCTCACCTGATGGCCCTTCCTCCTGCACTGGCTCCTTACCCTTACGCTGCTCCTATGATGCTGATGTCGAAAGCGAGGCCCCTTCCACCCCGAGTGGAGATAACACTTGCTTTGCTGCTGCAAACGACAGTCTACTGCCCTTCTGGTATGTGATGTATACTGGCATAGTGGCACTCTCATGGCACTCAAACTAATGTGAAGGACGCCCCACCTCATGCTCTGCCTCTGATATCACCGGTGGAGCGCTGAAGAAATCATGGGAGATGAAGTCCTCCCAGGCAATAGCCTACAATCCCAACTGATGGTCCACCAAAATCCGGATGAGAGAAAAATGATAGACAATGTTTAGCTGTTGTCGAGGGGTCTTGTGCCGCATGAAGTTTTCCATCTTCTCAATGTTGTTGCAAATGAAAAACGGGAGGCTCATCATCCGCACCCTGGTAAAGTGCATGAGCAACCTGATTTGATAGGCATAGAGGCAGGAAAACCTTCCCTCACAACTGAAATACTTCATGATCAACCTCATGAGTGGGGCATACTCATCCCTCAAAAATCTGAATGGAAAAACTCTGGTGAGCTGGCTCAAACAACTGTTCTTGATGTAAGGCTCATAATGATGCCTCTCCACCTTCTTTTTCTTATGCCACTATTCCCCAATGTTCGGTATTCTTGTTGCCACTGATATGGTTTCTGGTGTCAATGTGAAAGTGACCCCAGCCAGGACAGATTGACCTCCCTGTAGATGAAGTGCAAAAAGACGGGCCAACTCATGATGGACTCTGACATTTTCCACCCTTTGACAAAATTCATAACATGCCAAGTGCTGGAAACAAGACATGGCAAGTGGGCATGCCTGCAGCTCAGTGAGGGTATTTGGCTCATCTCTAAGGTGTCTGCCACTCCGGTGATGTCTCCTATGGGCCCTCTCTCCTGAAGATGTGTCACTGTGGGTCCCCTCCTCATACTCTGATGAAACTTCTGATGCCATTACTGCTGTGTGTACCCTGAGTTTTTTTCTGCCCCCTGAATCCAATGGAACTGGTGGTTGCCCTGAAAATCTGTCACCAAGGGGACAATAAAACAGGGAGTGTTAGGAGGGGAATGATGAAAAGGGGAATAGGGGTTTAAAAGGAGAAATTTATCAGGGATTTGGGAGCGTTTTGGGTATGGTGTTGATGGGGTAGGGTTTGGATATTTTGAGCCATAGGAATAAAGGGAACAAATGGATATGATTACAGTGGAGCTAGGGTGATTATTAGGGGAAACTGCTACAGGGGAATTAGTTGATAGAGGTAGGGTAGGAGCATACTTTAGCAATAATGTCACTGTAGAAAAACCCTAGCTTCTTGACCTTCTTTGTGTCATCTTTGTTTTACTTTTAAAAAAAAATTTGCATTTGATTCATGGTCATCGAAATCACATTCCTCTTCAAGTTAAATGCCAATGGTGAAGGTAGTTGGGCTACCTCTCCAATTTTGAGGGTTATTCACAAAAAATTTGGGCAATTTAGTAAATTTTTGGGCTTATATGTCTGTGCGTCGCACGCTCTGCCCAGTCCATCGCGCGCCGGGTATGCGCCGTGCCAGTGTTATATTTACACTATGGCTGGGCTCCCAGTGCGCCGCGCGCCCTGAGTGCGCCGCGCCACCTCGTGTGTGCACCGCGCACTGTAAACTCACCCAAATTTGCTTGAAAAACAAGGGGGAGGGTTTTAGTGGCGGTTTTAGGGTGGTTTCCTTAGGAAACATGATGGAATGGAGGTAGGAATGATGAGGAGTGAGGGGACAAGGGGAGGGGAGCAGAACCTTGGTGGCATCATCGCAAACTTGTAACCCCATTTATTGCTTTCCTTGGTGATTTTTTCCATGGATGGCCATTGTTCTTTTGGGTACCATTAAACATCATACAAACCCCAAAGCATAGACAAAATTGACGGAGAAGAGGTTTCAACTGGGCCTACCTCTTGTTTGCTAGCCTCCACCAAGATTTGAAGTAGCTTTGGCAAATTTTTATGCCCCTGGCTGTGTGCGTCATGCGCCAAGCCCAGTGCACTGCGCGCTGGGTGTGCCTCGCGCCTTTGCAATTTTTCAACTATGGGCTGGTTGTCAGTGCGCCGCGCCCTCTGTGTGCGCCATGCTCCCTGGTGTATGCGCCGCGCTCCTTGAAACCGGCTCTCACTCACTCAAATTCCTCAAACTTCGCTCTCTTACCTTAGCAATGTCTCTCCCAAGCTTGCAATAGCACAATGGCTTTATTTTGGGCTACAACAAGTATATATAGGCTTGAGGAGAGATGAGTTTGATTTTCTCTTTATTGAAAACCCACTTTCTAATGTTATGTTTTGCACCTTTTTTATTGACTTTAAACACCCTGATTTTCACCTTTTTCTTTGAAATTTTGGCTCTACTAATGAAATTTTTGGCATTTCCTTGCGAGGACTGTGTGACTGGGAATTTGGCCATGGAAACCATGACTGCATCTGAAAAATCAACTGGCGATTTTTGGAAAACTTTTGTCATAAATGACCTTGTTTGACTTTTATTCAAAACAAAGTTTTGAAGAAGAGTCAGATTATATTCACCTGAAGATGAAACTCTCTGAACCATAGCTGTGTAAGGGACTCCTTCTGGCTTGCATGGCTTGTTCTGGACATTTTTCAAAGACCAAATTGATGAATTCCTAGACCCAAACATAAAAATGACTTTGTCCTGTAATAGGACCAGAACTTGATTGTCCTGAACTTAAGTGATTATGGACAAATACCTGAGCCAGCAGGAGACAGACACGAGGGAAAATGATTAGCATGAATTTCTCCGTTAGATCATGGCATGCCCCCTACGAAATGTAGCTGAGTGAATGGAGCGGGACACCTAAAATTGAAATGCACAAAGAGTTTTGATATCTGACGGAGGGCTGACCAGATCGACTCTAACATTGGCTCGAATGGGGGATGGTAGCTCCTTGGAGGTGCCAAGAACAACAGATCTCTGGAGGAGCTAGACAGTGCCTTTTTTCCATTGGGCTATGGAGTCATCATTTCGATAAACAGCATAGGACTCTGACTTATTTATGAAACTGAAATGACCAAGAAATTGGCTCTACTTGACATTGAAATAACTCAAAAACTAACTTTACAGACTGAAACCAAACTGAAATAAAAATGTTATTTACAATCACAGTGGAAGTAGCGTTAATAGATCAACAGTGATACAGCTTGAGCAGCCGACCATTGATCGGTCCTCCAGGACAATCTTCCCTGTTCATTTCCTTCAGAAGAAAGGCATTCTAACCCCTATATGCTGCAATCTTGAAAGGACCTTTCCACAGATTTTCGAACTTTCCGTGCTTGCCTTTCTCTTCATTCTGTTGGAAATAATACTGAGAGGGGGGGTGAATCAGTATTATCTGATTAATCAAACTTTTTAAATGCTCAGAAACATATACGCTACTTCAGTTAAGTGAACCAGCGTGTACACGCTACTGTGACGAAGTAAAACAGCGTATAGGAAGAAAACTCACAATTTAGTTAGCTTTTTCTTCAATTAAGTGCATCAGGACATTATTCATCACATTAACAGTAAACATGTGCAGTAAAACAGAACAGATAAAAAGCCACACACATGAACACCAAGATATAAGGTGGAAACCCAATGTGGGTGAAAACCACCTGCTGCAAGTTGTCTCTATCTTTCTTTAATATGAAACTTCAGTTTACATTCTTTTGTACTGGTGCAGCCTTATACCAGTACGCAGGCTACAACCTGCAGAAGGCTTCAACCTTCTCTCATTCTCCAAACTTCCTTGGAAGGGAGCTCCAACCCCCTTTGCTCTTGTACTAGCCAAGATACTAGTACGTAGGTGCTGACCTACAATCACTTTTCATACATTTTCAGACTTGGATATTCCTGAAGCACAACATTACAATCTGAAGACCACAAATCATTCAATTTCCACAACAGATCATTGAAGCATAAAACAACCAAACTTTGAATCACTGAACCACTGAACCCTGTCAATCACCAGTTACCAGAACACAGAGCAGACTACAGAACTCTGCAATAACAGTCAGACCCCACTGTAAACCCAAAATCAAGCTTCAAAAGATATACGCTACTTCAATGAGAAAAATCCGCGTATACACGCGCTTTTACCGAAGCCAACCTGCGTACAGATCTAAAAATAAACTTTCTCAATTTGCAGCTGTACCAGACATTAGTTAGATCCAAAACGTAACATTGCGACGATATGCAGATCTAGAAATACGCATAATCAACCATATCATGATAGTGCATTTCAAACCATTAGATCCCGATCTATCCTTAGATCTAGTCTTCCATCAACCGATGTGATCTCTCCTTGGCTTAGATCAAGCAACCACGAACCTGCATATCAGATCTCTTTCTCTCTTAGATATTCAAGCCTTGTCGAAAGATGATTTTGCCTAATGATTTTCTTCTCCTTATATAGTCCTAGGCCTAGCTCAATACCAAGAGCCAAAACCATAGTAACACAATACCATCAACTTTAAAACTAGGGATCGACACGCCCGTCGAGACATAATGGTCCGAAATCATAGGCACAACTTCCAAGGACTAACCACCATGGACCAAAGGAACCTTTCCACATACACGCGCTTTTTATGAATCGAACTAGCGTGTACACGCGACTTGGGCTTAACGAAACGGCGTGTATGAGCTTCCTTGGCATGCTGTACTGAGATCTGTCTTCTGATTAAGTTGCCATCACCTGTACCAACCTCTGAGCACCTGTACCATCCTCTGAGAGAGTTGCCATCAAGGACAACACTTGAATCATAATGCCAACAATCTCCCCCTTTGGACTTGATGGCAACCACCACACCAAGTCACTCTCCCCCTTTGACATCAAGGGCAAAGGGCTGTGCTCCCCCTGACCGAAGGCCAGATCTGCAAAAGATGTTCTTCAACAAGAACCAAGACTTATACACCATAAGGGATCTTCCTATCACCAAAAGACTCAATACATACATCCATACTCCCTACCAAGAGGGGACATAACAGAAACAACCAATTATATTACAGCATTCATCCCAGGCATAGTGGGGAAACCAACAAAGGCCGTTACATGACCTTGATACCATAAAAGAGATATGACAAGAGAGATACATGACATAGAGACAACAGATCTAGACCAAGACTTAGGAAAGACACCAGCAGCATCTGATAAACATCTTTTTAGATCAGCAACCAGAATTTCTTTCTGAGCTCCTTCTCCTGAAACCAACAACCAAAACATCTGAATGCCAACAATGCTTTATGAGACTTTTGAGCTGCTCCCCCTGAACCTGTGCCTGTTGCACTCCCTGAAACTGTGCCTGAAGAATTCTGACATTCCTATTGCTGTTCAGAACTTCAGAGTTTTCCCTTGCTGTTCAGAACTTCATATACGCGTTTTATCCTGTACAAAACAGCGTATGTACGCGGATATTCTTTCTGCAACAAGCGTCCATCATACACGCGACTTACCCACCATGAATCCGCGTGTATACGCTCATATCCCTTCCGTAACCTGCGTATACCAACTTTTCTGTAGATCAAACAAACTTCAACAACAGGATGAAGCATCAACTACTCCCAGCTTTTGTCTGAGATATTCAAAAGTTTCCCTGGGCAGTGGTTTTGTGAGAATATCAGCAACTTGCTCTTTAGAAGGAACATACTCCAACTTGACCTTCTGCTCAAGCACTTGTTCCCGAAGAAAATGGTACTTGATTGGTATGTGCTTGGTCTTTGAGTGCATGACAGGATTCTTTGAAATGCTGATTGCACTTGTATTATCACATAAGATAGAGACAGGTGGAGTGCAAGTGATTTGAAAGTCCTGCAAGGTCTGCATCATCCAAAGAAGTTGTGTGCAACAAGACGCTGCAGCCACATATTCTGCTTCAGCTGTAGATAAGGCAATCGAACTTTGTTTCTTGCTGAACCAAGATACTAATCTGGAACCCATGAAGAAAGCACCTCCACTTGTGCTTTTCCTATCATCCACACTTCCAGCCCAATCTGCATCTGTGTAAGCATGAAGAGTGAGATCAGTATTTCTAGGATACCATAAGCCATAGTTTTGGGTCCCTTGAAGATATTTGAAGATTCTTTTGACTGCCTGAAGATGAGTTTCCTTTGGGTTGGCTTGAAATCTTCCAACCATTCCTACTGCATGTGTAATATCTGGTCGAGTACCTGTCAAATAAAGCAAACTCCCAATCATGGATCTATAAGTGGGTTGGTGGACTGCTGCTGATTCATCATTTGCACTGAGGCTGCATCCTGTAACCATGGGTGTACATACTGGCTTTGACTCTTCCATGCCATACTTCTTCAAGATCTGCTTGAGGTATTTGGTTTGAGACAAGAAGATACCTCCTTCACTTTGTTGGATTTGCAATCCAAGAAAATATGTCAATTCTCCAAGAAGTGACATTTCGAATTCTTTCTGCATAACCAAGGCAAAGTTTTGACTCATGGTCTCTTCATTGCTGCCAAAAATAATATCATCTACATAAACAACAAGAATTAGCAATTTGTTATTTTCAACTTTTATATAGAGATTGCTATCTGCTGATCCTTTTGAAAAGCCTTGTTGGTGAAGATATTTGTCCAACCGATAGTACCAAGCCCTTGGAGCTTGTTTGAGCCCATAGAGTGCCTTTTTCAATCTGCATACAAGGTTTGGATCATTTCCAAGAATGAACCCATCTGGCTGCTCAATATATACTTCTTCTTCTAAGTCTCCATTCAGGAAGGCTGATTTCACGTCCATTTGAAATACCTTGAAGTTTTGAAAGCTTGAGAGAGCAAGGAACATTCGGATGGCCTCTAGTCTTGCCACAGGAGCAAAGGTCTCTTCAAAATCTATTCCTTCTTGCTGTGCATACCCTTTACAAACAAGTCTGGCCTTGTTTCTAATTACTTCTCCATTTTCATTTAACTTATTCTTGAAGACCCATTTTGTTCCTATTACATTCTTATCTTTTGGTCTAGGAACTAATTCCCAAGTGTTGTTCCTTTCGATTTGCTCAAGTTCTTCATCCATTGCTTTGACCCAACATTCATCTTTGCATGCTTCTTTCACATTTTGTGGTTCAATGGAGGAGAGTAGAGCCAAGTAGCTTGAAGCTTCTGCAAGTGTCCTTCTTGTTTGTACTCCTGCTTCTTTCTGCCCCACAATCTGAGTTTCTGGATGATTCTTTTGGACATATCTGGATGGAGTCTTCTCTTCTATTCTTGTCTGCTCCACTGGTTCTTCTTGAGATTCTTCTTCTTCTTGAGGTTCTTCTTCTTCATCATTTCGCCTTTGAGAGTAACCTTCATCTTCTTCAATGTCTTCATGATGAACTTGCCTAGGAATATATCCCTTCTCATCAACCACTATATCAATACTGTCAACAATTCTGCCAAGTCTTTTATTGTAGCACTTGTATGCTTTGCTATGTGGAGAATAACCAAGAAGAATGCCCTCATCTGCTCTAGGTTCAAGTTTGCCAAGTTGCTCATCAGTGTTCTTAATATAACATTTGCTCCCAAAGATTTTGAAATGCTTCACGGAAGGAGTTTTACCACTCCAAAGCTCATGAGGTGTTTGAGTGCTGTTTACTCGGACATTTGTTTTGTTAAGAATGATAACAGCAGCATGTGCAGCTTCACCCCAGAAGGTTGCAGGAGTACCTGATTCATCGAGCATAGCACGAGCCATTTGTTGGATAGTTCTGTTCATTCTTTCCACAACCCCATTTTGCTGAGGAGTTCTAGCTGTAGAGAATTCTCTTCTTATCCCATGTTCATCGCAGAAATTGAAAAATTCATTTGATGTGAACTCCCCACCTCTGTCAGATCTGAGGCACTTAATTTTGTGTCCTGATTCATTTTCAGCCAATGCTTTGAAGGATTTGAATTTTTCGAATGCTTCATCTTTGTGCTTCATAAGCCCTAACCAAACAAACCTTGAGAAATCATCAATGAATAATATCAGATATTCTTCTCCTCGAGGTGTCCTTTTCCTAAATGGACCACATACATCTGTATGGACTAACTCAAGAGGCAAGCTAGCTGATCCTTCCTTCTCTGGAAAGTTAGTTCTGGTTTGCTTTCCAAACTGACAAGATTTGCATATGGTGTTGTCTGGAATTTTGATATCTGGAAGATCGCGAACTGCCTGATATTTGCATGCTTTCCTTATTTGTGAGAAGCTTAGATGTCCCAACCTTCGATGCCATAACCAGTGCTCTTCATCCTTGCTAAGATAGCATTGTTGTTGTCCTTCTTCAAATATGTACAGATTATTTGGAGTTCTTTTGCCTTTGAGAACTGTTTTACCTGTATCAAGATCACGAACAAGACATCCATTCGATCTGAAAATAACCTCGGTTTTTTGATCACACATCTGGCTGACACTTAGAAGATTATGCTTCAATCCATCAACATACAAAACATTTCCAGCCTTAACCTTTTCTTTCAAAGGAGCAATACCTTTTCCTTTTATAGTTGCAGGAGTATCATTTCCAAAAGAAACTTTCTTTCCCTTTTCTAAAGTAGAATAAGATTCGAGTTTTTCTTTATCACCTGTCATATGTTTCGAACATCCACTGTCAATGTACCATAGATTTTCCTGTCCTTCTGCATAAAACGCTATCCCACATCTTTCTGTCTGAGGTTCTTTTATTCTCCATTTTTTGGTGCTCGTGGCTTGTTCCTTTTTCTCCTGAAACCTGCTCCTGCATTCAGACTCTTTATGACCAAAATTATTGCAAATAGAACATTCAACTTCATTTTCAAGAACTGAAAAGTTGTTATAGGTCCTCTTTGTAATCCCTGTCATACTTCTTTGTTTTTGAGCTTCCCTAGTCATGATTGTTTTATATGCAACACATTGAGCTGCTTTGTGACCAAAGTTATGGCAAGAAAAGCATTGTCCATTGAAGAAGCTTCTGCGGTTATTGAATCTACCAGCCAACTGATTGTAATTTCTATTTTCATCTATTCTTGTGCCAAACTGAGAAGATTTTACCTGTGGTTGGTTGTAGCTTTTGTTCACCCTTAAGAAGGATTGTCCCTGATAGTTTCTGTTTGTAATTCGTCCCTGCTTTACCTGATTATCTTCATTGTTCTTCTGCTCATTTCTTCTTGCTGCATCAAGATAACTTTTTGAGGTGGATGCTTGAGAGGTTTCTCCATTATAGCCCAAACCTGTCTTGTTTAGAGGAGACCGCTGCACATTGATAATCTCATCCAAAGTTTCAGATCCTTTGACAAACTTAAGATTAATAGTTTTTGTTTTCTCAATTTCTTTTCTGAGACCAACAATTTCACCTTCTAGTTTTTCAAGATGTTTTTCCTTTTCATCAATTTGAAATTGCAAAGTATCAATGATCACACTCTTTTCTTCTATGCATCTCTTGAGTCTAGTAATTTCATTATAGAGATTATCCACATCTACAGCATCCTCATAATCATCATCTTCAAATGCCATTAATAGCTTATATTTATTACCTTGTTCATCTTCATCACTGTTTGATAAGCCATCACTATCTTCATGGGTGTAGTAGCTTTTCTTATTTGCACTTTGTTTCTTATTCCATCTAGCAGGTTCTTTTCCTTTATCCTTATTAGGACATTTTGCAGCATAATGACCTACTCTTCCACAAGCAAAGCATTTGAAAGGTAGCTTACCTCTGAACCTTCCAGCACCCCTTTGAAGATTTCTGACAAAGTTTGATTCTTCTTCCTCTTCTTCTGGAACATGGCCTGCTTCATAGTAATCTTCTTTTCTTGATGCCTTAAAAGCAGCTTCCCTTCTGTCTGATGGACCTCCCTTTCTCATTTCATAAGCAGTTAGAATTCCATGTAGCTGAGACATAGTGAGAACTTTGAGATTTTCCTTTTCTTCTATTGCAGATACTTTAGATTCAAACTTGGGGGATAATGATCTTAGAATCTTTTGAACTACTATAGTCTCTTTTATTTCTTCATCCAGATTTTTCATACAATTAACAATCTCATCTACCCGAAGAAAATAATTAGCCACACTTTCATCATTATACATCTTGAGGGTCTCATATTGAATCCTGAGAGTTTGAAGTTTAGCTTGCTTTACCTGTTCATCTCCTTCATAGCTAGTGATCATTTTGTCCCATATCTCTTTTGCTGATTTGAAGTGCATGACCTTCATGAATTCTGTTTGAGATATACTTCCTAATAGAGTACTGACTGCTTTTGCATTTGTTTCATATGCCTTTTTCTCAGCTGGATCTGTAGGAGTAGCTGAAGGAAAAGCATAGCCTGTTTCTACAATGTCCCAAACTTCTGTACCAAGAGATTGAAGATATGCAGTAACTCTTACCTTCCAATAATTGAAATTTGTTCCATCAAAAACCGGTGGCCTGATTGATGCTTCTTTCTCGTAGTTGCTCATGATGAATGATCTTCCTTCAAGCGATCAAGCTTCTCTGAAGGACCTGGCTCTGATACCAATTGTTGGAAATAATACTGAGAGGGGGGGTGAATCAGTATTATCTGATTAATCAAACTTTTTAAATGCTCAGAAACATATACGCTACCTCAGTTAAGTGAACCAGCGTGTACACGCTACTGTGACGAAGTAAAACAGCGTATAGGAAGAAAACTCACAATTTAGTTAGCTTTTTCTTCAATTAAGTGCATCAGGACATTATTCATCACATTAACAGTAAACATGTGCAGTAAAACAGAACAGATAAAAAGCCACACACATGAACACCAAGATATAAGGTGGAAACCCAATGTGGGTGAAAACCACCTGCTGCAAGTTGTCTCTATCTTTCTTTAATATGAAACTTCAGTTTACAATCTTTTGTACTGGTGCAGCCTTATACCAGTACGCAGGCTACAACCTGCAGAAGGCTTCAACCTTCTCTCGTTCTCCAAACTTCCTTGGAAGGGAGCTCCAACCCCCTTTGCTCTTGTACTAGCCAAGATACTAGTACGTAGGTGCTGACCTACAATCACTTTTCATACATTTTCAGACTTGGATATTCCTGAAGCACAACATTACAATCTGAAGACCACAAATCATTCAATTTCCACAACAGATCATTGAAGCATAAAACAACCAAACTTTGAATCACTGAACCACTGAACCCTGTCAATCACCAGTTACCAGAACACAGAGCAGACTACAGAACTCTGCAATAACAGTCAGACCCCACTGTAAACCCAAAATCAAGCTTCAAAAGATATACGCTACTTCAATGAGAAAAATCCGCGTATACACGCGCTTTTACCGAAGCCAACCTGCGTACAGATCTAAAAATAAACTTTCTCAATTTGCAGCTGTACCAGACATTAGTTAGATCCAAAACGTAACATTGCGACGATATGCAGATCTAGAAATACGCATAATCAACCATATCATGATAGTGCATTTCAAACCATTAGATCCCGATCTATCCTTAGATCTAGTCTTCCATCAACCGATGTGATCTCTCCTTGGCTTAGATCAAGCAACCACGAACCTGCATATCAGATCTCTTTCTCTCTTAGATATTCAAGCCTTGTCGAAAGATGATTTTGCCTAATGATTTTCTTCTCCTTATATAGTCTTAGGCCTAGCTCAATACCAAGAGCCAAAACCATAGTAACACAATACCATCAACTTTAAAACTAGGGATCGACACGCCCGTCGAGACATAATGGTCCGAAATCATAGGCACAACTTCCAAGGACTAACCACCATGGACCAAAGGAACCTTTCCACATACACGCGCTTTTTATGAATCGAACTAGCGTGTACACGCGACTTGGGCTTAACGAAACGGCGTGTATGAGCTTCCTTGGCATGCTGTACTGAGATCTGTCTTCTGATTAAGTTGCCATCACCTGTACCAACCTCTGAGCACCTGTACCATCCTCTGAGAGAGTTGCCATCAAGGACAACACTTGAATCATAATGCCAACACATTCCTTGCATCCCACTTCAGCACCACATCATCCAACTGAAATTTATTTGCTTTTTCTTTTCTGTCATAGATTTTCTTTATCTTCTCCTGCAACTTGGATGTGTTCTTGAAAACTTCTTCTCTTGTTTGTTGCAAGTGGATCATTTGATTCAGCCTTCTCTTCATGGGATCTTCTTCACTGCCGGCCTCCTAAAGAAGTCTGACCACCGGGGCAGCAATAAAGGCGGGGAATACTGTGTCAACTCCATACACAAGCTCAAACGGTGACATACCAATAGACCTTTTCTAACTGATCCGATCTTCCCAAAGTGCATGGACCAACCTCTTGTTCCAGCTCTTCTTATTTATTTCCAGCAACTTCTTGATGATGTTGACCAAAGATTTATTCGAAGATTCTGCCAGTCCATTGCCTTGCAGATGATAGGTAGTTGAATGACCCAAAATTATGTGATATTTATGGAAAAATTCTACGATCCTTTTCGATTTGAAAGTTGCTGCATTATCAGTGATTAATTTGTTTGGACAACCAAAGCGAGACAAGATGTTATTTTCGAGAAAGGAGATGATTACCGTGTCTGTAGCTTGCCTGATAGGAGCTGCCTCAATCCATTTTGTGAAATAGTCTATCGCTGTAAGGATCCATCTATGCTGTCCGGAAGAAGCGGGATGAATTTCTCCAATGAAGTCTAATCCCCACTGCTGGAAAGGAGCGCTCACCTCAATAGGCTTAAGTGGCAAAGGCTGTAATTTCTGTTTTCCTTCGAAAATCTAACACTTAAGACAGCACTTGACCGTCTTATACACATCAGCAAACAAAGTAGGTCAATAGTACCCTGCTCTCAAAATTTTGTTCACTGTTGACTTCCAAAAAAGGTGACCACCACACTCTCGTCCATGAAAATCCTCCATGACTTTCTTTGCCTCCTCTTCCACCAAACAATTTAACAAGATGCCACTGGGATCTTTCCAATACAGTGTAGAATTTAAAATACAAAACTTGGCAGCCTTCAATTTGAGTGTTCTCGCTTTGTTTCTAGTCATGTTGGGCGGTGGTGATAGTTTTTTCAGCACATATATTATATCTGAATACCATGGGGAAAAAGAAAACATTTCGGATACCTAAATTGGCGTTCCTTCCTCATTCTCATCGGACATGGCAGCGATCAGATTTATGTCCAATGCATGCAAGTTTGATTCGGCCATTAGCTTCGCCAACCCCTGTCCTTTGACCAACTTTGTAGGCTTTATCTCCACATCATATTCCAGCAAGGCTGCAATCCATTTGCCTCTTCTCCCTTCCAGATCGGTCTGCACTAAAACATCTTTTACAGTAGTATTAGGAACATAGGCCAGAATGTGAGAATGTAGGATATATACCTGGAAATCCTTCAATGCCTTCACCAATGCCAGGGCTTGCTTCTCAATGATGTTGTACTTTAAAGCTGCATCCCTTATAGCCCTGCTGAAGAATGCAATGGGTCTTTCATGATCATCTCTCTTCTGTAATAATACCACTGCCATAGTGCGCTCAGAAGCAAATGAAAACAATATGAAATCCTGAGTGTAGTCCGGGCTGACTAGAACTGGAGCTGAAGAAAGGGCCAATTTGACCAAGTTGAAATATTTTATGGCCTCATCTGTCCATTTCACCTGGCTGTCCTTCTTAAGCATGTTGGTCATTTCCCTTAAATGTTTTGCAAGATTAGGCATAAAACGACGCAGAAAAATCATCTTACCATTGAATGATTGTATTTCCTTTCTTTTCCTGGGCAGATCGATTTGTTGAATTGCTTGTACACATGCTGGGTCTATATGAATTCCATCCTTAGAAATGATGTGGCCAAGTAATTTGCCTTCCTCCATGGCGAACAAGCTCTTCTTAGGATTCAGCGATAGACCATATTTCCTGCACTTTTGAAAGACAATTTTTAGGTGATGCATGTGCTCTTCATCAGATTTGGAAAATACCGTTAAATCATCCAAGTACACCACCAAAAACACATCTTTCTCATTTGAAAAAGCCAAGTCCATTGCCCGCTGAAATGTGGCACCTGCATTCTTTAAACCGAAGGGCATATTGGCATAGTGAAAGGTTCCCCATGGAGTGGTGAATGCTGTCTTGTCTCTATCATCTTCATGGATAGAAATTTGGTTATATCCGGAATAACCATCAAGCAGTGACATACGAGATGCCCCTACTACTCGCTGAAGTATATGGTCCATCTTGGGCAGCGGATAGTTGTCTTTCAATGAGACCTTATTTAGATTTCTGAAATTGATGCATAGGCGGATCTCACCAGTCTTCTTGCGTACAGGCACTAAGTTAGATATCCAATCTGAAAATCTGATAGGCACAATGATACCTGACTTGTACAACCTATTTACCTCCTTTTTGACAGATGGCAGCAACTTTGGATTTATCCTTCTCAGCTTTTTTCTAAATGGCTTTTGATTGGTCTTGATAGGTATTGTGTGTTGAATAATATTTGTATCATAGGTCTTTAAATCAGAATAATCCCAAGCAAATACATCTGCAAATGAAGCCATCAAACTGATGTATTTGTCCTTGATCTTTGGCGGTAATGCTTTGGACAATTTTACCAACTTTGGATTGGCAGCTGTACCGATGTTGACTTCTTCTACACCCTTCTCTGTCGGCTGTAATGTTGGCTTGCAGGCTACATCATCCTGACCAAAAAGTTCCTCTAGAGGTATCAAGACTTTAGGAATGATGTTATTCTTCAGCTGCAATACGTCCATTTGATTGATCTGCACTTCATCTGTAACATTCCCTTTGCCTTCATTGTTCTCTACATCAATTGAGGTTTCTTTGAACTTTCCTTTGTTGAGAAGAAACTCATTAAACTCCTCATCATCTTGGAATACTTGCCAATGTCGCTGACTGTCTGGAATGGTTGGACGATGCTTGACATGGATTTCAAATTTATTGCTGGAGTTCATGGGGATCTTCAAGCTGCTCGTTGCCTTGGCAAGAGCATCAGCAATACTATTTTGTATACGAGGCACACTGTTACACAGTAATTTGTCATTGTCTCCCTGTCAGTCTCCCTGCTGTGTCATGAACCTCATTTGATCATGCTCCTGCTCCCTAATATGGCCAAATGACCCACTTTGCCAAAGTTTATTTGATCAGCACGACTGTTATTAAAATAACCGTGCTGACTGGCAGCTGATAGTACAACTGATGCACTGCCAGCGCGGAAGCACACGGGTTTTCCGCGCTGGTCGAATTTCATGAGCCAACGCAACACATATTTGTATCAAACCGCACTGACACAGCCTGTCCCGTTATCCAGATGCGCTGTCAGCGCCCCAGTCCAATTATGCACCCGTGCTGATCCAGTTTGGGCGAATTTGTTCCAACAGCCAGCCTTCCAGATGACTCCAGACTTGGTTGTTGGCCTTGTGAGTATCGCCCTCCCTTCTATGGCATGTCTATTCATCATTTGAAACCACCTTCCTTGAAGATAAGTTCATCCTCCCACCTTTCATGGAGACTCCTTCTCCTATTTAAACCTCTACCATTGCCATGAGCAGCTAGTTTGGATTGTGTGGAGTTTATAGTGCTCAGATTGCTGCTACTAATAGGTAGATGGTGTGATAAGTGTGGAATTGCTAGATAGCTTAAGGAAGGTTGTGGAGTGTTGCTTGTGTGAGAGAGAGTTCCTTGTCTTGGGAGATCTATCTCTAAGGGTGAATGCTTAAGAGACTTGCTGGCTGGACCCTCTTGAGAAGGATTCAACGTCAGAACATTTGGTTGTACTCTTCTCTGTTCTTGATTAATAATAGATGACTACTATTATGGTTCCATTCTCATTTGTCTCTGTAATGGTTAATGTGAATTACATCCTTTCTGACTAATGTATAGTTGCTTTTATTAGATTTCACGCTTGTGTTTGTCTTTTCTTCGTGTGTGCAGGTATCTATTCGCGGAGATCGCGAAGGATCGTGACTGGCCAAAGCGAAGGAGCGAGAGCGGCATCTCTTCATCAAACAATAGCGTTGGAATCCAAGTAGGTGTTCATTGCCTGCCTTTTAATTGCAATTAGGAACTTGCATAGTAGCATTGAATGATTGTTGCTAGACCCGTTCTGGGCTAGTAGGGATCGCCTCTATCCGTAGAGGGGATTTACCTCTCCAACAATTTGGCGACTCCGCTGGGGAGCTGGCCTTTGTCTCTTTTTGTTCATTCTTGTTTGAGCTTGATTTGTTCCCCTCTTTTCAAAAATCAGGGGTTAGTCCTCTGCTTTTAACCTTCTTGGTTCGATCTGGGAGGTGACTTAATTGTTTAAAGAGTTATTGCCTTGGTTTGGGAGTTTTTTGCTTGTTTATGCTTGTTTTATAGCCTCAACACGGTTTATATCAAAACAGTCGCGGTGACAGCGCCTAGCTGTCTCTTTGACTCCGTGGTCATCATGCTTGTACACGAAACAGTCGCGATGATTCTGAAAAACGAACCAGTGTGACTAAGCCGTGTGCTTCCGTGCTAACAGCGCCTTGTTGCTACGCGTGACCTCTGGTCAGCGCATTGTTGCTGAGTTCTACCCGCGCTGATCCTGTAGAATTCAATTTGTTTCAAATTTCCCTCCTGAGCCTGTTGGTTTGACTGCCCCTTACTCTTTCCACTTAGTTTATGGCTTGTTTTTCATTGTTTGAACTGTGAAACACTTGCTTGCAGTCTTGTCAGGCGGATTTTGTTTTGTGTCTGGTGACCTAGTGTTATCATCCCATTTTCACTGGATTGATTTTGTTTTATCACTCGTTCACAAAGATTCGTTGCTACTTGCCTTTGCTTTTGCGAAAACCTTCCTTTTCTGCTTTCTTTGCTTGGTTGTTTAGGTGATTGTCCTCGAACTAGTCCTTGGATTGTCTCGATTACTTCTCACCACCCAGACATAGATCACAATTGCTTGGGTTCAACCGGCTCTTTTTCACGCTTGTTGTGTTTTTCATTGAGTGATTTTGTTTCTCTTTGCTCGGTGTTGCTGTCTCTCAAAATTCATTTTAATGCATGGTGCCATTGAAAAAGAAATCGAACTAATATCTTTTGCATTCAATAGTTAATGAAAAGAAGAGCATTTCATTGATTTGTGTTCTCAAAAGAAAAGTCTCATTTCTTTGCCATTAGCTGCATTAGATTGTTTGATTGCTTGAGTTCATTTTGTTTGATTGAAAACTCTTAACCCTCTCATAGTTAGAATTCATCGAACGAAATGGTGTTCTTGGCATATAGTTTGCATTTAGGTAATTGTGAGAGATCACACGATAAGGCCTGAAACTGAAACTTAAATTCAATATCAACCATAAAATAAACTGAATAAACCTGAAAACGCATTGGAACTTAACGCAAACATCTAGAGGTCTAGGTTAGAGATGTGTTCCGGCGTCTTTAAACATAGTCACTATTGTTTCACATTACGGTTGGGTGATTCCTCCTTCTGTGACTCGGTAGTGGTCTAACACGGACTGTTCTCCCACGTACCGTCGCGTATATAGGGAGACCCCACTAGGCTTCTATCCTTGATCCATAGGAAGCTGAGTCTGCCGCCTTGTGAACCGTAACGCACTGAACACAACATTCGGGAAGATTGACTGCAGTACAGAAAGTCCTTGGTTCTCATACGATTGCCAAGGTGTATAAGCCGTTTTACAGATTGCTTGGTAAACCCTTTACCTAGAGTCTCCAGAGCAGTCACTTTTGATCCTTTTCAGACTCCCTAAAAGAAAAGGTGCCAGTGAGTGTCTTGTCACTTCGTGCTCATTAAACATTCGAAGGAGACTAGAGTCATCTTTTCGTCCTTTTCTCGACTCTTGAAACATGAAAAGGTCAAGTTTGGTTCCTGCGTCTTAAAAATTTATCTGGCCACGATAACACTACCTGGTTAGATCTTGTGAGCGTTAGTTTGAGTAGGGTCTTTATCGTTAGTTTCCTTTAGGTTTTGTGTGGGGTCTTGTCATCCTGGCTGACCCGTCAACTCCCGGTCCAAGTGATCAAGGTTCTCCATCTTCTATTGCTCCTGAGGTACCAGTTGTAAGCGATACTCTTCCTATTATCTCAAGTATCCAGCCTATCAACGTACGTGCCCCGGGCGACGAGGATTACGAAGAAGATTGGAATCCTATCTGGGAGCCCGACGAGGACGATATTCCTGTTACTCCTCCCAGTATGTCGTCTCCGATATCCACTTCCCACATGGATGAGACATCTCCTAGCGCAGGTGAGACACCCGTGGTGTCGAATATTGACACTCCCATTCCGGCTACTTCTCCACTCCCTCCACGATATCAGTCAATGAGGGATAGAATAGCTGCCAAGAGTCCTTCTACGACTATATGGGATCCTAGTCTTATTGCCACCACGGAACCCTTTGTTTCACAACCCCATAATACGCCTGTTACCTCAGTTCCCACCAATCCAATCGTTTGTGTGGCATACTCGACTCCTGTCGTCAGTGCCGTGACAGCGTCTTCATCTACGAACAATGGTGCTAGTCCTTCTCACAGTCAGGTGAGTAATGGCCAGCCGGAACTTTCATCTGGAGTCGTTGATCCTACACAGAGTGCTCAACCCTCTTCTGGTCCTGTTCCAGGGGGGGCGCCCTATGATGCCCAGGGGTAACCCATCGTGGACCCGAATTACCAAGGTCCACTCTTTTATTATGATTCTACTGGTCAGTACCTCCAGTTCGCTCAATCCGCGCCTCTTCAACATTTCGTCGAAGTCTCGGTACCGTTATCCATCACCTGGGACGCCAGTACTCATTCTTTTCATGGGGGCCAAGCAATCCCTGGGCAGCCTCAAGGACCACCAAATCAAGGCCAGCCACCTTACGTGCAAGCCCCCCAAGGGCAACCACTTTATGGCCAGTCTTACCCAGGACAATCTGGGGGCCCGCAAGGACAACCCTATCCGGGACAACCTTTGGCCGTTGGTGGTCTGCCATTTTCCTATCAGAGTCAACCTTCTGGTTACCCAGGGCAACCTGGTATCCAGCAAGGTTACCCGGTTGGACAGCCAGGGCAGCCTTACATCCCACAAGGCCAACCCGGTCTCCAGCAGGGTTACCCCTCTGGGCAAGCTGGGCAAGCTTATAATCCCCAAGGTCAACCGGTGGTCCAGCAGGGGTATCCTCTTGGGCAGGGGGGGCAACCCTACATACAGCAGGGCCAACCTACTGCTCAGTCTGGTCATCTTTCTGGGCAAGGGGGGCAACCCTATGTACAGCAGGGCCAACCCACTGCTCAATCCATGCATCCTCCTGGGCAAGGTGGGCAGCCTTCTATACAGCAAGGCCAACCCACTGCTCAGCCTGTGCACCCCTCCCAGCAGATGGGCTAGCCTTCTATGCAGCAAGGCCAACCCGCTATCCGCCCTAATCATCCATCTGGACAGGCTGGCCAACCTCAAGGTCAACCAACCGTCCAGCCTGCTCGACCATCTGTTCCGCAAGGACAACCCTTGGTGGTTCACGGACAACCTGGCACCCAGCAAGTACATCCTTCTGGGCAAGTAGGTCCGTCCCAAACCCAACCAAGTCAACCTTCTGGCCAGATGATCCAAGACCAGCCAGTTCAAGGACATTATCCTGGGCCCCAAACTCAAATGGGTTATCAAATGCAAGGCGGGCCACGGCCCCAACCTTCTTACCAAGCACAGCCTTCTTATTAGGCTCAGTATGGAGCTCAACAAACGTATGGCTACCAGCAACCCCAGGGGAAAACTCAGTTTACCCCTTATCAAAATTATCAACAGATGCAGGCCACCCCTTACCAAAATTATCAGTATGCTGCACTTGCAGGGCAAGTTGCTAATACATGGGGTGCTGGGGGGCAGACCCAGGGACAACTGTCTGCATATGGCCAAAATCCGTATGGACAGAACTCCTACGGGCAAGGTCCCTATGGGCCAGGCCCTTTTGGGCCGGGTCCATCTGGACAGAGTCGATGGGGGCAGCCACCATCTGGTTGGAACCCTAATACTGCCTCGAATCCGCAGCCACAAATGTCCTTTAATCCTCAGTTGCCTTTCTTAGCGACGTTGGAACTTCCGGATGTGTCCAAGCTAACAAATGATCCTATTTTGCATAATCCGTATTGGCCACCCGTTCCAACGAAAATACCCGGTGATTGTCCAAAATTTGATGGCAAAGCTGGTGAGGACCCTCAAGCCCATGTCATGACCTATCACCTTTGGTGTTCATCGAACTCCTGGCTTGATGACTCTATCCGGCTCCACCTCTTTCAGAGAACTCTCACTGGTTCAGCCGCTAAGTGGTACATTGAGTTGAATCGCGGCACGTTTCAAGATTTCAACTCGTTGGCTATGGCGTTCTTAACTCATTTTCAGTTACCCATTCGGTACGAGACGGGGACACATCTCCTCACGTCTCTCAAACAGGACATGGCTACGCACATATCTGATCATATACATGAATGGAGAAGGCGTCGTTGCTTGATCAAATTCTGGATTCCTGATCAACTCCTGGCCGATTGGTTCACGACTTCCTTTGTCCCCGCAATTGCACGGGACATCGCCATGGGAGCTTGTGTAACTGAAGAGCAAGTGATCGCGCGTGCTCAGTACCTCGACTTAGTGTACTCTTAGTCGGGTACTTTATATGATTATTTGCCAGATGCCCCGAGGCCTGGACAGTCCAAGGCTCCGCCAAAACCATCTGTTGATGGAGTCATTGGCTCTGTAAACTCGTCATCAAAGAAATCGGCCGCGAACCCTGGGAAGCAAAAACAGAACGCTTCTAATGGAAATGCTTCTCAGGGCCAATCTAATTCTGGGAGTACCTCTGAGGTAAACGCCGTTCAGTCCACCGCGGCGGATAAATTCTCAATAGGGAAAAAGAAAGGGAAAGCTAAAGAAAAATCTGGACAGCCCAAGCAGGATCCCCCTAAGCCTCCCTCTGAGGAAGGAGCTAAACGAAAACCCAAGTATCCTTGTCTCATCTGTGATGAGGATCACTACACTAAGGACTGCCCGAGGTGGTCCGAAGTTAGTCAACTTTTGAAAGGTGCTCCTGGGCCTCCTGCTGTGCTTAAAGAACCTTTCCCTTCCCAGCAGACTCAAATGGTGGCAGACCCGTCTCAACCCTCTTCCTCGTTCGGTTCTCAAGTGTTCATGGCTCGAACGATTCCCATCCATGTTTCAACTCGAGCGAAAGATTATCCATCTCATGCCGGGAAAGAGTCGGAGGTCCCCTCCAACGCTCCTCCATCCAGTTCTGGTCCCCTTCACATCGAACGGCCCAGCCCTGAGACGATCCCCGACCCCCTCCAAAAGGTGTACTCAGGAAGTCATCTTATAACCCTAATGCTCGTGCTGCCCAGCATTATAGCATTGTTGAGGACTTAGCTCAAGTTTCGTCTGCTATGTCCGCGTTAGAAGTCCTCCAGAGCTGCCCCTCCCAGAGGAAGTCCTTGCTATCAGCTATTGGTGGCATCGACCTGGCAGATTCAGATTTGATTTATTTTGATCTCGAGGGTTTTACACAGAGACTGCCTCACCAGGTCGCTTTCCTTATACAGGTCGTCATCAATAGCAAAACGATTCATCGTACGGTTATTGATGAAGGTGCCTCAACCTGCATCATGTCTGTTGCTTGCTGGAAGGCTATTGGTTCTCCTACTTTGAGTCAGTCTCCTACGACGTTAGAAGCTTTCGATGGAAGACAATCTCGTCCTTACGGTATCCTCCAACGCTTGCCTATCTCTTTAGAAGGGAAGACCGTAGAGGTGGAGGTCGAATTTGTTGACGCCAATCTCACCTACAACCTCCTCCTCGGACGAAGCTGGACATATGCCATGCAAGCCGTGGCTTCCTCCCTGTTCCGTGTCATTCGTTTCCCTCACCAGGGGAAGATTGTCACGGTGGACCAGCTCTCCTTTTTCGCTTCTTCTTCTGAGGGTAATGTGCCATTTGTGGAGCATACCTCCAAGTCATTAGAGAGCGTGGGTGCCGGACTTTTCAAAGATCCCGCTTTAATGGGAGTCTTTCCCCTCCCACCTCTAAATCTCGCCCCAATCAACATGATCTTTGTACGTTCTGATCCGTGGGTTCTTCCTCCCGTGAATCAGGAAGACTCTTGGGGTGATATGATGCCGTTGAGTCTTGCCGAGCTCAACTACATCGAGATTGTCGCTGCATCAGCTCCCCCTACTGAACCTGCTCTTCCGAGCAGTGTTCCCGATTCATATGATCATTTCCCTTGGCTAGGAGACGAGGCTACTTGGGATCCATTGAAGGAAATATTTCCTTCCGATGAAGCCATCATAGAGACTATGTCTCTCGAAGAGCTCCCTTGGTCAGATCACCACCATCGCTCTTCGTTTCTCCCTCCACATTCGGAAATGGTCGCGTGTCTCGAGTGGTTTGCTTCGTGTGTCCCATCCCCGCCCCTCCAAACACCTATTCAGCTATATCAAGTGTTGTCTGAGGGCAATATGGGCAACATCACGCAAACCCAACCTATCGACATCTCTGTCAAACCAGGGATTGTCGAAAACATTTACATTGGAGTCACGTGTACTCCTGAGGAGGTTCAACTTTATACTGCTCTATTTCGCGAATTTCGTGATGTCTTTGCATGGTCCTACGAGGAAATGCCCGGCATCGACCCTAGTATCATGGTGCACGAAATACCCACATACCCAGGGGCTAAGCCTGTCCATCAGCGCCTACGCCCAGTGCACCCTCGAAAGGCTGCAGCCATCAAGGCCGAAGTCGAAAAGCTTCTTAAAGCCGGTTTCATTTACCCCATCCCCCTTATGGATTGGGTGTCTAATATAGTCCCTGTGAACAAAAAGCAGGGCACTATCCGGGTCTGTGTTGACTACCGCGATATCAATCGTGCCTGTCCGAAAGATAACTTCCCTACGCCTTTCATCGATCAGCTTATTGATGAATGTGCAGGAAGTGAAATTTACTCGTTTATGGACGGCTTCTCTGGCTATAACCAGATCAACATAGCCCCTGCAGACCAGCATAAGACAGCTTTCATTTGTCCTTGGGGCACCTTTGCCTATAAAAAGCTCCCTTTCGGTCTCAAGAATGCCGGCGCCACGTTCCAACGTGCAATGTCTTACGCCTTTCATGATATTCGTCACATTGTACAACCATACCTGGATGACCTTTCGGCTCATTCAGTCAAGCGTCAGGACCATCCCTCTCATCTTCGCGAAATTTTTCTCCGCTGTCGACACTACCGTATTCGACTCAATCCGCATAAATGTGTCTTCTGCGTGGAATCAGGCCAACTACTCGGGTTCATCGTCTCCCGAGAAGGCATCTGTCTGGATCCCCTCAAAGTCGAGGCCATCTTGAATCTTCCTCCCCCTGCCTCTTTGCAACAATTGCAGAGCTTGTAGGGCAAAGATAATTTCCTTAGACGATTCATTCCGAATTATGCTGAGGTGGCTAAGGGTTTCACACGGTTATTAACACGAGACACACCCTTTCACTGGGATGCTATCGCTCAGGAGTCTTTCGAGCGACTCAAGGACCTCCTTGTCTCGGCTCCACTCTTAAGACCCCCGAACTACCACTGTGATTATACTCTCTATTTAGCCACCGCTGATACCACCATCGGCATGGTTCTAGTGCAGGATGATGACGACGGCAATGAGCACGTTATCTATTACCTTAGTCGCAACCTTTTGGATACAGAAACTCGCTACGCGTATGTCAAGAAGTTGGCGTTGGCAGCTGTTTGCGGCATTCAACGTTTCCGGCACTATATCCTATTGCGCACCACGACCGTGATTTCTGACTGCAACCCAATGACCTACATTTTGTCACGTCAGCTACTAGGGGGAAAATACTCGAAATGGATCGTAATCCTCCAAGAGTTCGACTTGGAATTTACTACGGCCAAGTCTAAGAAGTCTCTGGTCTTTGCTGAATAGCTCTGTTCCTTGCCATCTCATTCTACACCATCTCGTTCGGAGGAGCATATCCCAGATGAAACATTGTTTCTCATCAGCACCCTCGACCCGTGGTATGGGGACATCATAGTATATTTGCAGACGTCTTCCTTCCATCCAAATGTATCAAAAGATGCTCGACGGCGGATTCGTCACCAATCCCAACCCTATCTCATTCTGGGCGATACCCTGTACCGCCTCGGCGTTGATTCTGTTCTCCGCCGATGCTTGACTCTCGAGGAGGCTGAGCGGGTGTTGAATGACTGCCACTCCGGTGCTTGTGGCGGCCATATGTTCGGATATGCTACCGCCCAAAAAATTCTCTGTGCTGGTTACTTCTGGCCTTCTATCTTCAAGGATTGCATCCTTGCCGTCCGTTCATGCCACGAATGCCAGGTTTACCACCGGAAAATGCGTGCACCTCCTGCACCACTGCACCTTGTTGTTATCATAGGTCCATTTGCCAAATGGGGCATCGATTATACATCCTGTAACCCTCGTTCGGCCGGGGGGCATGGGTATATCATCGTTGCCGTGGATTATTTCACCAAGTGGGCCGAAGCGATGCCTACACTAAACGAAGACGGCTACACAGCGACGCAGTTTTTGTTTAATCACGTCATTACTCGATTCGAGTCCCTCAAGCTATCGTCACGGATCACGGAAAACATTTCCGTAAGCACATGATGATGGAACTAACGACCCAACTAGGCTTGCGTCAAGATAGTTCGATGCCGTACTACCCCCAATCCAATGGCCAAGTTGAAGCTGTGAACAAAGTTTTGATCACAATGCTCCAACGTACCATTGGTGCACACAAGTCTAATTGGCATCTGATGTTGTTCCATGCCTTATGGGCCTACCAGACCTCTATGAAGGACGCCACCGGTTTCACCCCTTTTCAGCTAGTTTACGGACTGGAGGCCACCCTTCCTATTGAATGTGAGATTCCTTCGTTAAAGTTAGCTGTCGAGTTGCTTCCCAACACCACTCTGGTGGAGGAACGACTTCTTTACCTAGAATAGCTAGACGAGACTCGTCGCTTAGCTTCTCTAGCTATTGAAGTGCAAAAGAAAAGGGTTAAGGCTCATTTCGACAATACCATTCAACCTCGTTCCTTTGTTGAGGGAGATCTAGTACTGCTCTACGATCAGGGTAAGGATAAGCTAGGGGCAGGCAAACTTGAATCCATGTGGCTAGGCACCTACATCGTGAAAAGAGTTTTGCAGAAGGGCGCATATGAGTTGATTGATTACGAAGGAAACCCTCTCGACAAGCCCCGCAACGGGCTTTATTTGAAGAATTACTATGCATGATTTCGTGCACTTAGCTTGTACATATGCGTGTTTTAGTGTGTTATGTGTGCATGATTTCACGTTTTGCTTTGGTGTGAAGGCGTGTTTGCCTCTTATTGTGTTTTCTGCTTCTTGTGTAGATGTCTAGTGCACCTTATGTTGGTTTCGCTGATGGCGCCTGCCGTAGTACTTGCAATTTGTCTTTTGCGGCGTGGGCGATCTATGATCCTCACGGAGAGTTGCTAGAACTCCAAGGCGTGTGCTTGGGTCGTACCACTAACAATGTTGCCGAATACAGTGCCGTAATTGAGTTACTAGCCGAAGCAGTTGATCTCGGCATTCGTGGAATGGTGGTGAACTTGGACTCTCAGCTTGTCGTCCATCAACTCAACGGGCGATATTCCGTCAGGGACCAACGCATTCTGAGGTTGTATCTACGTGTCAGATTGTTAGAAAGGAATTTTGATTATATCACATATCAACACATTCCGAGACGATTAAACACGTTAGCTGATGCATTGGCGAATCATGTGTTAGACAGGCATTTGCGAAACAGATAAACATCATACAAGAAGATATAGAAAGCATAATAAGACCATAGAGTAAGCATATGTATATAAATCAATCTTTTTCCAAGCATAGTTTGCATGTGTGTCTGCATGTGTGCTTTTAAGCTTGCATAAAAATTAAAATACATGGGTGGTGTGTTGTGCAACTGATACATTAGATCACATTTGTATTAGACATTTGCATAGCATATAAAAAACATCATCATAATGTGAAAAAGATCCATCCAAAATAGTATATATATATATATATCGCGGCGCACCAAGGCGCTCAAAAAATAAGTGTATATGTCTAAGGTAAAGCCGGTGTCCTCAGTACATCTGAGACACATGTCTCTCAAAAACATCAGTGGAAATAAAACCTAGATGACTACTGAGCTGGGTTATGCTCTCTATAGCATACTGCTGCCTGTGCCACCCACCTCAAAAGACGGTTCATCCTGGGTTCCACCCCCACTGTGTGGATCTGAGAAGCTATAGGGACCTCCTCGACCCCCTGGTAATCTGGCACCCCCGCCAGTAAACCCTCGAGGTTGTGAGCTATAGTCTCCGTCGTATCAACTCCCGGAGGAGCCAGGGCCAGGACTCCAGCACCTTCCCCCTCTCTCCATGCCTCCGGGGCTAGACCAATGGGTCTCACGGGTCCCACATCTGCAAACCATGACAATTATCAAGACATGTACATGAAAAATCAAAAACATTAAAAAACATTAAAAAGAGATCAAGTGTCATACCTCCATCATCCCAATGCTCTCCCGCGGGCAGTGGCATGTCGGGATCACCACGGAAGTCCATGCCGGCATATGGCCAGTCCTCTACGAAAATGACCTGCCGATCCAGCCACTCTCGAAAATATACACCCCAAGCCATTGGGCGCCCGCCACCTCCGCGCGGCATGACACGGCCCCATCGACTGGCCCTCGTCTCCCAGGGACCTCTGGGTGGATCCACGACCATGTCCTGTAGCTGTAGGGCCGGCACCCGCTCCAGCATGAGCAGAAGTAAGAGCGACCCGTAAGCAAACTGCTTCGACTCTCCGCGTCGACAGTTGCTCAGTTGCCTCTTCATGCTGGTTGTTACTGCTGCTGCCCAGTTGAAAATGGTGGGCTGTAAGCACTCGAGAGCCAGTAGTAGATGGGTTTTTGAGGCCTCATGATTGGCCAAAGAGCCCGCTGCCCGGGTCACCATGAAGAGTATGGTGCGAAGGACGATATCGTCCACCGTCGGAATGGTCACCTTCCCGCTCCGTGTTTTATGTGCCTGTGGGCACACTCGAGCCATAAGTATGTCAAGGGTCTCACCACTAGGCCGTTTCCCCTCCAGGATGGGCATCTTGCCCCGGCGTGACAATCCAGTCAAACTCAATGTCCCGGCCACGGATTATGAATTTCCCGTCAACTGGATTCCAAGCTCTGATTAAGAGCTCGAGGAGATCAGGTTGCGCCCTCAGGCGCGGAGTGAGGAAGAACTTAAGGAACCCACATGCCCGCATTGCATTTCGACATTCCGCAATCGCATAAGCAGCTATATCTTCATCATCATGAGCTCTCTCTTGCCAAACAAAGGCCATTGTGTCCTGCAAGACCATAGAAAAATATTAGGACCCTAACCGTTGAAGTCTGTACGTTCAATTTTTTAAAAATCAAATTTCACGGCGTCAGCGCGGCTGTTTTTAAAACAGTCGCGCTGATAATGGCACCCCAGTGTTTTTCTCCCTGGGTCAACGCGGAAGCACATGTGTTTTCAATGCTGACCCGGGTGGTGGTGTGTGTAAAATAAATCGATCAGCGCGGACCCGATGAGGATTTCCGCGCTGACCGAGAGCGCATTAGAGCTCAAAAAATTTGCCCAAAGGGCCACTTCCCACCGTGGAATTGCTCCCAGAAAGACTCAAAATAAGGCGCAGGGGGAGGAGAACCTACCTGGAACAAGCTGCCGGCTGAATAGTGCTCGCACGGGATGGAATTCGCTCCGTCAACTTCACAGCTCGACAACGTTCTCCACGGCTCAAAATGGTAACAATGGTAAAAAATTTCTTTTACCCCCCTATTTATGGTAAGAAATTCATAATTCATTGTGATTTCTCATAAATGTGGGTTTTTTGTCATGTTTACCATGTATTTGATACCAATGTCGCTTTTCTATGTGTTTTATGCATGTTTTAATATGTTTTTAACATATCGAACAGGTTTATGCGGGTAGTTTCCTTATGCAAGTCCTCGTAACCAGTGGTGTCATGACGGTTCTATATACACTTGGTCCCAAAAAATGTCGTCTTCACGCTCTTTTCCGACATAAACCAAGAAAGGATTGCCGGGTTCCCTCTCGACTCGTTAAAAGGAACGAGGGGCGGTCGTTTTTTATGCTCTTTTTGCGACCGTTTAACTTAAAAAGATTGCCGGGTGTTTGTCGTTTCACACTCGTTATTGGTTCCAAAACGACGTGCTTCTGACCGCTTTTTTACTTTTTCGGGTCGAAGTCACTATTAACGAAAAGTACTCCTCGATCATACTGGTCGGGTGGTTCTTTCGAGCATCGTTTTATACTTTTTCGGGCTCGGGAGACACAACTTTACGAAAAAGGACCCCCCTGGAGTTTTCTTTTTCGCTGTCTTTTCAGACTCTCGAAACAGGAAAAGACGCCGAGCTCCTCCTTTGTCAGGCTCGTTAAAACCTCATGACATCGGACATTGTCGAAATGACACTCTCCAAGCATATGCTATCCTCGTCAAGCTTGTCATCCAAAAATAATTGGGGTACCTGCCAGAAATGGTGGGGAAAATGGAACTGTAATAATGGTCGTGTCGGCAGTATGTCGCTCTTGAACATGGCACTCGTCTGCATTCGTGTCTTGGTGGGGATTTCTCATCTTGTTTCACACTAGCCTCCGTGGGTTTGGGTTATCCTGTTTTGACCTATCATTTTCTCATTGCCTTGTCACCATGACTTCTGCTCATTTGATGTCGAATACTGCCAAATCCGCTGTCGTGCCGCCGATATGTTCAAGAGAAGTTGACCTCTGCAAGCTTACCACCTCCCTTTGACGTCTCACACAAACTCTTTTCCTCTGTCTTGTGTCGATGATGTGGGAAACATTATGGCCCACCTTCGATCAAGGTTACTTCCTGTCGACTTCAGCTCATTATCCAGGAAAGTGACCTAGAGACTCCCTTCAGGTGCCTTAGAGCCTGCATGCCTCAATGGTAGGTTCTCCGTGTTCGACGCGAGGTTTTCACCATTGGCCTCCGATCGAATGATTCTGCGGGTGTTCGACACCAACTCATTGATTCACACGCCGCAGATTGTGCCTATGAGTACCTTGAGGACCATTGTCATTATTGGTGGTACCTCTCGCGTCTGTTAACAGTTTTCATAACTGACTGGTAATCAGACGATGTTCATGCATGTTTGACTTCAGCTCATGTATTCACATGCTTGAACTTGTACTTTGTTCGGATTGGGATGGAGCGCAAGACCCTGGTTTTTGTCTGCTACAAACCAGGTTGCAATTTTGTGGATTGTTATTGCATGACTCATTGATGGATGGCTGCGACCATACCTGGGTCTTTTAGGATGGTTGCGACCATACCTTATTATCATCATGGTCTCTTCAGCTGGGTGGCTGCGTCCATACCACATACCTTCTTCGTATGTCTTCTGGATGGCTGCGCCCATGCCTAGACTACATGTAATCGAGATATCAGTTATACGTGCAGGTCCTTCCTAGTGGTGTTTCAGTTCAGCGAGTTTCGTAAAGCATTTCACCCCTCCCACTCTCTCAGGCTTCATGCTTTAGGGGGCAATCTGTTACACAGTAATTTGTCACTGTCTCCCTATCAGTCTCCCTACTGTGTCATGAACCTCATTTGATCATGCTCTTGCTCCCTAATCTGGTCAAATGACCCACTTTGCCAAAGTTTATTTGATCAGCGCGACTATTATTAAAATAACCGCGCTGACTGGCGGCTGATAGTACAACTGATGCGCTGCCAGCGTGGAAGCACACGTGTTTTCCGCGCTGGTCGAATTTCATGAGCCAGCGCAACACATATTTGTATCAAACCGCGTTGACACAGCCTGTCCCGTTATCCAGATGCGCTGTCAGCGCCCCAGTCCAGTTATGCACCCGCGCTGATCCAGTTTGGGCCAATTTGTTCCAACAGCCAGCCTTCCAGATGACTCCAGACTTGGTTGTTGGCCTTGTGAGTATCGCCCTCCCTTCTATGGCATGTCTGTTCGTCATTTGAAACCACCTTCCTTGAAGATAAGTTCATCCTCCCACCTTTCATGGAGACTTCTTCTCCTATTTAAACCTCTACCATTGCCATGAGCAGCTAGTTTGGATTGTGTGGAGTTTATAGTGCTCAGATTGCTGCTACTAATAGGTAGTTGGTGTGATAAGTGTGGAATTGCTAGATAGCTTAAGGAAGGTTGTGGAGTGTTGCTTGTGTGAGAGAGAGTTCCTTGTCTTGGGAGATCTATCTCTAAGGGTGAATGCTTAAGAGACTTGCTGGCTGGACCCTCTTGAGAAGGATTCGACGTCAGAACATTTGGTTGTACTCTTCTCTGTTATTGATTAATAATAGATGACTACTATTATGGTTCCATTCTCATTTGTCTCTGTAATGGTTAATGTGAATTACATCCTTTCTGACTGATGTATAGTTGCTTTTATTAGATTTCACGCTTGTGTTTGTCTTTCTCTTTGTGTGTTCAGGTATCTATTCGTGGAGATTGCGAAGGATCATGACCGGCCAAAGCGAAGGAGCGAGAGGGCATCTCTTCATCAAACAATAGCGTTGGAATCCAAGTAGGTGTTCATTGCCTGCCTTTTAATTGCAATTAGGAACTTGCATAGTAGCATTGACTGATTGTTGCTAGACCCGTTCTGGGCTAGTAGGGATCGCCTCTATCCGTAGAGGGGATTTACCTCTCCAACACACACATGTCAAGGTGTATTCTGAAAATAAATTCAGGATGTCTAAAACTGCATTACGATAGGCCTGCATCCTAGGATGTTTTTCTTGATACTCACATTTGACTTGTTTTATTACCAACTCGGAGTCGCCATATACCGAAATCCTCTTTGCATTCAGCTTTCTAAGAATCTTCAGGCCAGCAATCAGAGCTTCATACTCAGCTTCATTATTTGAACACTCAAAGGCCAGCTTGTAAGAGCAAACTCTCACGCTGCTAGGAACTTTGTTTGGGGCGGAGAAAGGACTGCGTACCCAAATTCAAATACCAGCGCCATCATTCCCTACTGCTCCATCAAAATCCATGGTCCACAAGCCTTCTTCCTCCTCTTGTAAGTGCTGGAAATCTATTTGTTGTGCCTTGTCTGCTTGTTGTCCATCACTTTCAGCTGATTGCCCAGCATTTTTCTGCTTTTCTTGTCCTTCTTTCTTCAAGATTTCTCTAAAATTTTCTGTTATTTCTGGAATGTTGTCTGCTTCTACTATCTGACTATCTATATCATTTAAACTATCTGAAAACAAAACAAAAGACTCCAAATCTGTATGTACATAGTTAATATGATGATTTATCAGTTTCTCCTTGCTTGTGATCATATATTTCATCTTTTGTTCCCGGTATAACTTCCTCATTTTTCCAAACACTAGGATTGTTGCATAGGAGAAATCCAGTTGTAGTGTCCCTTTCAGTTTCACTACCCAAGACTTGGAAAGAAGCATGCCAAACCTTGGAGGAATATCTGCTACCACCATATCCATCAAAACATTTTTCATAGGAAGTTGATCCAAACTCACAACTAAGTCTTTGATGAGTCCTATACACCTTACTCTGCTGGAATCAAATGAATAGATATCATGAAATTGTCGGGTGATGTCCAGACCAAGCTTATCCATGATAGCCTTGGGCATGAGATTGTGAGAAGCTCTGGAATCGAACATGGCATTATGCAACACAAAATCATGCAATCTTAAACTGATATAAAACGGAGGCACATCACTATCATTAGACTCACTATTTGTTGCCGGTCCAAAAATCATTTCAGATTGATCATCCTCCACATTCACCATGTCGGACATTGGGTCCAAATTCAACATTTTAGAATCTGTCCTCTATAACTGCTGTTCTTCAGTATTTTAGTCAAAGGAATGGATACCTTTAACTTAGAAATCTCATTCTCTAGGCTAAAAGTGGGAGTCTTTTATACCTCTTTGACTGGGATCTCTTTCCTTTCCTTCTCTTTTGATGTGGCTGGTTGCTGTGATTGTTCTGCTGATTTTGATTTGCTGCTCTCTGGACCAACAGCCTCCTTTCCTTTTCTTTGTGTAGCTGATGAATCATTTTTGGTCGTCTCACCCTCCTTTTTCTTCTAAATTGGTTTGGCCAGCACATCTCTATTTCTAAGAGAATATTGTTGCTGTTGTGCAGACAAAGCATTCATATACCCCCTTTGATATTCTTCTGATTCTTCCTCTAACACAGTGTCGCTAGCTAGAATAAAATCAGTGTCTTGGTGTGTAGCTGAATTCACTGCACATTCTTCCTCTTCGGTGATGTAAGTAGGCAGCTCATCTGGAGTAAAGAGATGGTTTTCCTCGCCTATTACATTCCCGTCCTCATCTGACTCCGGTCCATGCACAAAATTCTGCTGCAAAGGTGTTTGTACCGGCTGTTGTGCTATCTACTCTTGAGTTCGCTGATCTCTCTGTCTTATCCTATATTGTGGCTGTTGCTGACCACGAAAGTTAGGATTCCTAACTTGTGGATCTGGCTTGTCAAGTTTTACCCTGTCAAGCATCTGCTCTACCTTTTTGAGAAGCTGATCCATTGAAGAGGATTCTTCTTTCACAGTGGTTTTCTTCTCTGCTTTCGCTCTAGCTCTTTTGGACAACAGATTTGCCTCAACGCTAACCGCAATTTTCTGCATGTCTTCCATTGTAGCCGGTTCTCTCTCTCTTAATTGGTATGCCATGTCAGCATCAAAACCATCTGGAAACTTCATCATTGCTAGTCACACAGGTGGGTTTAGATGATCTGGAATTTCGTTGTAGATGGCATTAAATCTAACACAATAATCTTGGACCGATTCACCGGCATTCTGTTTGATTTGTTCATACTCAACCAGAATTTGAAGGGGATTCTTTTTCACTTCCCACCAGTTCAAAAATTGTCTTTGTAGCTTAGCCAAGGTAGTGATACTTGCAACCGCCAAACCTCTGAACCACTTCCTCACATCACCTACAAATGTTTGTACAAAGAGCCTCATTGACACGTTCTCCGCATCGATCTCATGAAGTTCATAAAAGTCTGCCATTTTGTCTACATGCTGCTGAGCAGTAATGCTGTTAGGAGTGCCATCAAAAAACGGGATTTTGCTTTGATAATCCGTTGGCATGTCATCTAGAACTTGGGGCAGAACAAGAGGAGCAAAATGGGCAGCCATCATTCTTGGTGGATTAGGCCTTGGAGGTGTTGGAGGAGTGTGCACAGTTTGCAAGGGGCTTGCACTTGAAGTTTGGGGTTGTGTGGCAATGTAATTATCAATTAATCTATTAGCTCTTTCTGTTTCAAGGTCTATAAGAAATTGTGGATTGGGGATGGTATAATCAACAGCCCTTTCGGATTTAGACTCAAACAGTGATATTTCAAATCGTTCGTCAAACTCAAGCTCTTCAAGATACTCAAAAATGTCGGGACATGAATGGGATTTGAACACGGGAGTTATGGTGCTTTCTTGATGAAGGAGTCTTGGGATCAAATTGGGGTTTTTGTAAATATGAGGAGGATCCGGGTCTGGATTGGCTCTGGTATATTGCCTCGAAGCCAGCATGCTATTGAGAGAAATTACGGGACACAACCAACTTACTCAGCCTTTCCAATCCTAAGCTCATCATCCAGAGGCCTAGAATTATTATGAAACAAGGGGATTTGATTTTCAACTTGTTCCCCAGCGGAGTCACCACTATGTTAGCACCTAAATCTGCCTTAGGCTGAAGGAAGGCAAAAATTAGGGTAACCACAAACCACGCTCAGTCTGGTAGCTAGCCCTACCAGAGCAGGAGAGGGCTCTCTCCAAGTCACACTCAGTGAATAGATGATCAAAAACGGTCTGAGATGACTTACAATGCAATATTTACCTTAGGCTAGTAAGTGAATAGGGATTCTAGAAATTTTTTTATGAATGACCGAGCTTCTGGGATGTTATGGGACTAGGGCTCAGGCAAAGAACAGAGAATTTAATACAAAGGCACAGATTATTTCGTGAGGCAAGGTAGGTAGAAAATGTAACAATTTAGTTTGAGGTACCAAGTCATGAATAGATAGCTGAAGAAAGTGAAAAGGGCATAGTGACATGAATCATTTTCAACAGAAGAAGAACACTGGACATGAAATTTTCCCACAGGCAGAGCAATATAAATTGAATTCTACCTAATCTCACTTAGAAAATTTCACTGGAAATGAGCATGAAATGAATTATGAAACATAAAAAAATACATATGAACACATAAGAAATACATTTTCTACACTCACAACCACAAGAATCTCATGAAACAGAGCCGCTGCCTTTCATTAATTCTCTGTCAAAAATACACAATGAAGAAACAAAGTTTCTTTCCCACAGTCTCCCAGAAGTTACAAGCCAACCAACCCTTTGCAAATAACTTGCATACAATATATAGAATATGTGAGGAAGAGATAGAACTCCCAGGGGTTGGGAAGTTACTCGAATCATTACAAAACGGAGATGGAGAGCCAACCATTAGTTACAGGTGCAGCGCTGCGAACATGACATTTGGCATTGGGGTGACCGTTTGCCTTCCTTCGCCACTTGGATGATGCCAATCTAGAGAAAAAACTCTTTAAATGCCCCCTTTGGTTCCAAAAAACCAAAGTGTAGATGACCAGGCCCACTTGGAGAAGTCGCGAACCGAAATTTCGCGAAACGGAAGAAAATTGGCAATTTTTCCTCTGTGCGCCGCGCCATTTTCTCTGTGCGTTGTGATACTTTGGGGCCTGTTTTGGGGCACTTGCATGTGTCCAAAATGTGTCCAAGTGGGATTGTTGGAAATCTTGTCCTGTCTACTTTCTAACCCCACTAGAATTTTCAAATTTGGTGCTCATTTACACCTCCAAATCTTCATTCTCCCAAGACTACTTTCTGTGTGTCAAAAAAGTGGCAGAGAGGCCATTTTTGGGTGTTTTTTGACCTTTAAGAGACCCAGATTTTGTCAAAATTTCTTGCCCAGACACCAGTAGTCGTGATTTTCCATGCTGAATCTAAAAATTCAAACCATTCCTCGCTTTGAGCCCTAGAATTTTAGCGTTGCGCTAGTGGCGCGGCGCACAGGGAGGAATTTCCTGTTTTTTGTCCAAAAAATCACCATGTGACCAAAATTTGCACAATTTTTTTGAAATTTGGGCTAGAAGTTCTCTATGGGGTGCCATGCTAAGCCAAGGAAGCCTCAGCCAAGATTCTAAGCCTATCTTGCTCTTTTTCCCGTTTTTCCCTTCTTGTTGCTTTCCTTAATTTTGCTTTTAAACTCCTTATCCGAGCCTGTGCACTCATGTTTCGCACCCAGTAGCAGAAAGCCATATGTCTTAATAGAGCAAGGTCCTGGTCAGCTTTGTCTAGCAACCTCTCCAAATGCATTTTGACCCTCTCAAGGTTGGCTTCCCGATCCTCATTGATTGCTTGCTCCAAAGATGTGAGCGCAACCCTCCTTCTTTGAGCATCTTGGCGATGCTTGCGGATGTTCTGCAGCTCCATGATCATCTGTTGGTCCTCAAGCTGTTTGTTTCTCCACTCTAGGTAGTTCATGTTCCACTTGGCCCTTTCTAAATCAATGGAAAAGTCTTCAATCTCTGATTGCTGCTCCCGAATGATCTCTATAAGCTCCTCATTGGTTGGTTCTGCATCTCTCTCATCATCCTCCATGAGAACAAACTCAGTCTCTCACTCACTTAATGGCCCTTCATCCTGAATTGGCTCCTTACCCTTACCCTGCTCCTATGATGCTGATGTCGGAGGTGAGGCCCCTTCCACCTCGGGTGGAGATAACACTCGCTTTGCTGCTGCAAACAATGGTCTACTGCCCTTCTGGTATGTGATGTATACTGGCATAGTGGTAGTCTCATGGCACTCAAATTGATGTGAAAGACCCCCCACCTCATGCTCTGCCTCTGATATCACTGGTGGAGCACTGAAGAAATCACGGGAGATGAAGTCCTCCCAAGCAATACCCTACAATCCCAACTGATGGTCCACCAAAATCCGGATGAGAGCAAAATGATAGACACTGTTTAGCTGCTGTCGAGGGGTCTTGTGCCGCTTGAAGTTTTTCATCTTCTCAATGTTGTTGCAAATGAAAAATGGGAGTCTCATCATCCGCACCCTGGTAAAGTGCATGAGCAACCTAATGTGATAGGCATAGAGGCGGGAAAACCTTCCCTCACAACTGAAATACTTCATGATCAACCTCATGAGTGGGGCATACTCATCCCTCAAAAATATGAATGGAAAAACTCTGGTGAGCTGGCTCAAACAGCTGTTCTTGATGTAAGGCTCATAATGATGCCTCTCCACCTTCTTTTTCTTATGCCACTGTTCCCCAATGTTCGGTATTCCTATTTCCACCGATATGGTTTTCGGTGTCAATGTGAAAGTGACCCCAGCCAGGACAGATTGACCTCCCTGTAGATGAAGAGCAAAAAGACGGGCCAACTCATGATGGACTCTGACATTTGCCACCCTTTGACAAAATTCATAACATGCCAAGTGCTGGAAACAAGACATGGAAAGTGGGCATGCCTGCAGCTCAGTGACGGTATTTGGCTCATCTCTAAGGTGTCTGCCACTCCGGTGATGTCTCCTATGGGCCCTCTCTCCTGAAGATGTGTCACTGTGGGTCCCCTCCTCATACTCTGATGAAACTTCTGATGCCATTATTGCTGTGTGTACCCTGAGTTTTTTGCTGCCCCCTGAATCCAATGGAACTAGTGGTTGCCCTGAAAATCTGTCACCAAGGGGACAATAAAATAGGGAGTGTTAGGAGGGGAATGATGAAAAGGGGAATAGGGGTTTAAATGGAGAAATTTATCAGGGATTTGGGAGCGTTTTGGGTATGGTGTTGATGGGGTAGGGTTTGGATATTTTGAGCCATAGGAATAAAGGGAACAAATGGATATGATTACAGTGGAGCTAGGGTGATTATTAGGGGAAACTTCTACAGGGGAATTAGTTGATAGAGGTAGGGTAGGAGCATACTTTAGCAATAATGTCACTGTAGCAAAACCCTAGCTTCTTGACCTTCTTTGTGTCATCTTTGTTTTACTTTTAAAATTTTTTTGCATTTGATTCATGGTCATCGAAATCACATTCCTCTTCAAGTTAAATGCCAATGGTGAAGGTAGTTGGGCTACCTCTCTAATTTTGAGGGTTATTCACAAATTTTTTTGGCAATTTAGTAAATTTTTGGGCTTATATGTCTGTGCACCACGCGCTCTGCCCAGTGCGCCGCATGCCTGTATGCGCTGTGCTAGTGTTATATTTACACTGTGGTCAGGCTCCTAGTGCACCGCGCCACCTCGTGTGTGTGCCGCGCACTGTAAACTCACCCAAATTTGCTTGAAAAACAAGGGGGAGGGTTTTAGTGGTGGTTTTAGGGTGGTTTCCTTAGGAAACATGATGGAATGGAGGTGGGAACGATGAGGAGTGAGGGGACAAGGGGAGGGGAGCAGAACCTTAGTGGCATCATCGCAAACTTGCAACCCCATTTATCGCTTTCCTTGGTGTTTTTTTCCATGGATGGCCATTGTGCTTTTGGGTACCATTAAACATCTTACAAACCCCAAAGCATAGACAAAATTGATGGAGAAGAGGTTTCAACTGGGCCTACCTCTTGTTTGCTAGCCTCCACCGAGATTTGAAGTAGTTTTGGCAAATTTTTATGCCCCTGGCTGTGTGCGTCGCGCGCCAAGCCCAGTGCGCCGCGTGCTAGGTGTGCCTCGTGCCTTTGCAATTTTTCCACTACGGGCTGGTTTTCAGTGCGCCGTGCCCTCTGTGTGCGCCGCCCTCCCTGGTGTATGCGTCGTGCTCCTTGAAACCGGCTCTCACTCACTCGAATTCCTCAAACTTCGCTCTCTTACCTTAGCAATGTCTCTCCCAAGCTTGCAATAGCACAATGGCTTTGTTTTGGGCTACAAAAAGTATATATAGGCTTGAGGAGAGATGAGTTTGATTTTCTCTTTATTGAAAAACCCACTTTCTAATCTTATCTTTTGCACCTTTTTTATTGACTTTAAACACCCTGATTTTCACCTTTTTCTTTCAAACTTTGGCTCTACTAATGAAATTTTCGGCATTTCCTTATGAGGACTGTGTGATTGGGCATTTGGCCATGGAAACCATGACTGCATCTGAAAAATCAACTGGCGATTTTTGGAAAACTTTTGTCATAAATGACCTTGTTTGACTTTTCTTCAAACGGAGTTCTGAAGAAGAGTCGGAGTATATTCACCTGAAGATGAAACTCTCTAAACCATAGCTGTGCAAGGGACTCCTTCTGGCCTGCATGGCTTGTTCTGGACATGTTTCAAAGACCAAATTGATGAATTCCTAGACCCAAACATAAAAATGACTTTGTCTTGTAATAGGACCAGACCTTGACTGTCATGAACTTCAGTGATTATGGACAAAGACCTGAGCCAGCAGGAGCCAGACACGAGGGAAAATGATTAGCATGACTTTCTTCATCAGATCATGGCATGCCCCTTGTGAAATGCAGCTGAGTGAATGGAGCTGGACACCTAAAATTTAAATGCACAAAGAGTTTTGATATCTAACGGAGGGCTGACCAGACCGACTCTAACAGGGTGAGAAGGTGTAGGTTTGGGAACTTGCTCAATAAGTTGAACAGATGGTTGAAGCAATGAACATGGAGATGGAATAAGAGCCATAGTACTAAGACACTGATCTCATGCCGAGAGAATTCGTGGTCACACCATAGTCTCTGCCACCTCTAGAATTAGAACCCGTCCCGAGTGATCAAGGAGAGGTTATCCTCCTTGATGATGATACAGAGACGGACGTGTACAATTTGTCATTTGATGAGTCACACCAAAGAATTGTACAGGTGAAAACAAAGCAGGTCCCCGATGATAATGCGTCACCTTCACAAATAGAGGAAAGGGTGATTGTTGTAGATGTTAGAAGAAATCCAACTACCATGGCCGATTCTTCTAAGGCTTATGCAGAAGCCACGAGTCCAATGGTCAAGTTCTTGATAGCAAAGAATGATCAGATGGAAAAATGCTAGCAAGATGCCAGGAAAAGAACAAAGTAGTCTGCAAGATCTGCTATGGAAGAAATGAAGAAAGCAATATCTATTGAAGTATCAACTCTTGAGACCACCATGCAGATAGTGTATGACAGGTTTTTCACCATGCACAAGGCGGTTTTCCATCTATGTGGTTTTCAGCAGTAGTGCATGAAGACAACCCAAATTCTCAAAGACATCTATGCTACTATTATGCATGTATAGGAATGGACAATGAGGTACAAGGGAGGCCCGCTTTACTTGCAGAAGATAATGAAGCTGCAAGAAGAGCTAGATAAAGCATGAATTCAGATGTTTATCCGAAATTATGAGAAGCTCCCTCCTCTCATCACCAGCATTGTGGCTTCCTATGCATGGTTTTTTAGGAGTCTGGATGTCATAGTGAGGACACACATGATCCCTTCGTTCATAACCCTCACTCAATACATGAAGAAGAACCAAGTCCTACTATAGGTCAAAAAATACATAGAGCAGTTGATGCGTGAGGCCACCAATGATGAATTGCAGTTGAGCGTAGAGAATATGCATAAGCACATCGGTGGTCTAGCCACACTCAAGACAATGTTGCACATGCTTCAGGATGAGCTAGAAAGAGGTTTCAGAAACATATGCCTGAAAGCCATGGAGGCAAGAGTCCACATCAAGAAAGACATCACCAAATAGTACGGGGATACAATAGTGCAATACCAAGCTTGGTATCAGTTCGTCATCGAAGACCATCAAGAGGGTGTTTTCGAGTTGGTCTTTCTCTAAGACCCCGAGTGATATTGTTTGTCTTGTTAGGCTGACTCAAGCCTATTTTTTCCCACATGGGTATATGTGGAAATTGTATTATTATTTGTAAATATATTGTAAGTTAAATTCCAAGTGTTATTAGTAGAATGTGAAAAATCACTATGTAATGTGAAGAGGGATGAAGGTAGTCCAAGAGTCAAAGGGGAATGTCAAGGGTCACCCCACCCTTTGTTATATATAGAACCTCATAACTCAAAGAGAACACTCACACCTCAAGCTTCAATAGTCATGGCACATGAAGAAGGTCATGAAGGGATGTTTGATGATGAAAGAACTTTTAGAAAATATTTCTTTGAGATGTATGAAATGGTAAAGGTTCTTTATGAAGAGAGGAGTACAAGGTTGTATGGAGAGAGCTCAAAACATCCAAAAGGAGATGGAGGAAAAGGAGACAAACCTACAAAAGGGAATGGAGGGAATGGTGACCAATCACCACCTTCACCTCCATCCTCATCCTCATCTTCTTGTACTTCTTCTACCCTTTCACAAACACCACCAAATTCTCCAAAGGGACATGGTAAAACTCCTTTACTAAAGCTTGATATAAATTTTGAATTTCCTATGTAAAATGTGGAGGTAAATTCTAAGAAATTGGATAATTGGGTCTGTCAGATTGAAGTGTATTGCATGATACAAAGAATCAAGGATGATGAGACCAAAATTCAGCTTGTTTCTCTTAGATTGGAAGGTCCAAAACTTATTTGGTGGGAGGCCAAAACTAAAGATGACATGAAGGAAAATGGTAAGGTTTTATTCTCTTGGAATGATTTTGTTGTTGCAATAAGAAGGCAATTTTATCCATTAGCATACATGAAAAAGTTTGTCATGGATTGGAAAATCTTTCGGCAAGCTAAAGGTAAAAATGTGTAAAGCTATACTCAAGAATTTAGAAAAATATCTTTGATTTTGGGTATACATTTGTTCTCCCAAGATAATCTACTCTAATACATTGGAGGATTGCATAGTTATTTAAGCTGCACTATTCTTAACCCTACAAAACTAGATGAAGTTTGTGTACAAGGAACTCATTTAGAAGTAAGAGGGAAGAATGTTTATGAACAAACTAGTAAGAAGTCATTTAAGTCTAGAGAAAAAGGAAAATGGAAGTTCAAAGGCAAAGATAAAAAGAATGCTTCAGTCAAGAAATAGGGATAAAAATCACATGTAAACATTGTTCTAAAGAAGGCCATGCTGAAGACCACTATTGGAAACTTCATCCTAAGATGAGACCCAAAAATTTTAATAACAAGGAGAAAGAAAATAGTGTTGCAACTACATAACAAGATCTAGGATCTGATTATGGAGATGAAACAAAAATAATAGCCGTGAGATTGAAAGGTAAGAATTCAATTGCAAGTACTAGTTCTTCTAGCAAAACCATTGAAACTAAAAATGAAAGAGAAGGATTAGAGTTGTTCCATATTAGAGTCATCACAAAACATAACAAGGTAGATAATTTGTTTGATAGTGGTTCACAAGCAAACCTCATTTCAGAAGACATTATCAAGAAACTAAATTTGGAAGCTATTCCTCATCCTAAACCTTATCCTTTGGGTTGGGTATGTGACAATCCCAAGTTGCAAGTTGCAACAAAATGAGTACTTAGATTTTCCATCACTATAAATTTCATTGATGAGGTAGAACTTGATGTGTTACCACTTGAAATTTGTGGGATTATTTTGGGAAGCCCATACTTATATGATAGAAAATCCATCTTTCATCGCCATGATAACAAGTATCACTTGTTTAAAGATGGGATTGAGTATATTGCTAGAGCACAGAGCAAGAAGTTGAATTTGTTTCTCATGAATGCTGGACAAATGAAGAGGTTTGTAAATGCTAGTTAGAATTTTACATTGTTGATGATTAGCCATAAATATGTTGATGAATCTAAAAAGTTTCAAGAATGTGACACAACATTAAAATATGATTTAGTTGAAGCTGGTAATACATATGTTAAGATGTTTCAAGAATCTAATGTGTTGCCTCCTAAAGGAGGAAAACAAAATGAAGTTCATTTGCAGCATGATGATTCACTTTTAAACACTGGTTTGAACAAGATGCCAGTGTTAGAGAATGCAGGAATCAAGAAGCAGGTGCAAGAGCTACTTGAAAAAGGGAACATTAGTTCTAATACATCTTCTTGTGGGTCTCCTAGTGTTTTGGATTTGAAGAAGGATGGTGCATAGTGATGGCATTCACATTTGTTGAAGAGTTGAGCAAAAAACAAGGCTAGACATGATAATCTTCATAATGACTACATTTTTCAGGTTGGAGATGAAGGAAAGATTTGGATCATAAAAGAAAAATTTTAAGGTGGAAAGAACTTGAAATTGGGTAAGCTTCCTTTGGTTTAAGGCATAGGAGAAAATGTTCAGATTTCTTTAAAAGTATTTTTCTCTTCTAAATATCTTGAAGAATTGCAGCAAGATCCTATCCTTGATAGAGAAACAAGAACCTCAAGAGGAAGGAACGAGAAGCACCTTCGTAAGGGGTTCAAAGGTATAGAACTAGGAAAATACAAATGGATTGAGATTGGTAGGGTGAGGGAACTATACCCTCATCTATTTATTGATAGAAAATAGTCTTTTGGAGGTCCAAAAGATTCCAGTTGGGAGGATTGATCCAATGGATCAGTAAAGTGCTCACAATTGAAAGTGTTCAAATATCTCGACGACCTAAATCCAACAAAACTTTAATCACTCAAAACTGATATTGTATCCTCCTAATATTGCGTTATGATAGTTTTCCAAAAAAGGTAAAAAAATCGTAGATTGGTTGTAGGACTGTTGACTGGGCAGTTCGTACGCTGACTAGGTAGGTTGACTCGACATGTTGACTCGGTTTCTCAGGCCAATGGCAAGCTGCCACTTAGCCTCACCGAATCGGTAAAATTTTGTTATGATTTGTTTGGTTGAATGTGTTTTGTGTTGGACCAATGGGGGAATGCCACGTGGCACCCCAGGGGTACATTAAAATTTTGTTATCAGCCAAACTACCTCCAAGAGAGTCAAACACAAACTCCAAGCCAACAGTGCAACGCCTTACCATTAGGGCGTGTGGTAGTTATTAACAACTGTGGTGGATAAGTTGTATTTAATGTTTATTTGATTTGCAATGGGGGATGGGGCTGGGGCTAAGCCCCGACCCTTGGTCACCCCATGCCCAAAGGACCACAGGTGAGGGAGCCAAGGGCGTTGGCTTAGCCCCGACCCATGCTTCCAACCTAACAACTAACAAAACATCAGACCAACATCAATAGTCAAAAGCACCAACAAGGGGGGTCTAGTGGTTTAACTTGGCCCCAGGTCTTGTGCACACACCATATGACCAATGCAGAGAGTTGACAACTGGGGGTAGATTTTGGGACTAGCCCATGGTCATGGCATATTCCACCGTACTACATGCCAAATTCTTGGAGCGTGGAGCATTTGGGGGGTGAGGGAATGGGCTGAGCCCATGGTCATAGAGCGAACCATAGAACCATAATGGAGAGTTCAGGTGTTTAACAATGGGCGTGAAGTTTTGGGACTAGCCCTGGTCAACTTACCACATGTAACTACATGCCAAACAACAGAGGGATTAGGGAAACACTTGGAGTTCAGGCATAGAAAATAATGAACCACCCTTGGTTTTATGGGCACATGGAACCAAATGCGAAAGTGCCAGGGGGATATGCTGACGGGGGCAGGTGGTTAGCCCCTGCCCTTAGATGCATAGCCCCATGTGGCCCTGGTTTTCTACCTATAGGCCTTACTAGGCAATTAAGGTAGGCAAAATTTTGCATCCAATCTGGCACGAATCTCAATAGCACCAGGAAAAATTGTCACTCAGCATGCCTAGAAAAGGTGGATTCATATGATGGATAGCAATCCAATCCATTTTGTAGAGAAGTTAGCAGAAGAAACTCTGGGAGAGCATAACTTCTTCATTTTTTTGTTAAATTGAGCCCAACAAAAGCCTAGCTAGGGGTTTTTTACTGTTCTTAAGCCATTGGAGACATAATATTTACATTCTGAGCACTATAAATCCATGTAAACACAAATTTTATCACTTAATGAAAGAGGCCCATCATTGGAAGCTAGACCAAAAGATGTAGCCCAAGAGAGGGGTGAACTCCTTTATCATTTTTGTTGTTATGTGTTACTAATATGGTATATTATCTCAGTTTTTCTGTGAATTAAGTCTTAAAATCATCATTTTATGTGCTTTGCAAAGTGATCCATTGCCTACAACACATAATAATTTTACTTGCAAAATTTTCCATCCCCTTCAAGTTTACATTATAGATCATTTTTTATGGTTGCTGTATCCTTGTTATTTCTGTTGGTTATGGGTATGTTTTATGACAAACTTGATGTATGTCTCTCATCATGTTTTGATTATAAAATGAATTTACAATGAATATATGACATAAATATGATAATTCAGCTATTATGATAAGGAAACAATGCTTCTTTACACATCTCAGATAAGTATGAGACCCCTATGCTTAGATTTGTTGTTATGCCATGTAGATTACATATTTGTGATGTGTTTGATGAAATGCCTATCATAGATAGTAAGGGCCAGATCAAGTACTTGTACTAGTGATTGCATTAGTAGCCTTATTCAATTATTATTTATTATTTTTGAAATTTTCATGAAGTTCTGGGCAATGGCCTTAGACCCATCCCTAGAAAAGTTGCTCAGAATCTGGCGTTGCTAGCACATAATTTCCTTAAAAAGTCCAGTGTCATTGGGATGCCTTGCTATTGGGGTGACTAGAAGGCCTCAATCAAATGCATGGCTTGTCATGGGAGTGGTTGAGGGTCCAAATCAGTCAAATGTTAAGTTGTCTCAGGGGTTGGTCACCTGGTAGGGTTGGTTAGATCCTGAAGGTTTTGTAGTATGTGTGCAAGGTTAGAATGATTTTGTTTTTTCAGTTCCACTTCCTTAAATATACATGGGGATTTGAATCACATAATAGTAGCGTCTTGTCACATGTTTACCCTAGTGGAATGATTAGCTTAGGTAAATGTGGGGGGAGGGAATTAGAGAGTGGTAAGGAAAATTTTCTTGAAGTTTAAAAACATTGGCGAATCCCACTAATCCCTAATATGCAAACTATAAAATGTTTATTGATATATTTGTAAAATTATTCAAATTTATAATGATTTTATATATAGTCTCTATATAATTTTGGCAATTTTTAAGGTAAAATAATTTTATATTCTAAAATTTGGGCAAATTGTCTTTTATAAAAACTGGAAATTGCTGAATCATTTTTGTGGAAAAATCATGGAAAATTAGCCTAGTGTGCAAACACGAACCCTTAAAATTTTCCATCCAGAGTGGTATCAGAGCATGGTTCACCTCTTGAACTAGATGGGTGGTGTGTTGGTCATGCATACATGTCGGTTTCATATGTGTTCTTTATACTTGTGGTCGATGTGCTTGTGGTGTATGCATAGTGTTGCTCATGGTCGCAGTCATGTCACGATGTGAAATTTGATGGTGTTGTTGTTGGATGTGTTTGTCATGAGTGTATGTTAGTTATGCATTGGTTATGCATGTCATTGTTTATATGTTGTTATGCATAGATTGACATGGTTATAGTTGTCATGAAATGAGATCATGGTATGTGGTGTTGGCATTATGATTCTGGTATGGCTCTATGTTACAGATGTTGTACTTGATGGCAACACCCTCAAGTGGCAATGCTCTGATCAGGCTCTCAAAATGTTGGAAATTAAGAGGTACGCAGGTGAATGGTTCAAAAGATGCGTACATGCAGGTACGCTGGCCAGGAAGTGCGTTCATACCCGTAGGTTACCCATTCATGAGGTGCGTACCCCCAGTTCACTCACTTCAAGGCAGAGAAGCGCGCTCACGTGGGGTTTCTTATCTTTGGCCCATGGTATTTAGCCCGCCATTCTTGATTCTATGGTTTGGGCCCATGGTATAGGATCTAATTTTGCCCCGGTTTGGATCCCTTGTATTGGTTATTGATGGTTTTGTCCCATGGTGTGAATACGGGATTGACTATAAATAGGGAAGGAGATCACTTGGCTAAGGTATCTTTGCAAATTGAATATCTTAAGATCTAAAATATTGGGTGATCGGTTTAAAAGCTTGATCTATATAAAAGTGAAGTTGAAAGTGAATCTATGAAGTGTGATCTCTCGGGCGCATGATCAGATCTGGGCATCTGACTATCGGTGGCAGACTGATAAGACTGCCAATTCGGCCCTAATCAGAGGTACGCAGGTGATTAACAGTGCAAGTGCGTGGGTACGCACAGCAGAAGAAGGCGCAGTGCATGGGTACGCAGAGCAGAAGAAGGTGCAGTGCATGGGTACGTAGAGCGACAGAGGTTCAGGTGCGTAGGCACAATGAAAGTACGCGGTGCTACAGAAGCCACAGGTGCGTAGATATGCGGCGCGATAACATCTCAGAGTGCGTGGCCACAGTAGTAGTACGCGGCACGATAGAAGCAGTGGGTGCGTGGGCACAGTGAAGGTACGCGGTGCGTTTAAAGGAACAGTGCGTGCATACGCAGTGCAGCTCAAGGCTCTCTGTGGGGATACGCAGAGGTGCAGAAGGCGAAGTGCGTAGCAACGCATGCTAGATAAAGAAAGATTGTGTACCTGTCTTAAGGCATTTATTTGACTGACTTTTCTCTGTTGATAAGGTGTTCTGGGTTTAGTTTACTGTTACTATTGATCTGGTTACTGCAGTTGACTGGGTGATTTACTTGTACTTGATGATCATTTGATGTTCATGGATCCAGTTCGAAAATTTATGAAAAGTGGTCCTTGAAAGTAGGGGGTTGTAGCTCCCTTCCAGGAGAGACTGGAAAACGAGAGAGAGAGTTGTAGCTCTCTGCAGGTTGTAGCCTGCGTACTGGTAAAGGACTGCACCAGTACAAAATCATTGTAAAAGGAGTTTCTAATTGAAAGAAGATAGAGACATATTGAAGCAGGTGGTTTTCACCCACATTGGGTTTCCACCTTACATCTGGCGTTCTTTGGTATGACTATCTATTTTTCTTGTTCATGCTCATTGTTTTATGGTATTGACATACAAGAATAATTCAAAGTATAAATAAGGAAGATTTATTAAAAGAACTAGATAACACTGATTCACCCCCCGTCTCAGTATTATTTCCAATAATTGGTATCAGAGAAGGTCCTTCAGAGAAGCTTGATCGCTTGAAGGAAGATCATTCATCATGAGCAATTACGAAAGGGAAGCATCAATCAGGCCACCAATTTTTGATGGGACAAACTTCAATTATTTGAAGGTAAGAGTTACTGCCTATCTTCAATCTCTTGGTACAGAAGTTTGGGATATCATAGATACAGGCTACACTTTTCCTTCAGCTACTCCTACAGATTCGGCCGAGAAGAAGAAATATGAAACAAATGCTAAAGAAGTCAATACTCTGCTAGGATGCTTATCTCAAACAGAATTCGTAAAGGTTATGCAATATAAATCCGCAAAGGAAATATGGGACAAGATTGTCTTGAGCTACGAAGGAGATGAACAGGTAAAGCGTGCTAAACTTCAAACTCTCTGGATTCAGTATGAGAATCTCAGAATGTATAATGATGAAAGTGTGGCTAACTATTTTCTTCGGGTAGACGAGATTGTTAATTGCATGAAAAACTTGGGTGAAGAAATAAAAGAGGCTATTGTGGTTGAAAAAGTTTTAAGATCATTGTCCCCCAAGTTTGAATCTAAAGTGTCTACAATAGAAGAAAAGGAAAATATACGAATTCTTACTATGTCTCAGCTACACGGAATTCTAACTGCTTATGAAATGAGAAAGGGAGGTCCATCAGACAGGAGAGAAGCTGCTTTCAAGGCTTCAGGCAAAGGAGACTACTATGAAGCAAGTCACGTGCCAGAAGAAGAAGAAGAATCAAATTTTGTCAGAAATCTTCAACGGGGTACTGGAAGGTTCAGAGGTAAGTTACCTTTTAAATGTTTTGCATGTGGATGAGTAGGTCATTATGCTGCGAAATGTCCGCATAAGGATAAGATTGAGAAAGGAAAGGAACCTGCTAGATGGAACAAGAAACAGAATGCAAATAAGAAAAGCTACTACACTCATGAAGATAGTGATGGTCTATCAAAATAGTGATGAAGATGAATGAGGTAATGACTATAAACTTTTAATGGCATTTGAAGATGATGATTACATGGATGCTATAGATGTGGATAGCTTTTATGAATAAATTTCTAGACTCAAGACATGTATAGAAGAAAAGAATATGATCATTGATACCCTACAATCTCAAATTGATGAAAAAGAAAAATATCTTCAAATGTTAGAAGGTGAAATTGTTGGTCTTAGAAAAGAGATTGAGAAAACAAAGGCTATTAATATTAAGTTTGTCAAAGGATATGAAACTCTGGATGAGATCATCAATGTACAATGTTCTCCTCTAAACAAGACAGGTTTGGGCTATAATGGAGAAATTTCTCAACCATCCACCTCAAAGAGTTATCTTGATGCAGCAAGAAGGAATGAGAAAAAGCACAATGAAGATCACCAGGTAAAGCAGGGACGAATTACATCAAACAAAGACTATCAGGTAAACCAGGGGCAATCCATCCTAAGGATGAACAAAAGCTACAACCAGCCACAGGTAAAATCCTTTCAATTTGCTTCAAGAATGGATGACAATAGAAATTACAATCATTTGGCCGGAAGATCTAATAACCGCAGAAGTTTCTTCAATGGACAATGCTTCTCTTGCCATAGCTTTGGTCACAAAGCAACTCAATGTGTTGCATATAAAACAATCATGACTAGAGAAGCTCAAAAACAAAGACGTATGACCGGGATTACAAAAAGGACCTATAACAACTTTTCGGCTCTCGAAAATGAAGTTGAATGTTCTATTTGCAATAACTTTGGTCATGAAGATTCTGAATGCAGGAGCAGGTTTCAGCAGACAAAGGAACAAGCCTCAAGCACCAAAACATGGAGAATAAAGGAACCACAACCAGAAAGATGTGGGATAGCATTTTATGCAGAGGGACAGGAAAATCTATGGTACATTGACAGTGGATGTTCGAAGCATATGACAGGTGATAAAGAAAAACTTGAATCATATTCTACTTTAGAAAAGGGAAAGAAAGTTTCTTTTGGAAATGATACTCCTGCAACTATAAAAGGAAAAGGCACTGCTCAGTTAAAAGAAAAGGTCAAAGCTGGAAATGTTTTGTATGTTGATGGATTGAAGCATAATCTTCTGAGTGTCAGCCAGATGTGTGATCAAGGAACCGAGGTGATAATTAGATCAAATGGATGTCTTGTTCGTGATCTTGATACAGGTAAAACAGTGATCAAAGGTAAAAGAACTCCAAATAATCTATACATATTTGAAGAAGGACAACAACAATGCTATCTAAGCAAGGATGATGAACACTGGTTATGGCACTGGAGGTTGGGGCATCTAAGCTTTTCACAAATAAGGAAAGCATCCAAATATCAGGCAGTTCGCGGTCTTCCAGATATCAAAATTCCAGACAACACCATATGCAAATCATGTCAGTTTGGAAAGCAAACCAGAACTAACTTTCCAGAGAAGGAAGGATCAGCTAGCATGCCTCTTGAGCTTGTACATGTTAGCTACCTATACCAATAGGTTTCATATTTCATGATTGGCAATGAAAAGTCCAAATATGCTCTGCTTTGATGATTCAAAGATCACATATTTCCAAGAGAATCCAATCTGTGCTTATAGCTGGGTATGGGCTCAAATTTTGATGGATGGTCCAACAGTCTAATCTGGATCATGTCATGTTTTAAATTTTCAGTTGTAGAATAGAGAAAGGAGTCTGTCCAAACTATTTAATCTTGGCAGACAAGTAGTTTAGGAAGAGAAAAAAAAAAAAAGGGCTCCCAACAGCTTAATCTAGGACCTTGGAAGAAATAAGGGTAGAAGTAGATAGAAAAAACAAAAGAAAAGCCAAAGAAAAGAAAAGGCAAGTAAGGGTCTGCAAGTCCAAGTGCACCCTCCAAGAAGAAATAAAAATGCTAGGCAAATAGATGGGTAGGTAGTTGGGGTTGCAGAAAGGTCAATTTTTATAAGCTGCATGTGTGCTAACTCTGTTTACCAAAGCAAAATCAATGAATTGAGAAGGTGTCATTCTTCATCAAGTTGCAGCAAGCAAGAAGCATGTCTAACCTCCCTTCTTCCCCTCTCTATTTCATTACTAACACTCCCTCATCAGCTGAGATTCATGGAAGAGATTATGGTTTCATGATGGTTCTTAAACTTTTTAGAAGCCACATTTCTTGTCTAAAATTCTTTTCATTTTGATATACTCCCTAAACTAAGTAACTTTCAAATAAACTTAGTGACTTCCCCCCCATTCACATTTCCCCCCATATTAACTCTAACTTTACCATGTAAATCCCCTATATTACCTTTCCCCTACTAGTATTAACACCATGGTGTATAAACCCCAAATTTTGTATAAATATCCCTCCCCTTGGCATTATAGCCATATGTTCTCTAAAAAGGAATCAAAATGACATCTGGTCACTTTGATGAACCTATACCTCATCTCTCTCCCTTATTTCAAGTCATTCCACTCATTAAACCGTCATTTGCAAAGAAAAACCCTATAAAAGCCCCTTCCTACCCATAACCCCTTTGAAATTATGAAAAAACCCAAAAAACCCACTTTCGCCGCTTAACCAAAGCTGGCGCATATATTTGATTTTTCGAAATATATTGAAAAACATTGAAAAAATACCATATATGAATCTTTCCCGCTGAGCACGTGTCCCAAAAGAAATATTTGTTTATTCCTCCGCCCGCTTCCGTATCCACCGATCACATCGCCCTCCCGTCCACCGTCGGATCGGACCCATGTGATCCGACGGCCCTCATTGATATCGGAGCGGCCCCCACGCCCGATAATTAGCACCCGAGAAAATGACAAAGGGTTATGTCAATCCTCGGCCACGCGTCACCCTCTCAAGGCTCTCGGAGCGGCCTCTGACAAAACCAGGGCCGTATCGTAAGTGCTCCGAGAAACCGTAACCGCTATGGCACTTACCACCCGGTTTGCTGGTCCCACGTCAGACCCACGTCAGAACCACGCCGCCATCGCATCAGTACTTTTGTCCGCCTCTGTGCCACCGTGTCTGCCACCGCATCATCCCCGTGGACCAATAGTAGCTTGCCACCTCACCCGATGACGTCATGCTGACGTCATCCGAGCTTGACCCCACCCCATGACGTCATGCTGACATCATCCGAGAAAAGGCGCCAAATTGCCAAAAGGTCCATATTTTGGCCAAAAATCACGTTTTCCATACTTTTTCGCTCATTCGCTATTGTTTCCGCTGCATGGTCTTTTACGTCCAAAACTGCGCCACCCCGCTGGAATCAACCTGGAGACCTCCAGAGCACCAATTCTGCCCACATTTACGACCACTGCTCGCTGTTTACCAGGTATTTCTCATCATTTATCCTCCATACGCCTAAATTGTCTGTAAATTACTCAGAAGGCTCAAAGGACACTAAAACTCATCATTTTTCCGGCAAATTCCCTCTGCAAAGCCTCTATTTCCGACTGCAAGCTCGAAAACCACCAGCTGAGCCTTGATTTCCCGAGTTCTTACCAAAAAATGTAAACTGCTCGCGCAATCGTGAGACAGTTGGTCAATCCATTAAAAACCTGCCACAAAAGACAGAGCGAGACCAGACATTGGTCTTATTCGTAATTCAAACAGTATTTCAATTGCTGTATGCTCATTTCACCCTCTGGTCCCTGAAATTCACACTTTCATTGCAAGTAATCACCTCTGTGTTGTTCTGCTTACTCCAACCAGTTCACCTGCAAGTCAGAAGCTTAATAGGCCATGGAAACTCCAATTGCACTGAACATCAAGCCTCTCAATACCCCTCATAGGGAGTTAGAATGGAAAGCTCTGGGAGATATGGATTATCAAATGTTAGACTATTTTCCATTAGGCTCCAAATATAATATTCAGATGCTAAATGAGTTGAAAGCCCAGCACCTTAGTGGAGCTGATATCCTAGGCATTTGGGACTCAAATTTGCCCATCTACAACCTCCCCCAGGTAAATCCTATGCTAGAATTGATCCACAGATGCCAAGAGTGCTATGATCCATGCCAAAGAGCTGTCCTCAGCCCCACAGGCTCAATTCTGTTCCATATCACCCCAGAGAGCATAAATGAGATGCTGCATTTCCACACTGCAAAACCATTGACCCCCCTCTACATGCAGAACTTGATAAAGAAGGGGACTAAGTTGTCAAATGACCAGATCATCAAAATCAACCAGCTGTTTGTACAACCAGGCTCTGAAGCCATCAGAACTCCTCCTATTGGATATGCATACTTAAATGAATTGGGCAGAATGCTAGTGGATTTGATCAGCTATGTCCTAGGGTTCAGGGGAGTGGAGGATGTGGATGATATTATAATGGCAATGATGTCTATATTCTCTCCCGGAAAGCCTCCAGCTGTACATTATGACTATGCCACATATATTGCAGATAGGATCCATGACCAACTGATGAATCTGCAAAGGGAAAGACTGTTCAGATACACTTCCTACATTTACCATCTATTCCTGTTTTATCAACCAGGCAGCTTCCCCATTCCCCTGAAGCAAGTTAATGCCCGGGGGAATCCAAGGTCAGTTGTGTTTTGGACCTCTGTTTTTCATTGCACCTCTGTATCACCATACACATATTGTGAGTTCATAGACTTATTCATTCATCCAGCTATGACATTATTGTATGGTGTTTCTCCTCCAAGGTTAACTGATGACATGAGGAGAATTCTCCATCTAAACAAGACCTACAGCATTGGTAATTGGTACTTTTACCAAGACCACACAGTCATTAGAGTATATGGATGTGAGTTGAAGCCTTTTAGGCTGCCAAGGTATGTCCCTATGAGACTTTTTGCCCTAGAATATTTCAGGCAATTTGGGAATGCCGACTACCTCCACTTCCAAAGTAAGAACAAGAAGGCACAGTTGAAGGTAAGGAGCCAGCTGGGCCCTTTCCTATATAACAAAAAAGAGGAGGGATGGAAAGAGGCTAATAGTATCCTAGAGGCTCTCAAACTGCAAACTAGTTTTGAGTGGATACCCTATGACCCCAATCATTTTGTTTCCCTCAGGAGGATAAGATACAAATTGGGTACCTATTCACATGCGAGGCAGCCTGAGATTGAGCAGTATGCCAATGCATTGAGCTGGGAAGAGGGCACCCTAGAAGAGGAAATCACTAGTGAAGAGCTGCTAGAAAGAGAGGCTAGAAATATTCAAAAAGAAGCTGACTTAGAAACTTGTGGACAGGTCCCCCTCTCATATAAAAGACAACTTGGAGCAGCTGCCTCATCCTCAACAAAACATCAGCAAGCTGCCGTTAATACTCCACAAACATCCAGCAAAGGCAAAGAAAAGCAGGTGGAACAGCCACCTCCTATGACAGAAGAGCAAATGGAAACCCTAGTGCAGCAACAAGAAGAGATGGAGCAGCAGGGAGAAGTGCATCAGCAAGAAGAACAGCAACAACAGGAAGAACAAAGGCAGGAACAGCCTGTCCAGCAAGAGCAAACAGTGGAAGCCCCTAAATCCACTGAACAAACTGTGCCCCCAAGGCAAGAAACTTCAGCTGAGGCATCAATCCTCCAAACTCCACAAAAGGAGGATACAAGCAGGAAAAGGGACAGGGAGACTCCCCTTACAACATCAGCAACTCATGGGGAGAAAAGACAGAGAATCAATCCCTTCTCAGAGGAAGAAATGCCAATAGGACAGTCTTTTGGTATGGTCCCACCCAGCAGGGAAGCATGAGCAAGTTCCTTTCAACAGGAACAGGATAGGGCAATGGGAGGAGAAGTGAGTTCCTCAAATCAGCAAAGAGAAGGTGGACCCAGCATTAAACAGCAGTTCATCGACATTAAGAGGAGAAATGATCCCATCAAGATACAGCTATATAACCATCTGCTAAACATGGCTCCTACCAATCAACAAAGACTCATGTCTGCATATGATGTGCAGGAAGGCAAAATGATCATGAGTCATTTTATGCCAACAGCAGTGCAGCCCCAATCTGCCTCTGACTACTTGAGGACTAACCTGGAAGTCCTTGCCAAGGATATCCACCCAATGGACAAGATAGAACTGCATAAGCAAACGGGTGAGATGGTCTATGCTTCCTTGGCAGACCAAACATTGGATAACTACAGGCTACAAAATAGCCTTAATAATACAGCTGCCCAACTTGAGTTGGAAAGGGCATCATCACAGGCTAAGGACAACAGAATTAGGTCCTTAGAAGATATAATTGTTGAAATTGGGCATGATCCCAAAGATATCAAGGGCATACAAGAGATATTAAAACTGAGGGATGCAGACATGGCAGCCTTGAGGAGAAAGATCAAACTCCCAGCCACAATTCGCCCTCAAACAGATGAGGTTGCCCAGCAAAGACATGATCAAGAGGCCACAACCTTGTTGATATCTCTGTACAAGTAGCTAATCCAAACTTAGGAAAAGCTGGGAGAATCGGAGGCTGTAAAAGCAGCACTACAGGCAGCCTTGAAACATAGAGAAGAAGGGCAAACCTCCAAGCCTCCTCCTGAAGTAATCAACCTTGAGGAAACTGCTCCAACTACTGCTCCTCCTCCTCAGCAAACAGAACCTACAGCACCAACTACATCGACAGCTGCACCAACAACAGAGCAGACTCACAGTCTGGATATGCAGAAACTTCAAAACGAAATTCAAGTCCTGGAAGCTCAAATGTTAGAGCTTAATCAAGCCAAAGAATCTTTGGCTAAAGTAAATGAAAGATATGATAAGAGCAAACAGAATGTGGCTGAGAAGGAAAGAGAGATAAAAGCTCTCAAAAAGAGAATAACTGAGCTTGAGAAAGAGCTCACACTAGATAAGGTGACAGCAGAGCTCAAAACAGTCCTGTGGGCCAATATTGGCCAGTCAATTACTGATCAGTGGCAATTTATTGAGACCATAGATGAGCAGTCAGTGCTCATTACAAAGGCAAATAGGGAAATACACAGAGCAAGAGCAAGCCTTGGCAACATGCCTGATGCTGCCAATAGAATGATCAACATATTGAATAACAGGACAAGCTCTCAACTGGACACCATGGGAATTGCTCACAGAACTGAGACAATCTCAATGATTAAAAGGGTCCTGACATTAAGAAACCTGGTCGGAACATTAGAAAGGAGAACCCAAGACATGCAGACCGAAATCAACAAGTTCATGGATAGGTTTCAGGTATTACAAAACAGAGGCCTCCCCAGCCTACTAAGCAGTGTGGGAAGACTGCTTACCCATGAAAACTATGCTAAAAGGGTCAATGCCTTTGCTGCAAGTCAAATTGCAGCACAGCCCAGCACTTCAGCAGAATCAGGACCAGCATCAGGGAAGACTCTATATAACAGGGTGGAAAACCTGTTTTTTATCATGAACGAGATCAATCATCTGTTCGATGTGCCTCCAAATTTCTGTAAATATACAGAAGCAGATGAAACCATAGAGGCAATTGTCAAGCACCAATTGCCCACACCGGAAGTCTGGAATAAATTGACACAGATAATATTATCAAGCCAGAACCTGTAATGTTATGTTTTGTCCAATTTATAAGTAATCATACACAGGGAAAATTTTGGTAGATAAGCATACAGAGGAAAGATGAAAGGCTGAGCCAACTCAGCAGGGCTATTCGGTCACCACAGCAGCAAGCACAGTCACAGGTGGCAGGGCCGAGAAAATACAGCGCAGCAAACGTAAAGACACATTTTCCAGCATTAAAGCTAAGCGGTTCAACCGACTCACTGACCTCCAAAGGTCAAAGTATCCTCTGACAGACTTAAAGAGCAGTTATGCTGCATTCAAAGCTATAATAACTTCTTTTCTACTTTTCTGTACGAAGTAATGAAGATATTTCTCTCTCAGATGACTCAATGCCTGAGATATTTTGTATAAACATTTCTATAAAGTCCCCTTCGCATGAGTTTGCAAGGGTTGTTGTTGATTTCATTTCTATACTTCTGTTGCTGTATAACTCTCAGAGAAATAATACAAAAGCTGGATGGAATTTCCAAAGCTCTGTGTTCCTTGATGCACTGTGGTGGCTGGCTGATTGTTGCAGGATTCCTGCATGTTTCATAGCACAATAAGTCTTCTTTTAACCTCTGTGTTATATGTTTTCTGGTTTTTCATGTTCTTTCATGTTTCTGATGTTTTACACTTAATGGCAAAGTAAAAGAATAGTTCCAGGATTTAATCACAGATTCCCTGGACTCAATCTAAGCTGTTATAAATGTTTTCTTCCAGATAGAGTAAATAAGGTGTAATTCTTAATTGCTACACTTTCAAGCTATATCTCTCACTGTGATAAATATTCTCAGGAATTCAATTTTGCTCCTGAGGCATCTATCTCTTCCCCACATCCCAGCTTTAGTGAAAAATTCTTAAATGCTTTTCACTGGTTGTTTACATGTCACCATCATAATCTAACTTTGTTATGTGAAATATTTAATTGGCCCTGTAATCTCAGTAGATCACCTCAAGGTTTCTAAAACACTTGTAGCCACAGACTCCATTGCCCAATGAAATAAACTCATCTGCAGATTGCACACTTCAAGTACAGAAGGATATCCCTCAACCAAAGCATAAAACTAAACACCCTCATTTCATAGCTAGCCTAAAATCATTTCAGAACAGAGACAAATTATAAAGAGAGAGCCCTCTCTGATTACATTGTGGCTAGGCACTGTAATCCAAAGATTGGTTAGTGGTTACCCCGGCCGTATTCCCTTGGGAGTCATAGGGAACAACCTGGGTGTTAACATAATTGGCGACTCCGCTGGGGAGTGCTTGAGATTTTTCAATTACTATCTATCTTCCATAGCTACTATCAAGACTGAAATCAGTCAAGAGGCCTTTAAACTGTTTTTGTATCACATTGACAGCTTTTGGGAGGAGATTTTTTAGGGAATCTTCATCTTAGCTTTGAAATATATATAGCCATTCCAAAATCTTCATCCAGTCCTTACAGATATAAAAACTTCCTGTAAAAATCCTAAAAAACAGTTAGAAACTGGCTCCCAAGAAAAATCCACGGCATACTAGGGCAAACCCTGACCCTAATCCACCCATCATTGTTGATAATCCAGATACCATCCCTAGAAACATTAGGAGGCAGCAAAAGCAGGAGCAGCCTGCTAATTTAACCTCAGATTCAGATCATCCCAGTCTCATCTCTACTCCATGCAAGGTCCTTTTCTGGTCTACCCCTAGTTCCCCTAGTTCACCATCCACATCTCAAAGTCCTCCTCACACATCTTCATCCACTGCATATACTCCTTTAACCAACATCTTAGTTTCTACCCCTCCCATCAACCTTGTTATCCCTGTTATCCCATTTATCCCTGTTAACCCTATAAACCCTCCAAATATGGCTAATAGATATGCACCCTTGCAAATACCAGCTAATGCTGCAGCTCTACCCCAAGACTACCAAACCAAAATCTCATATTTTGACTCCACTGGCCCTTTGACAGCTGTTCAGCATGCCAAAAGGATGCAAGACCATTTTGAAACCTATGAAATAGATGATGACAGTGTGAGAATGAGGATGTTTGTTCAAAGCCTAACTGGGGATGTAAGAACTTGGTTTAGATCCCTGAATGCAAATTCCATTACAACTCCTGATGAACTGTATCAAGCCTTTACTAGTAGATGGGAGAAAAAGAAAGATCCTCTGCACATACTTGGGGAATATGACACTATCAAAAGAGGTCCCCAAGAGACTGTTTTGGAGTATTGTGCAAGATTTAACAATGTATATAACGCGATTCCACAAAATTTAAGACCTCCTCCTGACTTAGCTTTGTACAAATTCCCTGATGGTTTTGACCCTGACATGGCTTATCAGCTGAAGGAAAGAGATCCTCAATCCCTTGCAGAGGCCCAAAGGGTTGCTGTCACAGTGGAAGCCAACCTAATTGCCAAAAGGAACAGGGCAAGGTTGGAAAAGAGGACTGCTTTCAAAGAGGAACCCTCTGCCTTTGATCAAAAGCTAGATGCAATTCTCACTGGAATGAAAAGATTGGGTGATAGAGTGGAATCGGTTGAAAGAAAGTCATCATGGGAACCACCACAAAACAACCCTCCTAGGAATCCAAATTTCAGGAGAACTCAAAACCCAGGCATTGGCAAACCCAGTGCTGATCAAGACATAAGACCCCCTTTCCAAGAAAATTATGCAGAAACTTCCACATCAACTGAGCCCAATGAAGATCCTGAGATTAATTTAATGGGTCTAGATGGTGAAAGTCAAGTCTTTTTAACACAAGAAGATCATGAGGATGATGAAATCAAACTGTTCCAAACTAAATCAAGTGAATCCTTTGACTTTAAACAAGGCTATGACATTGCTGTTTATGAAGTCCATAAACAATACAAGCTAAGGAGCAGAACTGTGAATGTAAACCAGCCTGAAAAGATAAAGGATAATTAGCAGCCTAAAAGAGTCATAGTCACAGAGCCTAACGACAAAATAAATTCACCTGCAGAAGAAGTGATTATTGAAGAGGTCACTGAACCACTGTCCTTAAAACAGCAGCCTATGGCTACTTCATCCTCTCACCCTAATTCAAATATTACTCCTCAAGAGATGAGTAAAAAGGATAAGTCCCAAAGTCAAGATAAAAATCAAGAAGAAGATTTAATGAACAGGGAAAGGACTGTTATCCATAACCATAAGACCCAATCTGAAAAACCCTTTGACCTAGAAACTGAAATTGGCAAACTAAAGATAGCAATTCCTCTCTCAGAACTAGCCAAGCATGACATCTATAAACTACAGATCAAGAAATCCCTTCAACTCACTAGCAACAAAGATGATGTCAATGTGTTGGATGACACCCCAGAATTACTGTTCGGCCCAGAAGTGGATGGAAAAACGGTAGTCATAGAGGTGTTACCTTTCTATGTCAGCTTACATATTCATGATAAAATACTACATAATGCAATGTTTGACTCAGGTGCCTCTCACAATCTCATGCCAAAAGAAGTCATGGAAAGATTGAATTTAGACATAACAAGACCATACAAGGACCTGTTTTCCTTTGACTCCAGCCAAGTCAAGTGTCTAGGTCTCATAAAAGATTTATGTGTGTCCCTGGTTCAATACCCAAACAAGACAATCCTAATGGATGTGGTAGTTGCTGATATTCCACCTAAGTATGGGATGCTGTTATCAAGATCTTGGGGAGCTAAACTCCAAGGTTCCCTGCAATTAGACATGTCATATGCTACCATCTCTGTTTTTGGGCAACCAAAAAGACTGTACAGAGAAACACTCATGAAATACATGGTCAGTAGTGAAGAAAAGCCTCAAAACTTTCCCATATATGCTGTCCATTCAGACATAGACTCATACATTCTCTTCAATGACACCACAGCTCCCTTAAAAGGTGAGGTTGACACCAAGATACTCATACAAGAGGAAGACTCAAATGAAAGAATTATCACCCATGAGACAACAGTCAATCAAACACTAGATACTGCTGCTGTTCTAAATATCAAACATACCCAATCAAATGATGAAACTGTCCTAGAAGACAAGCTAGATGAAAAACCACAACTTCTACTCACATTGCCAGCCCATGAACAGATCATTAAACCTCCTTCCCAACAGGATATTCTATGGTTCCTTGAATTTGATGGCTCAGTCAACAAGTTAGGGGCAGGAGCTGGAGTTTGGGTACACAATAAAGAAAACAGTCATGCAGAAGGCAGAGCCTATAGATTGAATTTCAGATGTACTAACAACATGGCAGAATATGAAGCTCTTTTACTAGGCCTCAAGTTAATAAAATTCTTACAAGCTGCCAGGGTTTCAATCATGGGTGATTCAGATTTAGTTATTCAACAAGTGAAGGGAAATTTTGTCACCAATGACAAAAGACTAAGGACTTATAGGTCTGTTGTTGCTGAAGTACTAAACTTTTTCTCTGAATTCCAAATTACTAAGATTCCTAGAACCCAAAATCTACATGCTCATAGTTTAGCCACCTTTGCAAGCACCTACAAGCTGCCTTTTGAGCCCCATCCCATTCCAAACAATGTTAATGATTGGCAAGTATTTGAGGATGACAAGCAAATAAACCAGTTTTTAACTCTGCAACAAGAATTTGCAGGATTAAATATTGACACTGAGACAGCAAGTCAATCACAAATACTTGAGACATCAAGTCCATCACAAATACAGTTTCAACAGATTACTCACCCAATGTCACCTAGAACAGCAAAACAAATGCTAAATCCAACTATTTTCGACATAGACAACATTCAGCAAATTCAATCAATCAAGTATGAGGAAGTGGCCAATGCTGAAACTCAAATCATAGAGCTGAAAGACAATTTTCTACCAACAGGCCTAACCCCACTAGAAGACATCTTTGATTCAAATGATATCCCCAGAAAACCAAAAATGCAGCCCTTAAATGCAGCCATTGAAGAATGCAACATAGGTACAATTGACAAACCCAGAATAATTAAATTGTCTGCTTCTTTACCTCCTGACCAAAAGCCTAAATACATCGACCTCTTTAAAGAGTTCCAGGATGTCTTTGCATGGAGTTATGAGGACCTAAAGTCCTATGACACCTCTGTTATCCAGCATACAATCCCTCTCAAACCTGATCAAAAGCCCTTTAAACAAAAATTGAGGAGAATCAATCCTATGCTTCTCCCAGCAATGGAACAAGAAATACAGAAAATGTTCAAGGCAGGCATCATAGCACCAATCAGATTCTCTGAGTGGATCTCCAACTTAGTCCCTACAAGAAAGAAGACTGGTGAAATTAGGCTGTGTGTGGACTTAAGGAATCTGAACCAAGTATCCCTCAAAGACAACTATCCCTTACCCAAAATGGATCACATTCTCCAAAGAGTGGTAGGGGCCTCAAGGATCTCATTACTGGATGGATTTTCAGGCTTCAATCAAATCCTGGTACACCCTGATGATCAAGACAAAACGGCATTCACTACCCCATGGGGAACTTTTAAATATGTAAAGATGCCTTTTGGATTGAAAAATGCAGGGGCAACATTTCAAAGAGCAATGGATATTGCTTTTTCCAAAGAGATTCATGACTTTTTAGTCATTTACCTAGATGACCTTACACCTTTCTCAAAATCAGACCAAGAACATTTAAAACATTTAAGACAGATCTTCCTAAAATGCAGAAAATATGGAATTTCCTTAAATCCCAAGAAATCGCTGTTTGGTTTAGAGGAAGGTAAACTATTGGGCCACATCATTTCTAAAGATGGCATCAGAATTGACCCAGATAGGATACAGGCTATCCTACAAATGCCCCACCCAAGAAATGTCAAAGAGTTGCAAGGATTCTTGGGAAAAATCAATTTCTTAAGAAGGTTTATCCCAAACTTAGCAGAATTAATCAGATTACTAAATAACATGCTAAAAAAGGATTCAAAATTCAAGTGGACTGTTGAAGCCAATCAAGCCTTTGAAAGTATAAAACTGGCCCTTACCCAAACACCAGTGCTGACCAATCCTCGATTTGACAGAGAATTTATCATTTTCTCTTTTGCCTCCCAGCATACTATTGCTGCTGTTTTATTGCAAAAAGATGACTAAGGAAATGAGAAGCCAATTGCTTTCTTTAGCAAAGCTCTTAGAGATGCACCTTTAAAGTATCAAATCATGGAAAAGCAGGCTTATGCTTTGGTCAAGGCCATTAAAGACTTTAGGATTTACATCCTTTATTCCCATGTCGTAGCTTATGTACCAAGTCCTATTGTCAAAGACATTCTCACCCAAGAAAACTTAGAGGGCAGAAGAGGAAAGTGGATTGCCAACATTTTGGAATTTGATATTGAGATAAAACCAACAAAACTAATAAAAGGGAAAGGTTTGGCCAAATTAATGACAGAAGCAAACTTCCAAGCCTTAGACATCAACCAGCTGGACAGTGAACCGGAGCTAGCGACTCCAAAGATCAATGTAGCCTTTGAACAATCCCCTTGGTATTCTGATATCTGTTATGTGTTACAAAACCTGTGTGCTCCCCCAGGGCTGTCCAGAACTAAAGGTAGGTTCTTAAAAATGAAAGCTTCTAAATTTTGTGTTATGGATGGAAATTTTCTTTGGAAGAACCATGAGGGTATCTTACTAAACTGTTTGACTGAAAATCAGACTAACAAAATCATGGAAGAATTTCATGCAGGTGACTGTGGTGGACATTTGTATTGGAAGTCCACCGTGGATAAAATACTAAGAGCTGGTTACTACTGGCCCACCATGTTCTCTAATGTCAAGAAATTCACCACTTCATGTCATAAATGTCAAGTGTTTGAGGGAAAGAGACAGTTGCTGCCACTTCCCTTAAGGCCTATTGCAACAGAGAGACCTTTTCAACAATGGGGCTTGGATTTCATTGGGGAAATTCATCCCTCATCTTCAGGCCAACATAGATGGATATTAACAGCCACAGACTACTTCACTAAGTGGATTGAAGCTGTTCCATGCAGACAAGCAAATGATTCCACTATAATTCAATTCTTGGAGAATAACATATTGGCTAGATTTGGCTGTCCTGACAAAATAATAACAGACAATGCTGCTGCTTTCAGATCCAAGAAAATGGTGAACTTCTGCCATAAATTTCAGATCACCTTGGGCCATTCTACTGCGTACTATCCCCAAGGAAATGGCCTTGCTGAGTCATCAAATAAAAGTCTGGTAAACATCATAAAGAAAGTGCTAGAAGAGAACAAAAAGAATTGGCATAAGAAGCTGGTGAACGCCCTATGGGCAGATAGACTAACAACCAAAAGATCAATTGGGACCAGCCCATATGAGTTGGTTTATGGATTAGAGGCCAAATTTCCTTCATCACTAGGAGTACCTGTTATGAAACTTCTTCAAGAAAGCCAAGCTGAACCAAATGATATGCAAAGAAGAATCAATCAAATCATATGTTTACAGCAAACTAGAGACCAAGTTTTCAGCAGAGTTCAAATTCTATAAGAAAAATTAAAGAAGGCCTTTGATAGAAGAACTAAGGCAGAAGATTTCAACATTGATGACAAAGTCCTCAAGTGGGATTCAAGAAGAGAGGATAAGGGAAAACATGGAAAATTTGATTCCCTTTGGAGAGGACCATTTGCTGTCCAAGCAGTACAAGGAAACAACACTTATTTCCTTAAGAGTCTAAATGAAACTGACTTGGATGAAGGTCCTGTGAATGGCAGGATGCTGAAGCACTATTTTGAATATCACCCATAAGTGCACCCTGAGTTTTTCCTTGTACATATCCAGATGTATATATTATTTTCTGTCAACATGTAAAAATGCAATTTCTCAAAGTTTTCTTAAACTGCCAGCAAAATGTGAATAGAATAAGAGCTCTACCAAGAAGAGAAGCACACAATTTTGGCATTTCAAGAGCAGTCAAGAAGCAAGGCAATCTGACCTGCTGTTCTTGGCCTTTCAAATGAAAAACCATCCCCATGTGGAGCCACTGTTAGCTACCTATACCAATAGGTTTCATATTTCATGATTGGCAATGAAAAGTCCAAATATGCTCTGCTTTGATGATTCAAAGATCACATATTTCCAAGAGAATCCAATCTGTGCTTATAGCTGGGTATGGGCTCAAATTTTGATGGATGGTCCAACAGTCTAATCTAGATCATGTCATGTTTTAAATTTTCAGTTGTAGAATAGAGAAAGGAGTCTGTCCAAACTGTTTAATCTTGGCAGACAAGTAGTTTAGGAAGAGAAAAAAAAAAAAAAAGGGCTCCCAACAACTTAATCTGGGACCTTGGAAGAAATAAGGGTAGAAGTAGATAGAAAAAACAAAAGAAAAGCCAAAGAAAAGAAAAGGCAAGTAAGGGTCTGCAAGTCCAAGTGCACCCTCCAAGAAGAAATAAAAATGCTAGGCAAATAGATGGGTAGGTAGTTCGGGTTGCAGAAAGGTCAATTTTTATAAGTTGCATGTGTGCTAACTCTGTTTACCAAAGCAAAATTAGTGAATTGAGAAGGTGTCATTCTTCATCAAGTTGCAGCAAGCAAGAAGCATGTCTAACCTCCCTTCTTCCCCTCTCTATTTCATTACTAACACTCCCTCATCAGCTGAGATTCATGGAAGAGATTATGGTTTCATGATGGTTCTTAAACTTTTTAGAAGCCACATTTCTTGTCTAAAATTCTTTTCATTTTGATCTACTCCCTAAACTAAGTAAGTTTCAAATAAACTTAGTGACTTCCCCCCCATTCACATTTCCCCCCATATTAACTCTAACTTTACTATGTAAATCCCCTATATTACCTTTCCCCTACTAGTATTAACACCATGGTGTATAAACCCCAAGTTTTGTATAAATATCCCTCCCCTTGGCATTATAGCCATATGTTCTCTAAAAAGGAATCAAAATGACATCTAGTTACTTTGATGAACCTATACCTCATCTCTCTCCCTTATTTCAAGTCATTCCACTCATTAAACCGTCATTTGCAAAGAAAAACCCTATAAAAGCCCCTTCCTACCCATAACCCCTTTGAAATTATGAAAAAACCCAAAAAACCCACTTTCGCCGCTTAACCAAAGCTGGCGCATATATTTGATTTTTCGAAATATATTGAAAAACATTGAAAAAATACCATATCTGAATCTTTCCCGCTGAGCACGTGTCCCAAAAGAAATATTTGTTTATTCCTCCGCCCGCTTCAGTATCCACCGATCACATCGCCCTCCCATCCACCGTCGGATCGGACCCATGTGATCTGACGGCCCTCATTGATATCGGAGCGGCCCCCACGCCCGACAATTAGCGCCCGAGAAAATGACGAAGGGTTACGTCAATCCTCGGCCACGCGTCACCCTCTCAAGGCTCTCGGAGCGGCCTCTGACAAAACCAGGGCCGTATCGTAAGCGCTCCGAGAAACCGTAACCGCTATGGCACTTAACCGTAACCGCTATGGCACTTACCGCCCGGTTTGCTGGTCCCACGTAAGACCCACGTCAGACCCACGCCGCCATCGCATCAGTACTTTTGTCCGCCTCTGTGCCACCGTGTCTGCCACCGCATCATCCCCGTGGACCAATAGTAGCTTGCCACCTCACCCGATGACGTCATGCTGACGTCATCCGAGCTTGACCCCACCCCATGACGTCATGCTGACGTCATCCGAGAAAAGGCGCCAAATTGCCAAAAGGTCCATATTTTGGCCAAAAATCAGGTTTTGCATACTTTTTCGCTCATTCGCTATTGTTTCCGCTGCATGGTCTTTTACGTCCAAAACTGCGCCACCCCGCTGGAATCGACTTGGAGACCTCCAGAGCACCAATTCTGCCCACATTTACGACCACTGCTCGCTGTTTACCAGGTATTTCTCATCATTTATCCTCCATACGCCTAAATTGTCTGTAAATTACTCAGAAGGCTCAAAGGACACTACAACTCATCATTTTTCCGGCAAATTCCCTCTGCAAAGCCTCTATTTCCGACTGCAAGCTCGAAAACCACCAGCTGAGCCTTGATTTCCCGAGTTCTTACCAAAAACTGTAAACTACTCGCGCAATCGTGAGACAGTTGGTCAATCCATTAAAAACCTGCCACAAAAGACAGAGCGAGACCAGACATTGGTCTTATTCGTAATTCAAACAGTATTTCAATTGCTGTATGCTCATTTCACCCTCTGGTCCCTGAAATTCACACTTTCATTGCAAGTAATCACCTCTGTGTTGTTCTGCTTACTCCAACCAGTTCACCTGCAAGTCAGAAGCTTAATAGGCCATATAAACTCCAATTGCACTGAACATCAAGCCTCTCAATACCCCTCATAGGGAGTTAGAATGGAAAGCTCTGGGAGATATGGATTATCAAATGTTAGACAATTTTCCATTAGGCTCCAAATATAATATTCAGATGCTAAATGAGTTGAAAGCCCAGCACCTTAGTGGAGCTGATATCCTAGGCATTTGGGACTCAAATTTTCCCATCTACAACCTCCCCCAGGTAAATCCTATGCCAGAATTGATCCACAGATGCCAGGAGTGCTATGATCCATGCCAAAGAGCTGTCCTCAGCCCCACAGGCTCAATTCTGTTCCATATCACCCCAGAGAGCATAAATGAGATGCTGCATTTCCACACTGCAAAACCATTGACCCCCCTCTACATGCAGAACTTGATAAAGAAGGGGACTAAGTTGTCAAATGACCAGATCATCAAAATCAACCAGCTGTTTGTACAACCAGGCTCTGAAGCCATCAGAACTCCTCCTATTGGATATGCATACTTAAATGAATTGGGCAGAATGCTAGTGGATTTGATCAGCTATGTCCTAGGGTTCAGGGGAGTGGAGGATGTGGATGATATTATAATGGCAATGCTGTATATATTCTCTCCCGGAAAGCCTCCAGCTGTACATTATGACTATGCCACATATATTGCAGATAGGATCCATGACCAACTGATGAATCTGCAAAGGGAAAGACTGTTCAGATACACTTCCTACATTTACCATCTATTCCTGTTTTATCAACCAGGCAGCTTCCCCATTCCCCTGAAGCAAGTTAATGCCCAGGGGAATCCAAGGTCAGTTGTGTTTTGGACCTCTGTTTTTCATTGCACCTCTGTATCACCATACACATACTGTGAGTTCATAGACTTATTCATTCATCCAGCTATGACATTATTGTATGGTGTTTCTCCTCCAAGGTTAACTGATGACATGAGGAGAATTCTCCATCTAAACAAGACCTACAGCATTGGTAATTGGTACTTTTACCAAGACCACACAGTCATTAGAGTATATGGATGTGAGTTGAAGCCTTTTAGGCTGCCAAGGTATGTCCCTATGAGACTTTTTGCCCTAGAATATTTCAGGCAATTTGGGAATGCCGACTACCTCCACTTCCAAAGTAAGAACAAGAAGGCACAGTTGAAGGTAAGGAGCCAGCTGGGCCCTTTCCTATATAACAAAAAAGAGGAGGGATGGAAAGAGGCTAATAGTATCCTAGAGGCTCTCAAACTGCAAACTAGTTTTGAGTGGACACCCTATGACCCCAATCATTTTGTTTCCCTCAGGAGGATAAGATACAAATTGGGTACCTATTCACATGTGAGGCAGCCTGAGATTGAGCAGTATGCAAATGCATTGAGCTGGGAAGAGGGCACCCTAGAAGAGGAAATCACTAGTGAAGAGCTGCTAGAAAGAGAGGCTAGAAATATTCAAAAAGAAGCTGACTTAGAAACTTGTGGACAGGTCCCCCTCTCATATAAAAGACAACTTGGAGCAGCTGCCTCATCCTCAACAAAACATCAGCAAGCTGCCGTTAATACTCCACAGACATCCAGCAAAGGCAAAGAAAAGTAGGTGGAACAGCCACCTCCTATGACAGAAGAGCAAATGGAAACCCTAGTGCAGCAACAAGAAGAGATGGAGCAGCAGGGAAAAGTGCATCAGCAAGAAGAACAGCAACAACAGGAAGAACAAAGGCAGGAACAGCCTGTCCAGCAAGAGAAAATAGTGGAAGCCCCTAAATCCACTGAACAAACTGTGCCCCCAAGGCAAGAAACTTCAGCTGAGGCATCAATCCTCCAAACTCCACAAAAGGAGGATACAAGCAGGAAAAGGGACAGGGAGACTCCCCTTACAACATCAGCAACTCATGGGGAGAAAAGACAGAGAATCAATCCCTTCTCAGAGGAAGAAATGCCAATAGGACAGTCTTTTGGTATGGTCCCACCCAGCAGGGAAGCATGAGCAAGTTCCTTTCAACAGGAACAGGATAGGGCAATGGGAGGAGAAGTGAGTTCCTCAAATCAGCAAAGAGAAGGTGGACCCAGCATTAAACAACAGTTCATCGACATTAAGAGGAGAAATGATCCCATCAAGATACAGCTATATAACCATCTGCTAAACATGGCTCCTACCAATCAACAAAGACTCATGTCTGCATATGATGTGCAGGAAGGCAAAATGATCATGAGTCATTTTATGCCAACAGCAGTGCAGCCCCAATCTGCCTCTGACTACTTGAGGACTAACCTGGAAGTCCTTGCCAAGGATATCCACCCAATGGACAAGATAGAACTGCATAAGCAAACGGGTGAGATGGTCTATGCTTCCTTGGCAGACCAAACATTGGATAACTACAGGCTACAAAATAGCCTTAATAATACAGCTGCCCAACTTGAGTTGGAAAGGGCATCATCACAGGCTAAGGACAACAGAATTAGGTCCTTAGAAGATATAATTGTTGAAATTGGGCATGATCCCAAAGATATCAAGGGCATACAAGAGATATTAAAACTGAGGGATGCAGACATGGCAGCCTTGAGGAGAAAGATCAAACTCCCAGCCACAATTCACCCTCAAACAGATGAGGTTGCCTAGCAAAGACATGATCAAGAGGCCACAACCTTGTTGATATCTCTGTACAAGCAGCTAATCCAAACTCAGGAAAAGCTGGGAGAATCGGAGGCTGCAAAAGCAGCACTACAGGCAGCCTTGAAACAAAGAGAAGAAGGGCAAACCTCCAAGCCTCCTCCTGAAGTAATCAACCTTGAGGAAACTGCTCCAACTACTGTTCCTCCTCCTCAGCAAACAGAACCTACAGCACCAACTACATCGACAGCTGCACCAACAATAGAGCAGACTCACAGTCTGGATATGCAGAAACTTCAAAATGAAATTCAAGTCCTGGAAGCTCAAATGTTAGAGCTTAATCAAGCCAAAGAATCTTTGGCTAAAGTAAATGAAAGATATGATAAGAGCAAACAGAATGTGGCTGAGAAGGAAAGAGAGATAAAAGCTCTCAAAAAGAGAATAACTGAGCTTGAGAAAGAGCTCACACTAGATAAGGTGACAGCAGAGCTCAAAATAGTCCTGTGGGCCAATATTGTCCAGTCAATTACTGATCAGTGGCAATTTATTGAGACCATAGATGAGCAGTCAATGCTCATTACAAAGGCAAATAGGGAAATACACAGAGCAAGAGCAAGCCTTGGCAACATGCCTGATGCTGCCAATAGAATGATCAACATATTGAATAATAGGACAAGCTCTCAGCTGGCCACCATGGGAATTGCTCACAGAACTGAGACAATCTCAATGATTAAAAGGGTCCCAACATTAAGAAACCTGGTCGGAACATTAGAAAGGAGAACCCAAGACATGCAGACCGAAATCAACAAGTTCATGGACAGGTTTCAGGTATTGCAAAACAGAGGCCTCCCCAGCCTACTAAGCAGTGTGGGAAGACTGCTTACCCATGAAAACTATGCTAAAAGGGTCAATGCCTTTGCTGCAAGTCAAATTGCAGCACAGCCCAGCACTTCAGCAGAATCAGGACCAGCATCAGGGCAGACTCTATATAACAGGGTGGAAAACCTGTTTTTTATCATGAACGAGATCAATCATCTATTCGATGTGCCTCCAAATTTCTATAAATATACAGAAGCAGATGAAACCATAGAGGCAATTGTCAAGAACCAATTTCCCACACCGGAAGTCTGGAATAAATTGACACAGATAATATTATCAAGCCAGAACCTGTAATGTTATGTTTTGTCCAATTTATAAGTAATCATACACAGGGAAAATTTTGGTAGATAAGCATACAGAGGAAAGATGAAAGGCTGAGCCAACTCAGCAGGGCTATTCGGTCACCACAGCAGCAAGCACAATCACAGGTGGCAGGGCCGAGAAAATACAGCGCAACAAACGTAAAGACACATTTTCCAGCATTAAAGCTAAGCGGTTCAACCGACTCACTGACCTCCAAAGGTCAAAGTATCCTCTGACAGACTTAAAGAGCAGTTATGCTGCATTCAAAGCTATAATAACTTCTTTTCTACTTTTCTGTACGAAGTAATGAAGATATTTCTCTCTCAGATGACTCAATGCCTGAGATATTTTGTATAAACATTTCTATAAAGTCCCCTTCGCATGAGTTTGCAAGGGTTGTTGTTGATTTCATTTCTATACTTCTGTTGCTGTATAACTCTCAGAGAAATAATACAAAAGGTGGATGGAATTTCCAAAGCTCTGTGTTCCTTGATGCACTGTGGTGGCTGGCTGATTGTTGCAGGATTCCTGCATGTTTCATAGCACAATAAGTCTTCTTTTAACCTCTGTGTTATATGTTTTCTGGTTTTTCATGTTCTTTCATGTTTCTGATGTTTTACACTTAATGGCAAAGTAAAAGAATAGTTCCAGGATTTAATCACAGATTACCCTGGACTCAATCTAAGCTGTTATAAATGTTTTCTTCCAGATAGAGTAAATAAGGTGTAATTCTTAATTGCTACACTTTCAAGCTATATCTCTCACTGTGATAAATATTCTCAGGAATTCAATTTTTCTCCTGAGGCATCTATCTCTTCCCCACATCCCAGCTTTAGTGAAAAATTCTTAAATGCTTTTCACTGGTTGTTTACATGTCACCATCATAATCTAACTTTGTTATGTGAAATATTTAATTGGCCCTGTAATCTCAGTAGATCACCTCAAGGTTTCTAAAACACTTGTAGCCACAGACTCCATTTCCCAATGAAATAAACTCATCTGCAGATTGCACACTTCAAGTACAGAAGGATATCCCTCAACCAAAGCATAAAACTAAACACCCTCATTTCATAGCTAGCCTAAAATCATTTCAGAACAGAGACAAATTATAAAGAGAGAGCCCTCTCTGATTACATTGTGGCTAGGCACTGTAATCCAAAGATTGGTTAGTGGTTACCCCGGCCGTATTCCCTTGGGAGTCATAGGGAACAACCTGGGTGTTAACAGTACATACAGATGTATGTGGACCATTCAGGAAAAGGACACCTTGAGGAGAAGAATACTTGATATTATTCATTGATGATTTCTCCAGGTTTGTCTGGTTAGAACTTATGAAGCACAAATATGAAGCATTCGAAAAATTCAAATCCTTTAAAGCCTTGGTTGAAAATGAATCAGGATACAAAATTAAGTGCCTCAGATCCGACAGAGGTGGGTAGTTTACCTCAAATGAATTTTTTGATTTCTGTGAAGAACATGGGATAAGAAGAGAATTCTCTACAGCTAGAACTCCTCAGCAAAATGGAGTAGTGGAAAGAATGAACAAAACAGTCAACAAATGGCTCGTGCTATGCTTGATGAGTCTGGAACTCCCGCAACTTTCTGGGGTGAAGCTGCATATGCTGCGGTTGTTATTCTCAACAAAACAAATGTCCCGGTGAACAACACTCAAACCCCTCATGAGCTCTGGTATGGTGAGAGTCCTTCGGTAAAGCACTTCAAAATCTTTGGAAGCAAATGCTATATTAAGAATACTGATGAGCAACTTGGCAAACTTGAACCTAGAGCAGATGAAGGCATTCTTCTTGGTTATTCTCCACACAGCAAAGCATACAAGTGCTACAATAAAAGACTTGGAAGAATTGTTGATAGCATTGATGTAGTGGTTGATGAGAAGGGATACATTCCTAGGCAAGTAAATCATGAAGATATCGAAGAAGATGAAGACTACCCTCAAAGACAGAATGATGAAGAAGAAGAACCTCAAGAAGAACCAGAGGAGCAGATAAGGATAGAAGAGAAGACTCCATCTAGATATGTTCAGAAGAATCATCCAGAATCTCAGATTTTGGGGCAGAAAGAAGCAGGTGTACAAACAAGAAGAACAATTGCAGAAGCTTCAAGCTATTTGGCTTTACTCTCTTCCACTGAACCACAAAATGTGAAAGAGGCATGCAAAGATGAATGTTGGGTCAAAGCAATGGATGAAGAACTTGAGCAGATCGAAAAGAACAACACTTGGGAGTTGGTTCCTAGACCAAAGGATAAGAATGTTATAGGGACAAAATGGGTCTTCAAAAATAAATTGAATGAAAATGGAGAAGTAATTAGAAACAAGGCCAGACTTGTTTGTAAAGGGTATGGGCAGCAAGAAGGAATAGATTTTGAAGAAACTTTTGCTCCTGTTGCAAGACTTGAGGCCATTCGAATGTTCCTTGCTCTCTCAAGCTTTCAAAACTTCAAAGTATTTCAAATGGACGTGAAATCAGCCTTTCTGAATGGAGACTTGGAATAAGAAGTATACATTGAGCAGCCAGATGGTTTCATTCTTGGAAATGATCCAAATCTTGTATGCAGAGTAAAAAAGGCTCTCTATGGTCTCAAACAAGCTCCAAGGGCTTGGTACTATCGTTTGGACAAATATCTTCATCAACAAGGTTTTTCAAAAGGATCAGCAGATAGCAATCTTTATATAAAAGTTGAAAACGACAAATTGCTAATACTTGTTGTGTATGTAGATGACATTATCTTTGGCAGCAATGAAGAAGCTATGAGTCAAAGCTTTGCCTTGGTAATGCAGAAAGAATTCGAAATGTCCTTGCTGGGAGAACTGACATATTTTCTTGGTTTGCAAATCCAACAAAAAGAAGGAGGGATCTTTTTGTCTCAAACCAAGTATCTCAAGCAGATTTTAAAGAAATATGGCATGGAAGATGCAAAACCAGTATGTACACCCATGGTCATAGGATGTAACCTCAGTGCAAATGATGAATCAGTAGCAGTGCATCAACCAACCTACAGATCTATGATTGGAAGTCTACTTTATTTGACAAGTACCCGACCAGACATAATGCATGCAGTAGGAATAGTTGGAAGATTTCAGGCAAATCCAAAGGAAACTCATCTTCAGGCAGTAAAGAGAATCTTCAAATATCTTCAAGGAACTCAAAACTATGGCTTATGGTATCCTAGAGATACAGATCTCACACTTCATGCTTATACAGATGCAGATTGGGCCGGAAGCGTGGATGACAAGAAGAGCACAAGTGGTGGTGCATTCTTTATGGGTTCCAGATTAGTATCTTGGTTCAACAAGAAACAGAGTTCGATTGCCTTGTCTACAGCTGAAGCGGAATATGTTGCTGCTGCATCTTGCTGCACTCAACTCCTTTGGATGATGCAGACCTTGCAGGATTTTCAAATCACTTGTATACCACCCATCTCCATCTTATGTGATAATACAAGTGCAATCAACATTTCAAAGAACCCAGTCATGCATTCAAAGACCAAGCACATACCGATCAAGTATCATTTTCTCCGGGAACAAGTACTTGAACAAAAGGTCAAGTTGGAATATGTTCCTTCTAAGGAACAAGTTGCTGATATACTCACCAAACCATTGCCCACAGAGACATTTGAATACCTCAGGCAAAAGCTGGGGGTTGTTGATGCATCATCTTGTTGTTGACTCTCTTTTGATGGTTGGTTGCGGATTGGTCGAAGATCGAATGGCACAGGTTCAGGGGGAACATATAATGCATTGTTGGCATTATGGAGGACGTACAGAAGGAGATCATGGATGCTGGTCTGAATATTGCTGCAATATCTCTCTATCTCTTTCATGGTCATTTATAGTGTTTGGTGGATTGTGGTTCTTCTTTGCAGATCTGGTCTATAGTCAGGGGGAGCATGTTCTTAGGGGGAGCATAACCCTTTGCCCTTGATGTCAAAGGGGGAGAATGACGTTGAGGATCTTGAGGTTGCCATCAAGTCCAAAGGGGGAGATTGTTGGCATTATAATTCTGGTATGGCTCTATGTTACAGATGTTGTACTTGATGGCAACACCCTCAAGTGGAAATTCTCTGATCAGGCTCTCAAAATGTTGGAAATTAAGAGGTACGCAGGTGAATGGTTCAAAAGATGCGTACACGCAGGTACACCGGCCAGGAAGTGCATTCATACCCGCAGGTTACCCGTTCATGAGGTGCGTACCCCCAGTTCACTCACTTCAAGGCAGAGAAGTGCACTCACGTGGGGTTTCTTATGTTTGGCCCGTGGTATTTAGCCTGCCATTCTTGATTCTATGGTTTTGGCCCGTGGTATAGGATCTAATTTTGCCCCGGTTTGGATCCCTTGTATTGGTTATTGATGGTTTTGTCCCATGGTGTGAATAAGGGCTTGACTATAAATAGGGAAGGAGATCACTTGGCTAAGGTATCTTTGCAAATTGAATATATTAAGATCTGAAATATTGGGTTATCGGTTTAAAAGCTTGATCTATATAAAAGTGAAGTTGAAAGTGAATCTATGAAGTGTGATCTCTCGGGCGCATGATCAGATCTGGGCATCTGACTATCGGTGGCACATTAATAAGACTGCCAATTCGGCCCTAATCAGAGGTACGCAGGTGATTAACAGTGCAAGTGCGTGGGTACACACAGCAGAAGAAGGCGCAGTGCGTGGGTACGCAGAGCAGAAGAAGGCGCAGTGCGTGGGTACGCAGCGTGACAGAGGTTCAGGTGCGTAGGCACAGTGAAAGTACGCGGCACTACAGAAGCCGCAGGTGCATAGATATGCGGCGCGATAGCATCTCAGAGTGCGTGGCCACAGTAGTAGTACGCAGCATGATAGAAGCAGTGGGTGCGTGGGCACAGTGAAGGTACGTGGTGAATTTAAAGGAAGAGTGCGTGGATACGCAATGCAGCTCAAGGCTCTCTGTGGGGATACGCAGAGGTGCAGAAGGTGAAGTGCGTAGCAACGCATGCCAGATAAAGAAAGATTGCGTACCTTTCTTAAGGCATTTATTTGACTGACTTTTCTCTGTTGATAAGGTGTTCTGGGTTGAGTTTACTGTTACTATTGATCTGGTTACTGCAGTTGACTGGGTGATTTACTTGTACTTGATGATCATTTGATGTTCATGGATCCAGTTTGAAAATTTATGAAAAGTGGTCCTTGAAAGTAGGGGGTTGTAGCTCCCTTCCAGGAGAGACTGGAAAACGAGAGAGAGAGTTGTAGCTCTCTGCAGGTTGTAGCCTGCGTACTGGTAAAGGACTGCACCAGTACAAAATCATTGTAAAAGGAGTTTCTAATTGAAAGAAGATAGAGACATATTGCAGCATGTGGTTTTCACCCACATTGGGTTTCCACCTTACATCTGGTGTTCTTTGGTGTGACTATCTACTTTTCTTGTTCATGATCATTGTTTTATGGTACTGACATACAAGAATAATTCAAAGTATAAATAAGGAAGATTTATTAAAAGAACTAGATAATACTGATTCACCCCCCCTCTCAGTATTATTTCCAACATGTGGTTGGTATGGTCATGCATGGTAACTAACGGATGGCTGAAATGATGTTTATGTACTTATATGATTATGTTTGTACATGTATTGCGTTAGTCTGGCTGATCTTGCAGAGGAGATATCATCCCCTAAACTGTACTGAGGTATGTTGATCATGTTATGTCTTTGTTCAAGATGACATGGTATACTTGCTGGAAGAAGATCAAAGATTACTAGCAAGATGATAGACTACAGTTCACGAGACTATCCCTGTGGATCAAATGAGCAACATGGTGGTGGGCACTCTTTTGACTTAGAAAACACGTTGAGAAGTTTGAAGGTAGAAATAAGAATTTTCAATGAAAATAATGACATAATCATTCACGCATAAGAGAAACAAGCAACAATTAATGCAATCATTTTTTAGAGCTTTTCAAAATTTCAAAGACAGGGACCGCTTAGGATTAACCATGGGTAGGAGGAGAGGAATAATGGGGCATATGGTAGTAGATATCATGGTGTGCACAGGTCATATAGGGATGATGTGATCCAAGATGGCAGGCTCAGATACTCCAGATAAGAGAGGTGATGGAAACATGTTCTATTCTAGTTCTAGTTCTGACAAGCACTATGATAGTCATCATTATCATCCGTATAGGAGGAGTGATATGGTATATTTCGAGATGAGTTCAAGAAAGCTAACCCACCTACCTTTGATGGAGATTTTAAGAAGCCAGAGGATGCAAAGACATGGCTACTTGGGATGAATAATTTCTTTGAGTTGCATGAATACATAGAGAATAAGAAGGCCAAAATAACTATCTTCAGCCTCAAAGGGAAAATAAACATCTAGTGGGAAGATGTGAAGCATGTTAAAGACATTAGGATCAAAGTGTTGAGTTGGCATGAATTTAAGAGACTTTTTAGAAGTACTTGTCAAAGAGGTACTATGACAACAAATCCAAGGAATTCTATGAACTAAAGATGGGATCAATGACAGATGAGGAGTACATGACTAGGTTCTTGGAGTTATTGAGGTATGTACTGTATCTTACGGATGAGAAGGCCAAAGTTTATATATATTTTTAGTGGATTGCCATAATGATTTAGATATCATATTGAGCATGATGCACCTCGGTCACTTGAAGAATCCATTGGGAAATTGAAGCATTTTTATGAGAAATCAAAGAACAAGAAAAAATATCAATAAGGATGGAAAGGGGAATAAAAAGCTAAAGGTAAATGGTAGCCAAAAATAATAAGGCCTCGAGATCCAAGTAAGAAAGAAAATGTTGCACCTCACAAGAATTTTAATGGGTCAAAACATGCAGGGAAACAAAATAACGGTGATGGTACAGGATGGTCACAGTGTTGGACATGTGGTAAGGAGCATCTTACGAGGGATTGTTCACAGAATCAGGGTGGTAGGTTTTAGATCTACAGTGCATGGGAGGTGCAGATAGTTAGGGATGTTGAGCAAAGCATTCCTTGCATCTATGCAACATTGGATAATAGGCAGGTAGATCACCATGCATCTATTATCAAGATGGATGGTAAGCCATGTGATAAAGTTGTTTCTATTTTGATTGACCTTGGATCTAATTATAGTTATGTTAGTACTAACTTGGTGGAGAAGTGTGGCTTGAATAAGGAAGTGCATGCAAAATCTTGGTTAGTGTAGTTGGGTACAAGTACAAAGAAAAGAGTTCATCATTGCGTAAGAGCTTGTGCATTCTAGTTGAATGATATGCCTACATCTGCACATTTCAATGTATTACTGTTGGGATCATATAATATGCTTTTAGGTATGGACTGGTTGTATCTTCACATGACTAAGGTGTACTGTTATGACAAAGCTATTGAGTGTTTGGATGATAATGGATAACGAAGGATATTGCGGGGTAAGAAGAAGGAAACAACAGTTAGAATGGTGACAATTATGTGGGAAAAGTGTAGTCATAGAAAATGGTGTGTGTTATTTATAATACATATTTCTAGTGATAAAGGTAAGGATGTTGAGGATGCAGAGGTATTAAGCAGGTACCCATTCTTACAACAGTTCAGGATGTGTTTCCAACATAGATTGTAGAGTTTTCGGCTCATAGAGAAGTGGAATTTTCCATTGAGTTGGTACTAGTGGAAACACCAGCATTAAAGGCACCATACATGATCAACACTCTAGAGTTAGTGGAATTGAAGTTGCGGTTGAAGGAAATGCTTGAAAAGGGATACATCAGGCCAAGTGTATCATCGTGGGGTGCACCAGTGTTGTTTGTGAAGAAGGATGGTATGTTGGTCTTTTCTACAAATCAGCTAGCTCTGATACCATGTATAAATTCCCACATGTAGATCACTTGATAATGCAATATACTAAAGCAAAATACTTGATCTACTTATACAACCAATTTAGCAGAAGCTTAATCAAATATGAGAAACATCAATAAGAAAACATATAATTGATAAGAAGGAATCAATCACACATAAGATAGAAGATATAACCCAGGGAAAGCCTCAACCTAAAACCCCAACTCTATATTATAATACAAGTGGAAATATAGCTAGTATTACAAAAAGAATCAGCTCAAAAGCTATCCTGCTCTCTCTACAATACCTCTACTACTCATAGACAATCAAAGACCTCTATCTATCCTCTAGTCTGCCCTCCAAGCCTCCTATTTCTTTGCGCAATTTTGATTGGGGTCCAGTGTAGCCACTTGTGTGAATTGACCTCTTCACATACTCACTAACCTTTGATCCAACTGCGCAGTCCTGAAGGAGATAAATCCTCATCATGGATGAGCTTCCTTTATAGGAAAAATATTCATCCAACTGATAGTACACTGTCCCTTCTCTGATCTCAACTGGGTCTCTGTCTGAACTGACATGCATGAGTTATTCATGAGAGAATCTTCAGTTATCTGAATTGCAGCAGTTAGTCGAGGGTATTGGTGGGTAGATAGAGGCTCTATAGCTGTGTGTGCAGAGGCCTGGTAGAGTCCGCAGCTATGTGCGTGGAGCCCTGCAGCTGAGTGCGCAGGGCAGTTATTGTTGAATTGATGAAGGAAGCAAATAAAGATCAGTTGGTTCTAAAATACTGTGCTAAATCTGAACTATTGTGGATCTGATTAATGAATGGTTGATATCTCTATTTGTTTATGCGTATGTTATGGTATTATGCTAATTTGTATCTCTTTTGAATGTGCGCACTAGTTAACCTGATTAAATGTTTGCTTAAAGACCATAATAAGTAGATGTGATTTGTAATAACTCATTAAGTAATAAGTGTTGAGGAATAGCCTTATCTCGGATCTGTGCAAAAGCAGAGCAGTGCGAGGCTACAAAATGGTGCGCGAACCCTCCAGACCACATCAAGACACCCTAAGGGTGCAGAAACCTGGTTCCAACACCCTCCCTTGCTACCTCGGGTGAGACCTCAGTCTACACTCCATGGGCTGTTGCTGAAAGGACCGGTAGTTGCAGGATTTGCTTGGCTAAATACTTCTTCCGAACCTGGGTCAGGCCCATATAAGCCAAGAAATGGTTCCATTTCCGAGATCGGGATCTCCCTAAGGGATGTCTGATGTCAGAACACTGGAACCCAAAAAAGAAATAACTTGAAGAGTGGTTGCATCTGAAGCTCCATGAGTTCGTAGTTCAGGAAAACAGAAACCTACAGATACTGGAGGAAGATTGGTTTGATCGCTACATATACACAGATATCCACGAAATCTTCTTCGCAACATTTTCAATAGAGTTGTACGAGTGGATTGTAAGATTAGGTGACAGCGTGGGAAGGTGTAGACTAGATTAGCCTATTGTGTGGACTCCGGAATTGGTGTGCAGGCTAGAAGACACTGAAGATAAAATTGCACGCGTAGTAGATAACTGGTTGGATCGGATAATAGGAGGGTTTATCACTGAGTTTGCGATAGATACAACTGTGAGTTATAGTGAAGTAGAAAGGCGATTCCTCCAAGGTCCATGGGGTAAGTAGATAAAATCGTTGAATACTTGGATTAAAATGCTCTTGTGTGAAAAATATATCATGCACATTTATTAATGTCTGGCGTAACACGGAGCAGAAAATTTTACTGAGGCACAGGAGGAATAGAGAATAGTCCTTTGATTTCTATCTCATGGGAAAGCGATGAGGAGCTCATGAAGTTCTCACCAAGAAGTGCAATCTGGTTGATTAAGGAGAGCCTTCCACTGATACCACCTCCGTCCACGCCACCACCCGCCTTACCTACATCAAATCTATCTACACCGACATTGACCCCACCCCCACCACCACCAAAATTCAGAATGATGAGTGCAGTCAAGCTACCGATATTTAAGAGTGTAGGAAATGAGGAACTAGGTCGGTTCTGGTTTGTGCCAAGGTCTGTATGGGAAGCTCAAGGCATAACAGATGACAACATCAAAAGGGCTACCCTAGTTAGCACGTTGCAGGACCGTGCGTTGACATGGTACATGAAGTACTCAAGCAATCATCCGAATGCAGGAATAGCCGCAATCCAGGATGCATTAAACAAAGAATTTGGTCGACCAAAATCAGAAGCGCAGTCGGTTATTGGGTTCAAGGAGATCGCAATGTTCCCTGGTGAAACTCCGTGGGATTTGGATCAGAGGTTGAAAATTACCATCCGTGAGGTAAACATGACCCTATCGGATGCACAACACTGCACTTGGTTTGTGGCGTCATTGACACCACACTTGAGGATGGCTCTGTCACAACAAAAGATCTCAACCCAAGTGGAAGCATTGGTAACAACTATGAGGTTGCACAAAACCCCAATATAGGATCTAGGGTTGGGAGTTCAAATATCCAAGCGCAAATACAAAACCTATGTTTAGAGATGCGAAGTTTGAAACAAGGGTAGGTGCGTCGGGCAGGAGTATGTGAAGAGGTGTGGTGTATCAAATGTAAGGGCTAGGGCCACGATAAGGATCACTGTTTGATCTTTGCAAACTTTTTGATAGCCTGGGGACCAATACTATTGCGATTAGAGGTACAAGTAGGGACAAGCACGATGCTCATACTCTGGTGCGCAATCTTCCAGGTGAGAGGAAAGCATGCCATGGACAATTATCATCTATTGCAGAACCTAAGAAAAACCCCCACTTCAACAGCTATTTTGCAACTTCTGTAGGATGGTGGGCCACGACGAAAGAAATTGTTGTAGTTATGAGATTTTGATGGATCGAACACCTGCTTACAGGATGCAGATGGAGGCGTGTGGGGAGGATCCCGCCGCAGCAATCGCACGAGGAGGCTTCCAAGGACACGGATGGGGCTGCAGGGGAATGGGACCTGGACGGGACGTGGACAATTAATCTTCTATAATTGTAGGGGCCCTGGGCACTACGAGAGTGATTGTACAAACCTGATCAAAGCCTGTTTCCCATACTATTACCAGTTTGACCATGAAGCAATTAATTGCCCCACGCTAATTACTCAGATGTGGGAAAAAGGGGTGCTTCCGGCTACCCCCACTCAGAACGTCCAAATGATGAAGGCCGAACTACGCGAGGAGGACCCTAACGTGAATATGATGCTTCAAAGTTGTGAAACTATAGGAGAAGATAAGGGAAGAAACCAGAGGAGGATGCATGGGTTTGTAAGGCCCCCACAAAAAAAGCCAGAACTTGATTTGGAGCGTGCGAAGGAGACTTTTATGGAGGCTAAGAAGAGCTTCACAAAAGCTTCTACCTTGAACAATAGGGATCAAATGGAGTCGGAGAAGGATACATCTATTCTAACCACCTTCTTAAAGACATGCATGAAGTTACTTGGGGATGCGAAAGTGGTGAAGCAGCTGCAAGAATTGATAACTAGGTGTGCCAGAGCAAACGAACCTCGCATGGTCCAGAAGCTCAGTAAGCATACGTTGTCCACCAGACAAGAAATGCGATTGACTGCCTAGATTGGGGACTATGAGATGGACCAGGTCATTCTGGATTTGGGGTCAGATGCGAATGTCCTACCTAAACAGACCTGGGAGTGCATGGGCAGGCTCGCGCTACAATGGTCCCCTATCCAGTTGTGGATGGTGAACCAACAAAATATCCTGCCCATGGGAAGACTGCAAGGAGTTACGGTAGACATCGACGGTGCAAGCACCCAAATCTATTTTGAGGTAATAGAAATTGTGGATGAAAGTAACCCATATCTTGCATTCTCAGGGATAGATTAGGCAATGGATATGAATGGAGTCATCAACCTAAAGAAATGGAAAATGATATTTGAAAAGAAATCGCTCCGTGTAGTGGTTCCATTGGACCTAGCTGAAGGAACGCGTTATACTGAGCCAGTGCGCGACGAGGACAGTGATGATGAATTGGACTGCATTTACCAAATCACGGTGCAAGACCACGACCAGGTGAATCCGACATCGGATGGAAGAATTTCATAGGACCGTGATAGTTCTTGCACATCGGACTCAGATGAAGAGATTGAATGATGGCAGAACTGACTACATGAGGTAACGATACTAAATTGTAATATAATGGTTAGATCACCACGCTGTGTAACAAGAGAGGCAAAGGTGTAGCCAGCTAGTGAGGTTGCTACGAAAGAAGAGGAACCAGTTGGTCAGTGCGAACTGATGACATCAAAACCAAATCTGCCAAAAGTATCCTCGAAGGCACTGCACATGACCACTGGCTCAGGAAAGAGTACATTCTCAAAAATGCGAAGGAAGTGGTGCGGAGGTTGAAGGCAGGTGCGCACATGGATTGAAAGGCAAAATGGGGTAAGCATCCATCGCCAGTAGAGGCTGCAGATGTATGTTGTGTAGACACCCAACCAGATTAGAATTAGCAGCCCGAAGTCACCCCAGCCATCCAGTTTGCTAGCAACCTGTGCCAAAGACAGGGGGGAATCAAGGGGAAGCGTGCACAGCAGCTGCCCGATAAAGCTACCCCATGGGAAGTTGCGGATACCATGGGTTCGATGGGCTTGTAATAGAAGGCAGAAGGAAGCCCAAAAAAAGAAGGGTAGCTATGGGATCAACAAACTGTGGGCATGACTAAGAATGAAAAGTGCACTAATAGGGGAAGGAATCAGCAGGATCACAAGTTGCGACACCTAGGGAAGCTGCGCCAGTCTGCCCATAAGGAGATTAGGCCCGGTTGGGTATCTTGCAGAACGAAAATGAGTTGTGACCCTGCTATCATGGTTGCCCCCGCACCTATGGAAGAATACACCCTACACAATGATGCATGAAGAAATCACGGCTAATAAGGCACTCAAAAGGTGCTCGCAGCCCGGACTAGCGGGGAAGTTGAGAAATCACACCGGAGGTGCGACCACCTGACTAGCTGTAGAAACTACAGTCTCAGTGCCCCAAGCAGTTGAAAGAAGGTCGGGGACTATAAACAAGTCTGCGGGATACCTGTCGCAGGGCAGCTAGTTCCCTAGCACTGAGGACAACCTCCCTGAAGCGGTACGGTATACTTCGCTCTGGGCTACAAAGGACACAACAAGGGCTTCTGACATAAAGGGTTTTTGGACCTTCATGGAAGGGATTATTCAGACACAAATCACTCACAGACCACGGATGTCTACAACAATATACCACAATTCCCAAAGCACGGCCGAGTTCAAAGCGGACATGCATCACCTATATATCCGGGTGTGCAAGGATCCAAAGCGAGCATGGGTCACCCTTCCATTCATTGCAACAGACGATGCCATCTACGAGGTATTAGTAGCATGGCCTCTAGAGTGGCGCACCCCAAACAAGGTTGTTTTAGACAAGATCACAACATAGCAGCAGAAGAAGGAACGCCAACAACAACTCCATCAATTGGTAGAAAAGACACGCCAGGGAAAAAAGGACGCTTCGCAGCAAGAGGCGACTCAGAATTCGATAGCCAAAGAAACCCCAGCAGACTAGGAAATGGACTTGGAATAGGACACGCAAAGGGAAACGGAGACATAGGACCACAAGGACCTTCTCACAGAATCAACCCAGGTCAAGCGGTCGCGCAGTATGGAATTGCCACACACACACAAAAGTCCAAAACAGCGAAGGCTTTGGAGAAATCATTTATTGACAACAGCCAACCAGCGAGCAATGTCCCTATCAGTGCATTGGCACAACTAATGACAGAACAAACCACTGTGTTGGGGGAGATCTGGGCACAGTTGCAGGCATTACAAGTGCGACCCCCGGGCAGGGTCATCCTAAATCTAGCAGAGGACATAGCCACAACAAAGCAGATGGTGCACACTCACACAATACACACCTTAGTGTTTCCCGCAGGCGCTGTCCTAGCAGAAGCCACAGGCGAAGAGCATTGTTGGGGTTTAAATCTAGTCGCCCTGCCGAGAGAAATGCTATACCAACTACAAGATGGGGTCACTAATGAGCTTTGTTCCATGGATGGTAGCGCCCTTCGGTCCTTGACAGAACATATGACCAAATTGGAACAGGACACTCTCCAGCACGATGACTTGGTTGCACACTACAAGGAAGTAGAACAAGTTGTGATGGAGGCTTGCAACATGGCACTGGAGCTAGCTATCCCCAAGGACCTTCCAACAACTCACAAGATTCATCACATGGCTACAGGATTCTGTATGGCCCAAGAAGAGGCTGCGAAGGCTTAGTGGGAATTAAATTTACAAATTACAGAGCTAATATTGAAGGCGTAGCCACCCACACCTTCGGAGGTTCACGAATGGTGACGTGGAGAAATTCAAGCCAGACTGGAACAGATGAAGAGCACTGTCCAAGAGTGCTCGGGACTATTAAATTAGTCTCTTGTTCTGCTCACCTCTCTTGAGGGAGACCCAACCATACAACAAGTAGAAACTGAAGCGCAAGAGTTGTAGCAGGCTTATGACACAGCTCGAGGGGCTACCCAAATGGTCACTATCATGCAGCGGTTGGCCAAAATGAAGGAGGCTTAGGCTCTCAAGGCACAAGTTGAAACCGTGCGGCAACAAGAGGCAGTGCTTAAAGAACGCATCCAGCCCTGACTCAATGAAGCATTTGGGGTCTCTACCAGTATTTAAGGCAAGTTTGTGCATATGCAAGTAGTATGTGATACCGAGCAAGCAACTGCAAGTGATACGTATGCATCCACGGCTCACTTGGAATAGGCACAGAGGCTCGTGGTAGAATTTGTTGAAAGTACACGTGATGTGCAGAAGTTGCTAACTAACCTACACGCTAAGATCACTGCACCCGCAGTGTGACTCGGGATGAGTCATGATGATTGTGTTGGGTTACTGTTGGGTAGCAGAAGCCCCGCATAACGGTTAGGGGGCACAAAGCCTGAAATTTTGGGTAGAGATAGGTAAAGACTCCTCGAGACGTGCGGAGCGCAAAGTATAATGAGTCAAGTCAAAGGGTTGTCCACCCAAAGATAATGTAGAATAATAGGAAGTTGGCCTGCCCATGGTCCGCGGACCATGGAAAGGTATAAATAGAGCAAGGATCTATGGCTAGAAGGCAATTAGTTTTTGGCCTTAACAATCTAAAGTGTAATGGGTTTATGAGGTAAGAAGGTTGGGAGCGTCTGTAAGTTTGAGTCGAGGGTATTGGTGGGTAGATAGAGGCTCTAGAGCTGTGTGCACAAAGACCTGGTAGAGTCCGTAGCTGTGTGCGCGGACCCCTACAGCTGAGTGCGCAGGGCAGTTCTGGTTGTATTGATGAAGGAAGTGAATAAAGATTAGTTGGCTCTAAAATACTGTGTTAAAAATGAACTATTGTGGATCTGATTAATGAATGGTTGATATCTCTATTTGTTTATGCATATGTTAGGGGTTTATGCTAATCTGTATCTCTTTTGAATGTGCACACTGGTTAACCTGATTAAATGTTTGCTTAAAGACCGTAATAAGTAGATCTGATTTGTAATAAAGTGTTGAGGAATAGCCTTGTCTCAGATTTGCGTGAAAGTAGAACTGCGCAAGGCTACATAATGGTGCGCGAACCCTCTAGAGCACATCAAGACATTCCAAGGGTGCATAAACCTAGTTCCAACACCCTCCCTTGCTACCTCAATTGAGACCTCAATCCACGCTCCGCGGGCTGTTGTCGAAAGGGCCGTAGCTGCGAGATTTGCTTGGCTAAATACTTCTTCCAAACTTGGGTCAGGCCCATATAAGCCAACAAGAGGCAAGGTAAGAAATTTGAATGGACTGACAAATGTGAAACCAATTTTGAGCAATTGAAGCAGTTGTTGACAAATGCTCCAGTTTCAAAGATTGTAGATCCAAACAAAGAGTTTGTGGTGTGTAAAGATGTCTGCAAGAGAGGACTTGGTGGAGTATTAATGCAGGAAGGATAGGTAGTGTGCTATGAGTCACAAAAACTAAACAAGCATGAGCAAAATTATCTAACACGTGATCTTGAGTTGGCCACTATCATCCATGCATTAAAGATGTGAAGGAACTATCTTCTTTGCAGGAGGTTTGTATTGATGAGTGATCACAGTGGATTGAGGTATCTATTTGACCAACTGAATCTAAATTCTAGACAAGCTAGATGGTTGGCCATGATTAGTGAGTTTGACTTTGAGATTAGGTACATCAAGGATAAGGAGAATAGGGTTGCAAATGCTTTTATCAGGAGGGTACAATTGAATCACATAACAAATATGAGTTCTTATGGGATAGACTTATAGAATTGGATCTTACAGGCAGGACAACAAGATGATAGGTACATGGAGCTCATGAACAGGTTACAACATAGTACAAGTGATCATGATGTGGACTATCATCTTACAATAGATGGTTTGGTCAGATTTAGAGACATGATTTGTGCATCAAATGACAGTGATATTAAGAAGACTATCCTCCGAGAATTTCATGCTAAACCATATTTAAGTCACCCGGGATACCAAAAGAGATTGACATCAGTGAAGAAATTTTATCATTGGCCAAATTTGAAGAAGGAAGTGGCAAAGTTTATGTCTAGATGCTTAGACTGTAAAGAGATGAAAGCAGAATGTAGGCATCTAAGTGGACTACTACATCTGATTCTAATTTCAGAGTGGAAGTGGGAGGTAATTTCCATGGACTTCATCACAGGTTTACCAAGGACATCTAGCCAACATGATTCCATCATGGTTGTGATGGACAAGTTGACAAAGGTAGCACACTTCATTCCAGTGAAGTCTACTTAGCACAGGTCTTCATTAGAGATGTAGTGAAGTTGCATGGTGTTCCAAGGAATATTGTGTTAGACAAGGGTGTTAAGTTCACTTCCAAGTTTTGGAAGGAGTTGTTTACAGGTTTGGCGACATAGTTGGCTTTCACCACAACTTATCATCCACAGAGAGATGGATAGACAAAGAGGGTCAACATGATATTGTAGGACATGTTGAGGATGTATGTGATGCATAAAAAAAGGAGATGGGAGGAGTAACTTCTATTGGTTGAGTTGCATACAACAATGGGTATCAGGAGTCATTCAATATGTGTCCATTCGAGGCACTGTATGGGTTGAGTTTTAATACTCCCATCAGTTGGAGTGATCCAGTGAACAAGGTGTTGATATGACAAAAAATGTTGGCATAGATGGAATAGAAATGCAACAAATTAAGAAGAATCTAAAGGAAGCACAAGACAAGAAGAGAATTTATACAGATCGAAACAAGTTGTTTAAGGAGTTTCAGGTTTTGGAACATGTGTACTTGGCATAAATCCGAAGAAGAGCTCCTTGAGGATTAGATCATGTGCCAAGATGGAACCTCGGTTTTGTGGACCTTTCAAGAATATTGAAAGGATTGGATGAGTATCCTATCGTCTTGCATTGCCTTCGATAGTGAAATTCAATGATGTTTTCCATGCGTCATTGCTTAAGAAGTATATTAAAGATGTTGATCATGTGATTGACTGGTCTGTATTGTAGGTGGAGCCATATGGAGAATTCGAGTTGGAACCTTAGTGTATATTGAAGAAAAATATGCTCATGCTCCGAAACACAACAATCGAGAAAGTTAAAATGTAGTGGAATCACTTTGGACCTGATGAAGCTACATGAGAGATGGCATATCAGATGCAAGATATGTATCCTTCTCTATTCATTAGGTGAGTGAATTTTTTTGGTATATGTTTTGGTGTGATGTTTTGGTATATTTACATATGTATACGGATGTAAATAACTCCATGAGATGTGTTATAAAGCTCCAATAAGAAGTATGGATGTCAAGTCGTTATGGTTGTCATGTTGTTATGGTTGTCATGTTGGTTTGCTTCTCAGTAGGTTGATCGTTGTAAATACTACATTGAGATAAGTTATAAAGGTCCAAGGGTAGTACGTTTTTCTTTCAGCAGTCTTGTTGCTTGTAGGTGTCATTGAACACAAAAGATAGTGTAATTGAACACCGAGGATAGTGTTCCCTCAAGGGGGAAGGTTCTGTAACAATCATGGTCAAAATTCCATGTAATAACATTAATAAAGGAAAAATAATAACCAAGGTCATGGGACACATATTCCAAGATGCATGTTGGGCAAAACATCCTAGTGTGGGTGCTGATTTGGTTTTTTATGTCTAAGGAAATTGGCAAAGGCAAATGCAAAGGCTTTGGAAAGGCATGAGGCATTAATTGGTATTTTATTTATGGAAACAATGAAAATTAGGAGAAAAGGAAGGTGAAAGGTCATAGGTTGGATGTGAGGAGGGAAATGAAGGAAAGTAATGGAAAATTGAAGAAAATAGAGGGCTCATTAATAAAAAGGATTTTCAGGATGAGTTGGTACCTTTTTGTTAGTTCATTTTTGGACCTCTCTCTATTCTCTCTCTCTCTCACTCCATGACACTTAGATCATTATTGGAGCACTCTAGCATTGGATCGAGGAAAGTAAAGGAAGGACAAATAAGGCAAAGAGAAGCAAGGATCAAGCAAGGAAGAGTAGGATCAAGCACCTACAATAGGATTACTTGCAGGTATTGATTTTCATGTGTGATTTCCTTGCTAGATTTTGCATGCATGGTACATGCATGTGTCTATTTGGTTCTCTTGCTATCATTAACATGGGATTTTCTAGGTGTGACAATGATTTTTAGCCTTGCCTTGCCATTTCAGGATAGTGATGGTGTGATGGGTTTTCTTTTATTTCGTTAATCTGGATTGTTGGATGGTGTGGAGCAATAAAAAGGTGTCTTTTTAACTCCTAATTACCTTCACATTAATTGTCAACCCAGGTACGACTTTTTATTTCAAGAGTGTACTCAGCCTGAGGCGGCTATTTACTCAAGAGTAATGTTTTGCAGTATAGTGCTTAAAATCCAAAAGTAAATGAATGCTTGAAAAAGAAATCTAACAATAACATAAACTCAAATGCTCTGAAATCCAACTATTCACTCAGCAAACATCAATTGAGTATACAGTAGCAATAACTCATTCCTCTAGAGATTGATGCAATTGAAATCAAATCGGAACAAGACAATCAATCTGGGAACGAGGAAGCAATAACCAATGTTCTCTACAGTTGAGAGTCCTGCTTTAAAGCAATTAAAAGGAAATCGAAATTGAACTAAAGCTGCTATTGAAAGTAAACTAGGAAAACTCTTTAAAAGCACTCTTGCAATGAATCAACAGAAATGAACAGCAAAGCTTCATCTAACAAAAATGATTTATTGATGGAAATGAATAGCAATGCTAAAATATTAGAATTAAACAACAATCTTAAATGGAACCGAACAACAAAACTAAGTAATTAGAAAGACACAACAACTATAAATGTAATTGAATCAGCAACCTATCAGCATGAACATTAATCACAGTTATTGAAGCAACAACAATCGTAGTTATAATTGAATAGTAACTTAATTGAACAACCATTGCAATTATAAATGAGCATCAATTAAACGAACCATAGTCTTAAGAGATAGCGCAGCATTAGATCAGAATTATCAGCAGGACATTTCAAGTTATAATTAATAATTCTATCACTGACGCAATCCAATTATGATTTCAACGAAATGATCATAAACAAAAGATTATTGAACAAAAAAATTTAAAGAAATGAAAAGAAAATCAAACCATCACACAGAAGCAATTGTAAAGATATGATACACAGCAGCAGCAGCGTACTCCACCAGAGGCTGGGCCCTTAGCCACCAGTGGACACTGCTGGGTTACTTCAGAATGAAGAGAATGAACAGCAACTCCCGAATCAGGTATTAATCATTAAATGGTAAAATCATTACAACAGCTGAAGCTTTGAGACTTACAGCATGAAACAATCCTTTCTTCCTCCTATCTTCTCATGAATTCTTAATTCTAAATCTCTAATTCTAAATCCTCAATTCCATCATTTTTCCATCCCCAAATCATCCCCATCTCTGATCTCTATTTTCATTTAAATAGAGAGAGATCAGAGAGAAGTTACAATAAAGATAAGTACAACATAATTTCTATTACCAAATTAGATTGTTTCCAACCAATTGATCAACAAGAAGATATATTTCCATCCATCTTTCAACAAGAGCAAGACGAATTTGGCTTTGTAGCTGAGATTTGGAGGACGGCCGCAACAACAAATCTGAGAAAATCGTTCTCAAAGAACCCTGTGTTTCTCTCAGCACAAGCCAAATTTGGGCAAGCCATTCTTTACCAAAGCTAATTGGGTCCGTTCTGGACAAAACCCATGTTTCAGATTTTCCATATTCTGCTTCATTTGCTCCGAATCTCAACCGAAAAACTGTCACTTCTTATTCCAGCGAATTTCTGAGTTGGCACTTTTAATAGTCAAATCTTCAATCTAGAAATTATCTTGGAAGTTAAAAATGGTGAATAGTGTTATAAAAAATTTATTAAAATTTCATTGATAAAATCATGCATAATCATCAATTTATTAGAAACAAAGGAGAATAAATAATATTTTTACATAAGAGCATAAATCATTGTAAAATAGAATTATATGATAAATTATGATAAATGACGTGATGAAGAATGGTAGAAATGGGTGGAATAAGCGTTCAAAAGTGACAATAATAATGGTATATTAACGACCCAACAGATGGTTTCCAAAATGAGTGAGGTGGTCTCTAAAGAAGAACACAAGGCCTAGGAATAATTGGACTTGAGAAGGTGGGATTGTGGTAAAGTTGAATTTTGTGTACCTTGGTGGGCCTAGGAATCCTCGACCATGAATGACAGGTTATATGGTAAAGCATAGAGGTGTGTGCCCTTAATCAGGGCTATAAATCCTCGATCGGTGTATCATGAGATATATGGTAAATCCTGTAGGGTGGAGTCTCAATTAGGCCTAGGAATCCTCGACCGGTGAATGAAAAGATATACGATAAAGCTTAGAGACTAGGACATAGGAAAATTCCTCACGGTGTAGGTGTAGATATCCAGAGGCATCCATGCTTGTTTGGGGCCTAGCGATCTAGTGGGGATTGCGGTAAAGCCTGAGGAAACCTGGATTGGTTTTGTTATGAGTCCAACATTCATGCCCAGAATATGGCATGGGGCTGATTGGGTAAAAGAAAGGTTTGGTTCAGCCAAATATATGATTGGGTGGGTTGTGGAAGTCCTAGACCTGGTTGGCTTATGCATTCATTAATAAGAGCTCCTTCTCCTTGGTATTTCACATGTAAATGTGCTGGTTCATATTTGATTTTTTAAGGTTGTTGTATCCTTGTTATTTTTATTGGTTATATGTTGGTTATGAGTATGTTTTATGATCAACTTGATGTATGGCTCTCATCATGTTTTGATTAGCAAATGAATGGAAAATGAATATAGGACCTAATATATGATAATGCATCTATTGTGATAAGGAAATAATGCTTCTTTATGAATCTCAGATAAGTATGCGACCCATAAGCCCAGATATCTTGTTATGACATATAGATTACATATTTGTGACATGTTTGATAAAATTCCTGTCATGGCTAGTAGGGTTCAGATCAAGTACTTGTTCCAGTGATTTCATTAGTAGCCTTATTCCATTATTATTTATCATTTATGAAAGTTTCATGAAGTTCTCGGTAGTGGTTTGAAACCTAGCCCTGAAAAAGTGGCTTAGAATCTAGGGTCACTGGCATAGAACTGCTTGAAAAATTCCACAGTCATTGGCATGCCTTACTGTGGGAGAAGCTGGAAGGCCTCAGTCGCATGCATGGTTTTTCATTGGAGTGACTGAGGGTCCAGATCAGTCAAATGTCAAGTTTTTCTAGGGTTTGGTCACCTAGAAGGGTTGGTTGGCTCCTGGAGGTTTTGTAGTATGTGTGGAAGGTTACAATGGTTTTTTTTTGTCAATTCCACTTCCTTAACTATATATGAGGAGTTGAATCACATCATTGTAGCCTCCCATCACATGTTTACCCGAGTGGACTAGTTAGCTTAGGTAAATGTGGGAGAATGTTGTTACACTACTTCGCTCTCTTCCTATGTTTGGAAATATGGCTACATGTACATAGAAGTAATGCCTATGGCCCATGGGCTACTACAATGCACATATTCTCTCTGCTTGCTCTACCTCCTATCTCTCATGTCTATCTTTGCTCAACTATGAAACAAAATTCTCTGAAAAAAATGGAGTGCATCTTCCTCCTAGTGGCCTGGTTATAACACAACCTAATAGCCTACTAGTGGTTAAGTTTGACTACATCAACTCTTAACTAGAGTTACAATATAGAAGATTCTAGAGTCTTTTACATAAAAATCATGTGGATAGCCCATTTTCGATGAATAATGGGGGTGGACACGGCATCCTTCCAAACTATAGGTGTGAAGACAAGAAGGTCAACTTCTGAGTGGCATAAATTTTTCATACAGACTCCGATTGATCCGCTTCTTGCACTATTGGAAAGATCTCGTAATGTTTCAGTCCCCGTATTTCCAAACTGGGTCCCACTGGTAAAAACTGTCTCATGATCTAATTCCTCCAGTTTTTCCACTTTGAATGCATTAAGATGGATGAAAAAAAATATAATGATCCAATCCAGAACACACCTCCCCATTTTGGGAGGCTTTTTGCCCCAAAAATATTCTAATGAATGAGGTGAGGAAATATTTCCTCCGCCTTCTCTCTAGTGTTCCATTTAGCTTTGCCTGCAAGTTGTCCCTTCAGCCCAATCTGCCAAAGGTCATGCTACCCATGTCTAGTATTTATGGATCTCTTTTGCAAAACTATATTGTTGGCCCCAACTTGTGTACCTATTTACACCTACTACTCTACTATTCCTATCGACATTTACCTCGCTTTTCTCCTTTTGTATTATACAATCACTGTCAAACTATGCCATTTTGCAAGTGGATGTAGAGTATTTTCTTAGTTGTATTTTCATATGATTTTGATTAAGTTTGAGTAGATATTACGAGCAAATATCTATTAGACTAACTCTGACTGATCATTATTTGGACTCGTAGACCTTGAATATTTAGATAGGTAGCAAAGTTTTTAGCATTCAGATGGATAGTACATGATGATGGACAACTCATCAAGAAATTTGTTACAAGTCTACAATTTTGTACTCAATTTTGAATGATGATTATGAACCTTATTTTGGCAACTGACATTCAGAATGTATTCCGTACGTTCTAGAGAAAATATCCTTCTACTAAAAAAGGAGAACCGTTTCGTCGATCTTGACATGTTCCAACCTGGTTTAGTCTAGGATCCAACTGAAGATCATTTATGAATATTTTTATGTAATAATTTAGTTTCGATCATATCTATTTGTTTTTTCAGCCAAATTGGTTAGATTTAGTTTCCATCGATCGACCTTTTTAAGGCTCGATGTTATCTGTATCTAAGCTAGCGAGATAGGAGTAGCAGAACAGACTCTTGATTAGTTTTTATGCCAATGCACTTTGCTCAGGAAACAATATAGTGATGTATATGACATTTGAACCTTTTGTGAGTATCATGGTTTTTCCTTAGTTTTTAGTAGTATTGAATTAATTAAACTTGCTCCATGAGTGGAAAGGACCCACCACCACCTGGAAACAAGTTCTTTACTTAGTATAGATGTTAGGAATTATATTTGATCATTCTTTAGCAGTGCGAGTCTTGTTTTTATTTCATAATCGCTATTTTCATTTCGTGCTTAAAATCTTTACCCTGTTTCATAAGTATGAAATGAATGTAGTAGATTCCATTCCTCAAATATATAAAGACCAGTAAGTATTTCATTGAGTAATAATTCTTTACATATGAATGGTCCTTTTAATATGGTTGCATGTCACAAAGTGTTTAAGGAATGCTTTTAATTTGGAAAGGTACAGGAATTGACCATTATATTTTAAGTCTCCAAATAGATTTTATATTTTGTTCATTTTTGATCGTGTAGCATTATGCTTATATGAAAAATTCTCATGATAGTGAAGTTTGGATTTGTTGATTCTGAACTTAACATAGATAGAAAAGGATTGAATTGAGATTAAAGTTTAATACTTATCATGCAACGTTTTTTGAGTTGGTTATAATAACCTTAGTTTGGAATGTGGTTGAATTTATGAGTTAAGTACAATTAGTGTGGAATTAAATAGATTCAATGTGCATTCAATTTTTAAGATGGAAAGTTATGACTTCATATGTCTCAGGATCTAGACCCAACAACTAGAATTTTTCTTAGTTAGAACTTTCCTGTTTTCTTAGCATAAGAATATGTTTTCTGAGTGTCACTTTTATTTAGATTAAATCTGGTGTGGCTTTGGTTCTTTAGTAAATGCATGAATACAATATGAGTTTGGGTGATGTGTGATTTCCATCATTTTATAGAATTTAAGATTTCTGAGTGATCTGTCTCTTTTGAATCGAAGATTTCCTTATTGAAGATTTCTGAGTGATGAATTGTATTTATTGGTGATAAGTTTCTCTTAGGTGGTGATTAGAATCTTTTAATTTAAGCAATAGATTCTCCTTTATTTACATCATGATTAGTAAAGAAAACCTTGATATCATGGTTCAGTTATACAGTAATTGGATTATTTAGATAATGATTGGCATTCTTTTACAGCAGTGATCCATATTACTTGAACTGTAAATTCTAAAGCAGCTCGCATAATGGATTTGCATCGATTTGTTTACATGTTTAATTATGAGCATATTCTTAATATAAGTCAGTTATTATTGAAATTTTAAATAGGATGAAGATTAGATTTAATAGGTTTCTTCACTTTAGCTTATGGCGTTTATAGAAAGGAGGAATTAAGCTTTCTTTACTTAATTTTGGAACCTGAATTAGAATGCAGTATGACTCAAAGATTACAATCCCCAGTCGGTGATTTAATTTAGGGGACTATTGTAGTGGCTACAACCACCCTCCAAAATTTTTCCTTAGCTTTGTTTTGGAGCCTCCCTACCAACCATCCTCAACAGCATGTCTTGCATTGTCAAGTACACGAGCTTCAATGGTTTTTTAGTAGATTGCCAGCCTGTGCATGATAGCTTGTTGCATCCCCCTAATACTATGTTGTTTCTTCGGACTTGTTCCAGCTATAGGCTGAGCAACTCACTCAAGAAATTGTGCAATTCTGGAGGGGAACCAACCTTCCCTCTAGAAATTGCGCAATCCTGACCAGTAGCCTACTGGGCTCCAGAATTGCGCAATTCTGCCTATCAAGCTTCACTAAAAAAAATGCACAATCTATCCCAGGAGGACTGCTCAGCCCAAAAATTATGCAATTCTGGGTAGCAGTCAGCTACTCATCCCATAAATTGTGCAATCCCTCTGGGCAACCAACCCAACTCCCTCCTAGAAATGAACAAATTTTCCCATGAGTTAAGCAGGTTGTTGGATGTGCCTTTAGGTTGGCCAGTTCTCTTCGGGATCGAGAAAAAATGATTTTCATGCATGGACTGCTTCTCCCAAGGAAACATGCAAAAGCATCCCTTGATTTAGGGATCTATTTTTAGCAGCTAGAGGTTACATGCAAGGATCATTTTAGAAACCTCCCGCCAAGTGTCACTTTTCCTAGATTTGTGGCATGTGCATCACAACCTCGATTTTATCAAAACTCATCAATTGGACACTGCAGATATCATTCCTCACATTGACCTTGCAACTTTCACATCCCACATTGCATCTAGGATTCGTCGACACATTTAGCTCAACTGTTTTGGGATAATCCTGCTTTTCATGTCTTGTGTTGTATTTATGTCGCTTTTTGTGTTTCACTTCGTTTGAGTATTTTCTACTTGATTTCAGTGAGCACTTGTTGTCGTTTTGATGTATGTTAGCTTGTAGAAGCACCATTTCATTTTTTGTTTGCATCTCACTAGTGTCACATGCATGACATTGTTTTGCACGGATGGTTATCATTGTGGTGACTCGCTTAAAACACATGCATGCTTTCCCATTTTTTGAATCCTACACTTGATGTTTGCATGAATGATCATTCACTCTTGTTTGCACTCATCTCACCATGCATCCAGACTTCTCATGTTTTCAGTCACCCATCAGTTAGTCTGGGCTTCCTTGGCACATACAGTTCCTTGTCTAGCTAGCATTACGCATTTTTGAAAGCGAAGGCTCTACCTCCCCTCTAGAAATTGTGCAAATCTAGCCTAGCACTGACCTCCAGGCTTGCATTACGTAATTCTTGGAGGCAGTGTCCTGCTAGCCTCAGAAACTATGCAATGCAGTTTGCTGGTTGCATGTCATTACTGATTGAAATTGTGCATTATGCAGTTTCAGTCCTCAGCAGGCTAGGTTGAATGGTGCATTGCATAGTTCTAGTAGCCAATCAACCTCTTGAGATTCCGGATTGTTCCTTGTGCAGTTTTGGCAGTTAGTCTCCTGATCTCTCGGCATAAATTGCATAACCTTCATGATCAATCAAACAGGTATGTTGCAAGTCAGTCCTCAATTTTATTTTGGGTTTCGACTGACAGATTTCTTTCCATGAGTGTTGCTATGTCTCCAGACATCACAAGTGTTCGTCTATCTCTCAGCAGCACATGTACAATGGCCTTCAAGAGAGCAGAATCAAAGGACACTATTGAGAGCCCAACGACGTTTGCAGCAAAGCAAGTGTCTGTGAGCTCACCTACTTATGAAGACATCAAGTTGTTCATAGATAAGGACATCAAGATAATATGGCAACAACATTACAACATGCAGCAATAGAAGGCAACACACTTGCACACAATGAATGCAAGAGGAAGGATTTTGACAACACAGAGGCAGAACAAAGTTGCAACCTCAAGTAGATCCACTTGTGATGAAAGGAACTTTGAAGACTCTGGCTATAAGGTGACAACACAACATGAAGATCATGTGAAGGGAGAGAACATAACAGAGAAGGTGGTGCATGTGTTGAAGCAACAAATCAAGGAAGAACAGGAGCTACATAGACGAGAGAATGAGTTGTAGTAGGAATAGGTACAACAAGGGGGCGTAACATGAACACATAGATGAAAATGTGCCCGTACAAGTTATAGATCCATCCCAGTAGCTGGCACGAATCAGACAAGGTGAGCAGTGTTGTTGATCATATGTAAGGGAATTCAATAGCATGCATGTCATTGTGCGCACACATGCAATCCAACCCATTTGGCACACTCACCCAGGCGAAGACAAGAAGCAAGTCCAACTGGAGTTGAACATGTACTTAGACAAGTTGATGTGCATGGCCAATAACACATGCTTGGAGGGCAGCGTAGACACTATGCATCAATGTGTTACTGCTTCGGTCACACCCAGGATGACCATGTGCATGTTATCAGACGAGTTGGATAGAGAAGCCATACTAGTGCACCTGGATGCAATGAAGGAAAGAGTTCGTTTCAACAAGATGTCACCATTGAGTGCACAGACACCATCACGGACAACTAAGCTTGGCATCATCTCACAACCTTTTACCATCCCAAGGATGTTAAAGAGTTGGTCTCACCACAACAGTCTGAGTGTCAGTGATGTCTTGCATTGATCAGGAGCTCAGGACCAAGTGTCGTAAAATGGTCAACAATGAAAGTGCTTAGAATTGGTTTAAATCTAAATGATTGGATAGAGCTCTTCCTCTTGATTTTGGCACCGCAAACGGTTCGAAAAACGGTTTCCGTATGGGAAAGTTATGCCAAAAACAAAATCGCCCAATAACCCTTAATTTTTGAATATTTAAAAAAAAAAAATATTAAAAAAAAATATTTCGTAGAATATTCTTTAGAATATTCCATTTGGGCAGCCAATCACAGGTTGCCATGTGGCAGGCCCAGAGGCTGCCATGTGGCCCAAGGTGACATCAGCAACTATGGGCGCATATGGTTAAGATTTTGGTCGGGTTGAGGTTTGAACACGTGACCTACCTTGTAACACTCCCACGCCTTACCGTTAGGCTATATGGTTGGGACTTGTTAGGATGGCGGCGGAAATTCTATATGGGTTTTAACCTTGAATGGGTGGGGCCCCAAGGGGGCCAGCCCCCATACACGTGACCAATATGCCCAAAACCGTGGGCCTAAACCCTTAACCGCTGACGCGAAATCCCATGCAAACCACCATCCCGAGATTTGCGGTCACATGCGCGCTAAAACTGGAGTTAAGGCAGTTAGACTGGCGGGAATATTGGCGGAGCACCAAATTTGGGGCGGTCCCGCCATAATTGGCGGAGCTATCTGGACCTTCACTACAGTTAGCTGGAGTGATTTTAGGCCAAATTGGAGGAAATCTTCAATGAGCCATAACTTTGGCTAGGAAAGTCCTTTTTGGACATTTTGTTTTTTATTATTTTGGGTCTCTTCGACCTTCTGAAGCCATTGGCATAGGTTTCACAGCCATCTGAGGTTTTTTGAAGGTGATTTTGCTTCATGGAAGTTCCAGGAGCCACCAGGGCCAAATCAGTTTGGGAGCTGCATTGGGAATTGTACAACCAGTGAATGTGGAACGAAGGTCATTCCTGAAGTTTTTCAGCATTCTAAATCTATTTCTACAGCTTGTTTTTCCTGTTGAGGCATTCTTCTCACTGTTTAGCTTCAGGGAAGCTTTCAGGGCCACTAGGGCCATTTGAGTGCTTGAGCTGTTTGGGGCTGTGTTCATCCATTTTTGGTGATTCAAAAGCCTATGTCTGCTATTTTCGACCTTCTGAGTCTAATGGCAAAGGTTTCAGAACCAATTGAGGTCATCTTCACCTCGAAATTCTCCATGCAAGTTTAAAGGGCCACCAGGGCCAATTGGGGAAAGTACTATATAAGGTACAATTTCACTGTTTAGTGTTTGGGAAAGAGCATGTTTAGCTAATTCCTATCTTCTGATTCTATATTTACAGTCAAATCTATCTTTCGAGACAATCATATTCTTATATTAGCCTTTGTAGCATTTTTAATACAAGAGAACAAGCCTAGTTTGAGAGGCTTGGTCCAGAAGATGTAGCCCAAAAGGGGTGAACTGCTTTATCATTTTGATGTCTTTATTTGCTGAAGATGATATGCTAAAAAAAAATGATATAAAGTGTTAAACAACAAATATACATAACTTGCATAAACACATAATCACCTATTCAGCTGCAGAAAGTTGTTTGTCTTATTCCGGAAGACATCAAACTTCAAGTATGTGTACATCAAAGACTTCTAAGTGTTTACTTCATTATTTCTTTAGGCAGAGCCTGTAGAGGGCCAGGTAGCCTCTGGAACTCATCCTCTCTTTAGAGGTGACATGTCCGGTGAATGCCCCTATAGTCTATCTCTGTATAAGAAATAAGAAGTTTTCACATTTTCAGAGGTCACTTGGAGTGTATAGCTCACATTTGAAATTATGGGAAATGGATACCTTGCACCCTTAAACAAGTACATTCCATTTTCAGATCATGCATGGCTTGCTCAAGCCATTTTGTCTCACATGGGCACATGTGCATTGTAATGTAACGTCTTGTCAAGTGGGAGTTGAAGTGGCGATAGGTGAATGTAATTGTCATAGAGTATTTGAAGAGTCATGAGGATAGATGAATGGTCTCAAAGCGGAATGTCAAGGGTCATCCCACCCTTTGCTATAAATAATACCTCATAAATCATTGTATAGGATTTTGGTAAGCCAAGCTTCTGATAGGACTATCTTAGAGAGATCTTGGATAATATTGTAACGAGCCTTGGCTTCCCCACTGCATAGAGCTAGTATATCTCTTTGGAGGAGTAGGCGGTTATGGTTGTAATGTTTCGCTATCAGAACTAGTGGTTCGACATGGATGAATTTTATGACTAGAACTTACAATTCTTAATATAATAGATCGAACACGTTTCATGCATATGTTGTATTGTATTTTAGCTATCTTGAGTACTTTAAATGATATATGTATTTGTTTTATTACGCATGCATGTGTAGCTATTTATGTATATGTATGTATGAGTCTTTCTGAAATGTGTTTGTTTGTTTAACCATCACTTTGGATTTATAGCCAACTTGCCTTCCATGTTGTGATGCATCTTTGCTTGTGTGTTCCCTTCTTAACTCTGTGCTATCACAGGTTTCCAAGGGGTGCACTCACCTCACCCTATGTGTATTAGAATTGCTCATGCCATCTTGAATTACTACATATGTCACACCCTTGCTACCAACAGGGACATCTTACTTGCCTCTATGCGAAACCGTGGTCAAGGAATTACCATACGACCCACTACTGGGACTCCTACACCATATAGTCTGAGGTCTAATTCGGGCTTCCTACTAGGGAGATCCCCTGACATGTTAGTGGGTCCATCACAGTCAACATTTTGGCGTTAGAAGGAGGGCCAGATGACAAGCTGAGTCCTCACATCTATTTTGAGTCTCTACATATCTATCATGACTAACTACAGAGTTTCTCTTCCAGAGTGTATGTCTAATGGAAACGACTTCATTATCTTGGAAAATCTCTCAAATAACTTGTCACACAAAACATATGATGGTGGAGGCCACGTATCCTTGGTAAAGCACGCGGTTAGTATTATAGGCTCATGTGAAAGACATGGAATCTTTGAAGAATATATGGCCTACGCATTGTTCATCTACACGCTTCGAGGGCGCCCTGTGCACTAGTGTGCCATGTTGCCTGAAAAATCTTTTCATTCTCTTACTCATCTGGTCGAAGAGATAGACGATGCTTTCAATCACTTTAACCGTAAAGCACTCATTCAAGAAATTATGAAATTACAAAAAGCACCTGATGAATCCGTTGAACAATTTTAGACATGCTTTTGTAATATTTCATACCAATTTCCCGAAGATGAAATTTATTGGGAATTTCTTGATGGAAGATTAGAGTATTTTCTTCACATATCTGAAAATCCACAATTCTTTAAATCATCTAAACCCTGCTTAGCACACTTCGGTGATGGAGTTGCGCAATCACAGGAAGGTACAATTGCTATCTCAAGTGATTGTCTGCCTTCACCTAATAAAAAATCTCCACCACCGCAAAGTGATGTGGGAGATTATGCAAACACATCTATTGAACTGTCACATCCTCCCACCCCACCTTCTCTTGATATATTCATAGATTTGGCTTGCAAGCCTGTTGGTTGTCACATGGATTTGTTTCCTCAACCTCCTTCCCTACATTCTGTTGATCCTCCGGATTGTATTGTCTCGTATTCTTCCATTCCGGACTCCTCACCTGTTGTGAACAAGGATCAAGTTGTCGAAAGAGTTGGTGTTACGCAGCCAACCTACACCATCATTCATGATGACTATGTGTGGGAATATAAAGAAGAACCGGCGGTGAAGGATGACTCCCTTCCAGCCACGCCTCATCCGCTTTATCTTGACATCCCTTGTGATTCTTCCACTACTTATTTCCCTTGTGAAAACACATTTCTGGATGTTTCTACTTCCGATCATTCATAAGACACGTTGGATGTCAGTCTGTCATTACATTGTGGAGAGGACACATATTCCTCCGAAAATATGTCCAATCTATCATGTTTCATTTATGAAAACACAGAGGGTGAACATCCTTTCTTCTCATCTACCCCTCTACATGATTCAACAAATCATGAGAATGCCTACAAACATCCTGAATTTTCTGATCTTGGTTGTTGTGATCTCTCCACTTCTTCATCTGATCACAATGTTGATTCAATCATTTTTAATCTGTCTAAGACACTAGTCTACGATGATCTATTTGTTGATAAAGTCAAAACCCCCCAAACTGTCGAGGCACTTCGACCCGAACTAATGGTTATGTCAGGGCCTCGCTGTCTTGAAGTTGGTTTCAGTTTCGATCACGAAATTGTTAAAACACACAAGGCTCTTCATCAGTATCTACTTTACATTAAAGACCAATCAAACACCCAGATTTTTCTTCCTCCACTCGAACTACACAATCCCATCACTTATGCATTGGAGGAATCTTACACAGTAAGCACACTTTCACAACTGAGTGGTCTATCTTTCTCACGTTTTCTTGCATGTCATAGTCAAGAGAATGCACACACTCAACATCTGCATGCAATGTAGCATAACACCATGGCAAGTCCACAAAGTGCATGTCATGCACTTTCACTCATTTTTTTTCGGTGGACACTTGTAAACTCGGAGTGTGTTTGTCTTCATCATTATATGCTTCATGCTTGTTGGTTTATGCAACTACGATGTTCGCGAACCATGCCTTCACCAACATGGGTCAACCAGTGCGCCAATGGTTGCATTGGAAATTCAATTGACGTGATTAGGCCCATGCACCGTTAGCTTAGGAGTAGGAGTAGTGTTTGCTTGAATGTATTTTTGCTTATTAACTTGCATGTATGCTTGCTTCTTACCTTGCATGTTTGTTTTCTTGTATGCTTGTTTTCTTATTCGCCTTGCTTATGCACTTACTTATGCTTTTGTTTTGTTTTTTATTTGTATGCTTTCTTTCGACCATAGGTTATCTTGGCATGAACTGTGTGCAACTCTTGAAACAGGCTAGGTAAAGTACAAGAGGACTTGTGCAGTTATCAATACTCAGTTATCTGTCATCCTGCCTCTATATGAAGGACTTGTTGTCTTCATTCCATGATACATCAATGGAAAATACGTGTTGTTCGAAGTGAACCTTTGTGAAAACACAATTCTTGTGTGCTAACTAGTGTCACCTACTCTAGTCAGTGTTTTTTGGGTTAATCCTTGTCGACTAAGTCAAGTAGAGTAAGGTGAGGGGGAAAACCTTAACAAGCACGTCAGAGGTATACTTAAACTAATTCTCTGAAGGAACAACCTCTTCTACTCTCAATAAGCCTGGATCCCTCTTCCACCTCTAAAATGAATAAGGGTTATGTATAGTTATGAAAGTGAAAATTGAAAAAAATTGAATAGTGAAAAATTTCCAAAAAATGAAAAATGAATAAGGCGAAAGAAGAGAAAGGATTCCTGCATAGAGAGGTGATGCAAGTAAATCTATTGGGGTACTAACTAGGGTCGCTGGCAGCAGAGCAACACCAGAGATGAAACTAAAACTCTAACGACTATACTGCTTGTGCACCAATATACCCCTCATCCCTAATCGAAACAAATGTGTTGGCTTGGCTTGGAATGCGTGTCAAATGACCAAGGGCTTGGAAGATGCTACATCTTACAATCAAGCAAGTGTAGAAACCAAGATGAACAGATAACTGGAAAATGCTTCTAGATGTGTTAGACTTCCTTTTCATGAATAAGGTCCATTCAGAGAGCTGAAGTTCTACTAGTGTGTTGCCAAGTGTTGTAGCGGCTGCAACCACCCTCCAAAATTTTTCCTTGGATTCATTTTAGAGCCTCCCTACCAACCATCCTCCGCAACATGTCTTGCACTGTCAAGTACATGAGCTTCAATGGTTTTCTAGTAGATTTCCAGCCTATGCATGATAGCTTGTTGCATCCCCCTCACAAGTTGTTTCTTCAGACCTGGTCCAGTTGTCGGTTGAGCAACTCCTTCAATAAATTGTGAAATTCTGGAGGGGATCCAACCTTCCCTCCATAAATTGCGCAATCTTGACTAGAAGCCTATTGGTCTCCAGAATTGATCTTTACAAACAACTTTACACTTTAAAAATTAAGGGCAGACAACCCTCTATGACTCATGACACCTTCGTGCTCAATGACCACAAAATGCAGAGACTTTACAACTTTATTACAAAACTTGACCCAAAACATGGGCTTTTAGCCCCAAAACTGTCCTTGGGGGATCCCGTTGAACCTCAGAATTACCCTCTCCTTGACAACTTTTCTCACCTCTTTCCCTTGCTTTTCCATAAGATTATAGATCCCAATCGATGACAAATGATAGGTTTTGTTTTAAGGAAGGCATTAAATGATTGACATGTTATATTTTTATGTTTTTGCTATTTGAATAAATTTTTGTAAATTAGCTAGAGAATGTAGCCTATTCTACAGCTAATTGTGTATTTCGTAGCTACTTCCATGGTCTGGTAGGTTCCAGGTGTCAAATGAAGAATTTAGCAACATGGGCATTTCTAGAATTGTCTCCACATGGATTCTATCCTATTCAATTAGCCCAGATCAACAAGGAAGCAAGCTCAAGATCATTGTCAAAGGTGGATTCAAACATATGATACTTGGAAGTAATAGGACTCTTCACCTACTCTCTCTTGGTTAATCAATAAATCTAACAGTTCTGTTGCAAGCATTAACTCAGATCAACTACCCATGTTAATGGTTCTATTGCAAACATCTCGCTCGAATTTAAGTCACCTGGAGCTGATCAGATGTTTACATAGTTCTGTTGTAATACATATGAACCACCTGTAGCTAGTTTTCCTCAAAGACAGTTATGATTATTTCCTTTTAAATATTGGTTATATAGAACCAAGGGGGGTTCAGAGAATTTTATGCATTAAGTTTAGACTTCCAGCTCTGTATTTTGGGACTTCATTATTTTCTATAATATAAGTCGCATGTTGACCAATGATCGTTTAGGAGAGCATTTTCAATTAGTTCGCAGCTCAAACCAGTCAGTTGCATTTAATGAGGTTTTCTTTCCATTCGTTTTCTGTTTAGTTTTAATTTCATTATTTTCTTTTAGCAGTATTTCTAACTTAGGTTGATTTATTTTAGTTTTGATCAATAACATAATGTTAAAACTCAATTGTGCAGTCTTGTTCTTCCAACACATTTCATGAAAGGAAATGATTTTGTTTCTAAACAGACTAAGGTTGAAGTAATGAGAATGCATTGTTGTCTAGATTACTCACTGTTTTGTTATTTACTTTCTAGGATAGATTTGTCAATCCACTGCGTTAATGAATGTTTTTTTATCACCATTTCAAGTTGATACTAATCCTAAACTAAATGGTTAAACATTCACTTCACACAATGGTTGAAATCAATCAGTTACCTTTTGCATGTTTCATTTAGTTCTCTAGATCATAAAGTACAAAAAGTTGCTTGTATCCCATCTCAAGAAGGTTATCTTTCAAAATTGAAGGTTAGAGTAACTAGAAGTAGATTTCATTTTCTATATTTATTTCAACATGCATTACAACTTCAACCTTAATTTTAAGAATTAGATTCATGACTTAGGATTAATGACGAGATAGGACAGATGCTCTGTTTTTCCTTTCTTTAAATTAGCTTTTGACTAGTTTCAGCTCTTGGTTCACCTTTAGGAAGTTTAGATTTAGTTTCTCATGGTTCAGATTGTACATCATTAGGAATCAAAGAACAGAAACCCCCAAAACAATATAAAAATACAAAACAATGAAGTAAGAAGGGTTAACTAAGCACATATAGTGCACTACACTTCATCACCTTATAAAACTCAGTTGATAATTTATGCAAGCAATTTAGGGCACTAAATTGACTAAACATTTTGGCGTCATTGTCGGGGAAGTGTAAATTAGGTAACCTTTTCTCTTACGTTCAAAAAAAAAATTGATATGCGTAGAGAAAGAGTCTCTAGGGGTAGATTTATAGTTAGAGGCAAGAGTTCCATTCCTACAACACCACCTACTCCATCAAGAATAAGAAGAGATACACCTCCATCTCAAGATCATACTCCTAGACATAGAACTCTTGGATCTCCAATAGAAGGAGTAGCCTTTTTCAACTCCACAGGGGAGCATATTTGAGTTTAAGAATTAAGAATACCTAGTGAGGAAGAAGAATTAGAACCTCTCTCCCACATACCATTAATAGAGGAACTAGAGGAAGAGAAATAAACCTTGCAGGTTGTATCTTATACTGACTCTAAAGAAACTATAATGTTAGAAGAAGGAGAGGATGGAGGATTCACACTGTTTGGAGGAGGAAGAGGTAGAGGAAATAATGGAGAAGGTAGAGGAAATAATGGAGGAGGTAGAGGAAATAGGGAAATTGATAATTATTTTGGATTCCCTATAGTTGATGAAGAAACAATTGCCAAAATGAAAAATATCTCACCTTCTGTCCTCCCAAATTTCCATGGGTTAAAAAGTGATGATCCTAAAATATTTTTATTTGAATTTGAAGTCTCGTGCAGAACCTATGATTATTTAGAAGACTCTCAAAAATTTAAGTTGTTTCCTTCAACGTTGAAAGGAGTTGCTTTGAAGTGGTTCATGGGGTTGGTCACTCAGCCCATTAGAACATGGAATGAAATGAAGAAAGTGTTTTTGGATAGGTATTTGGATTATTGCATGCCTACCAATCACAAGGATGAAGTGTTCAAAATGATGCAAAGAGAGGATGAAATTTTAGAGGATTTAATGGAGAGATTCAACTATAACTTGAAAAGAGAAAAGATGGATAACTTAGATGAAGATACCTTAAAAGCTCTTCTATTAAAAGCCATTAGAGATGAGTGAATAGATATCCTTAACATGAGGGGGAAGGGAGATATCTCTCAACTCCCATTAAGTGACATAGGAGAATTATGTGTTTATCTCTCAAGGGGAAAATCCAAAACTGGGAAAGGTCCAAGAGATCCTTCTCTTGTTAGAGTGAATAGATTTGCAACTGGATCAGTGAGTAGGGTAGAAATTGGGAATATGCTTGATGAATTCAAAACAAATATTCTAGGGAGCCATAGTGAGAAAGTAGACACCCTTAAGTTACAAAACAAGCAGAAAACTGAGGCTGATGCTTTAGCTATTTTCTGTCCCAAATGCAGGAAAAAAAACACGCTTTGAGAGAATTCCCTATGGATGCAAAAATCATAGACAATTGTGTGATTTGTTCAGAAAACCATGAGACCAAGGGTTGTCCTTCAATTCCAGGTCTTAAGGTTGTTTTTCAAGAAGAAACAATTCCAAATTCAGCAGAATCTCTTTGCTTTGTCTCTAGAAGACCTTGGCAGGGGCCAAAAAATCAGGGATTTAACAATCAAATGTATATTCAACCCCCACCAAATTGGAATTATTGGCAGAAACCTTGGCGTCAACCTCAACCTCAATCTCAATCTGAATCTCAATCTCAAACTTGGGCTCAAGGAATACAAAATCCTTATGGAAGATTTTCTCAATATTATCAATATCCTCCATCATATCAGAATTATCCTCCCCCACAAATTCCACAACAAAATCAACAACCACAACTTCAAAATCAGAATCCTCAACTTTCACTACCATTCCCATAACAAATTCCACAACAAAACCAGCAATCTCAACTTCAAAATAAAAATCCTCAACTCTTACTACCATTTCAGCAAAGACCAAATCAGCTACCTGCCCAACCATTACAAAACTCCAACAATAAAAATCCTTCGAATACTTACATGGTGGAAGGAAAAAAATTTCCAACTTACATGATCACTCCTCTAGATCTTAATGATGTTCAACTAAGATCCGGTAGGATATTAGAAAAGGAAAAGCCTTCTGTAGTTATTCAGGAACAAGACCATTCTGAGGAAGATTCTCTACAACCCAATAAAAGTTTTGAAAGAACATCTCTCCAAAACCAAAATACTGAAAATGAAAAACAAAAAGAACCAATGAACTCAACTCTTATCATTGAGCAACCAGTATCTACTTATGCACCTCCTTTTCTTGAAAGATTACAAGTTGATAGAGGGGTAGAAAAGCAGATTATGTTGCCTAATTATGATTTTCTAGATGAATTGAAAAATGTCTGTATCAAAATCCCTTTGTTACAAGCCATTAAGGAGATTCCAATCCTAGCTAAAACAATAAAGGAGTTGAGCATAAAGAAACCAGGAAGAAAAGCAAAAGAAACAAAAAGAATTCACCTGGTATGAAAAATAGTAGACATAATGATGGGAAAAATTGTCATACAAAAATATGTAGATCCAGGAATTCCAATTGTGAAAACACATATCAATGTAGTTGAAATTCCGAATAAATTGATTGATTTAGGAGCAGTAATAAACATCATGAGCAAACAAACCATCGAACAACTCAAGCTTCCTAATCTTCTTTACACACCTACATTACTGCAATTAGTAGATAGATCGGTAATCAAACTAGATGGTGTGTTAGAAGATATTTCAATGTCCTTAGATTCTTGGGAATACCTTGTTGATTTGATGATCTTAACCCCCAAGAACAATCTAGGAGGACATCCACTTATATTAGGAAGACCTTGGCTGACCACAACTGATGCTTTCATTAGCTGGAGATTTGGTGACATGTATATTTCTGATGGGAATTCAACTAAGAAATTCACTCTATATCCTCCAGCAAGAACAATAATAGAAATAGATGACAAAGAATGGATTGATGATGAAAATGACATTCAACCTCTCTTTACTATTTCAGACATTAGTGAAGATAGTCAAAATATGAATACAATGGAAAATTTTGAATCGTTTGCAGAATATGAACATGATCAATTCCAAGAAAATTCCAATATTGAATATTTGTCATCTAGGCAGATGTCTCTTTATTCTATGGAAGAATTTGGTAGCTCTACAATTGAAATATTTCTAGGGAGAACATTGAACATAAACAATAACTTGGAGAAATTACAATGGGAAAAGCTAATCAAAACATTACAACAACATTTTGCTGCATATGCATGGGAATATACTGACATGAAAGGAATTTTCCTAAGACTTGTATACATCACATCTACATTGAGGAAAATTGTAAACCTATTAGATAACTTCAAAGAAGGATGAATCCAAATCTTAGGGAAATTGTGAAAGAAGAGCTGCAAAAACTGCTAAATGTAAACTTCATTTACCCAATTTCAGACAGCGAATGGGTTTCCCCTTTAGTGATTGTGCCTAAAAATAATGGTAAATGAAGGGTATGCGTTGATTATCGAGAATTGAATAAAGCTACCCTTAAAGATCATTTTCCTTTGCCCTTTATAGATCAAGTGTTAGATACATTAGCAGGTAAGAAGTATTTCTGATTCTTGGATGGTTTTAGTGGTTATAATCAAATTCATGTGGCACCTAAAGATCAAGATAAAACCACATTTACTTGTCCATGGGGAATCTATGCCTACCGAGTACTTCCTTTTGGATTATGTAATGCACCTACAACATTCCAAAGAGCAGTACTAGGAATTTTTTCTGATCTAATACATGATTGTGTAGAGGTATATATGGATGACTTTACAGTCTATGGGAATACATTTGAAGAAGATTTAGAAAATTTGGAAAAGGTTCTTCAAATATGTAAGGAAGAAAACCTTTCACTAAGCCATGAAAACATAGGTTTTAAACCTGTTAGTCTCGGCATCTTCATCCCTCCATCAGTGATCAAATTTCTCCTTTTTCATGCATATTATGTGTCCCATCTGATCAGTTGCATTCCATTAGGTCATGGATCAACTGATGGTAGTGGTTCATTGTCAGTTTCCATCATGACATTCATTTACTAACCTGTTGTCACATTTTTAGGTCATCTACTGTCATCCAGTCTCACTACATTCATAAAAACCAGTTTTAGGGTTTTTGTCTCACTAGGTCGAGGGTTTTCCACCATGGTCATCCAAAACTCAACAAAAGTTCAGCAGGCACATGAGGAGGTTTTATAAGTTCATAAGATCATAAATTCACTAATGATATGCTTAATAAATGGTTTCTACCTCAAAACTCTGTTTTGAGGTGAAAATAGAGTTTTTTATTTATATGTACAAATTTTATGTAATTTAAAGTGTTTTCTATATGTAATAAGTTCCAATTGTTGCACTTGGTCACCTTGCCAACTCCAACCACTGCAAGAAACAAAAGCATCAATGCATTAGTTCATCAAGTGATCAAGAAAAGTCGAACTGCAAATGAAAAACAGAGTTTTTTTCAAAGAAAAGTGACTAAGACATTAGAAAAGTGGGTTTGGTAAACGAAAAAATTAAAGCAAGGAGATATAAAAGCTCATTTATGCATTTGAATCTTCATTTGTTGCAAGAAAGGGAGCTAAAGGAAAAATTGCATTTTTTGGGAGAAAGAGGTAAAAAACTGAGCAAAACCCTGAAATTTCACTGGCGTTGTGCACCTAGGCTCTGGTTCTTCGCACCTACCTAGCGCTACGCATTTGGCGCAGGTTTTACACTGTAATTTGTTCGGGCGTTGTGCATACAAAGTGTGTTGCACACCTGCCTGTTGAGCTTCAAATCGATTTTCATCACCTTTCTCTGCCTCAAATTTCACAATTGACCTATCAGCAGGTAAGTGAAGCTTCTCATCTTGTCTAGCAAGGAATTTTTCATCAGTGGTGGAGATTTGTATGTTAAAAAAACACTAAACCCTAGCTGTCTCTAAATTGTCTTGTAAAATTTGCAAAGGGTATTGTGTTCTGTTGTTTCTATTCCCTTAAGTTATTTCCATACACCCTTTTCCCTTAAAGTAATTTCCCTATATCACTTTTCCCTTTCCCTTTCCCAAAATCATTAGCACTCACCTCCCAAAACCCCAGTCCCTCTTACCAAACCCTAACCCTATGCATTCCCAAAACCCTAATTCCCATTTCCTATTCCCTCATTACATCCATTCCATCATTAAATCCCTCATCTACAGTCATAATATCAATCATTCCCTCACTACAAAAGAAAACAACAGTCACTTCTTACATACATTATTCACCCTCATACTTTAAAAATCTCTTCATACTCATCAGTTTTCACTCCAAATTCACAAGCATGGAGACAGACTCAGCCTATGAGAGGGATGATGAAACTGTTAGTGATTCTTCCCAAGAAGCTCATGTACCAAGAAAACCACATAAAGGAGGGAAAATCATCTGGGAGGAGCCCACCACTCTCACATAATTACTTGCTTGCCCTCTTGCAGTAACTTGTTTTAAATATCAATCTTGTTATCAGTTTTGTGAAATGGTAGAAAGGGTGAAGTATCATCATGAGCTAGCTAGGTTGTTTGTTCTTCATCTTCACAATGGCCAGGTGAATCTTGTTGGTGTCTCTTTCACCTCGACACCTAAAACCATTGCAGTAGCAACAGGTATCCCTAATGCAAGTGAATAGTGGAATAAGGGGAAGCATGTGGGCAGAGAGAATTATGAGCCTTACATCAAGGCTGGTTATCAGAGGAAAATCATCAGGGTTTTTCCTTTCAAATACTTGCAGGACACTTATGCTTCTCTCATGAAACTCCTCATCAAGTATTTTACCTGTGAAGGGAGGTTTTCCCGTCTATATACATACCATGTTAGATTGTTGAGGCATTTCACAAGAGTGAGGATGATGAACCTTCCATACTTTATTTGCAGGAATATTGAGAAGATGGTCCTATATGTGCAAAGGAAACCTTTTCCTCAGTAGTTCAACAACCTTTACCACTTCTCACTGATCAAATTTGTTGTTTTGCATCAGCTAAGCTTGCTGAACATACGATGGGATACGTTTATTGCACATGAGATTTTCAAAGGCCCTCAGGTGATTCCATCAGTGCTTCGAGAGGAAGGAGGGCCTTCAAGACAGTTAGATATTCATGAGACTGAAACTATAGCTGTGCTAGTGTTTTTCACTTATGAGAAAGGCACCGGGAGGCTTTTTGTTGCTGCCAAATGAGTACTATCTTCACTAGGGTGGAAGGGGTCTCGTTTTCTTCACCGGACCACAGGCAAATGCTATCTTCACTAGGGGTGAAAGGGGATTTGCCTTCTTCTTCAGCTGAACAAGTACAGGAAAAAGACAAAGGAAAACAACAGGTGCATGATGAAGGCCCTACTAAAGGGCAAGACAGAGATTTTGTCTTGGTTGAGGAGGATGACATTGATTTGGGTTCTCAAAGCTGAAGACTCAAGGATATGATCATCAAAGAGAAGGACGCTAAAATCCAAGGCTTATTACTTGACCTTGAGCGGGCCAAATGGATCATCAACTTCTTTGAGCAAGAAAACAAACAGCTGACTAATAAACAAGACATCCTGGAGTTACAAATCATCAAAGAAAACCTGCATAGGTCCAAGAGGGCAAAGGGAAAATTGACATCCATTGAAAAAGACAATGACCGGGAATATTTGTTAGAGAAGGTGAACATTCACCTTGAGAAGTTGCTTGAGAAAGCCAACAAAGAGAAGAAAATGCTGATTCATACAACCTACCATTACTTAACTCGGAACAAGATTTGCAAAATAAGGGTGAAGAGGTTAAAGGCTAAACTAAAGAGAGCTTTGAGAAGCAAAAAAGAGCAATATAAGCTCAAGATCTTGGCTGAAGCATCATTGGCCCAGCATAGCACATAAAAAGGATCACTCATGCTAAATTTCAAGAAATTTTGTGAAGTTTTGTCATTTTTGAAATTTTTGAAGCAAAAAACAGGTTTTTTCAGTAGGTGCATAGCGCCACCAGCGCTGCGCTTTTGATGGGAGCCTCCATTTGCAAAAAAGTTTACATTTTTGGAATCAGCATGGAAAGTTATGCATGCTCAGAAATGGCTGAGAAATTTTGACAAGTTCTGGACTTCCAAAAAGGCCAAAAATACCCAAAAAGTGCCCTCTTTGCCACTTTTTTGCCACACAAGAAGCATTCTTGGGAGATTTCAGTTTTTGGAGGGGAAAATGGACTCCAAATCAAAATATTAAATTTGTCCCAGAAAGTAGACTCACCAAGATTTCCAATGAGCTATTATACACTTGATTTGGACATCAGGAGGCCTTCCAAAAGTGGCCTTGAAAAAGTGCTGCACATAGAATCAGTGGCGCTACGCATAGGAGAAAAATTTGCCAGTTTTTCCTGTTTGTTCAGAATTTCGCCCAGTTTGGCTGCCAGTTTGACTTTTTCTTCTCTCTTTGGTAAATTGATGATGTAATTTGATGTAACTTGATGTACTATGATGTAAATATTATGAAAAATGACTTGAAGAGGTAGATACATCAGTTAGAGTTGGTTTAAGGATGAATGAATGAGTTTCCATGGTTTTAGAGGCAAGCTGTTCCACTGCCTATTTTTCAGTTCTTAGTTTAGATATTGTTGAAACACCTCCTTGACTCATGGATTCGACCCCCGATGGCTAGCATAGGTGGTTTGATGCCTATATATTGTATTTTCTTAGTCATTTGTCAAGGTTGGACTCTTGTGGATGCATTGAGGTACTTTGTACATCACTTCTGCAGTTTGGCAAGGAAATGAACCACGGTTTTGCAGAATTTTGTGGGATTCTTGTGGTAATGTGAATTAGCATTGTTTTCTCCTCTATTATTTGGTTTATCTTATGTGTATATGTGCCATCATATATCTTTTTTCTGGATAACTAAATGAATCAAGATTAAAGGGTGGAATCCATTGATGTTGAGTGCTCTATCTTGGGGTTTTAGTTAGTTTTAAATGTTTTCTGTTGTTTGAAGAGGACTCATGAAACTTGCATGCCCTCTCCAACTCCTCAATAGTCTTTAGACTCACCATCACATTCATTTCAAAGTGCTAAAACAATTGCCTACCTTGCCCCACAGAAACCTCTGCAAATTTGAGTTGATTTCCCAGACCCAAAGATACCTTCCTCATTTGATCCAGTGACCAACCATTAAAATCAATCAAATTCCTATGAGAATATACCTAGCCTAAAATTAGTATTCATATCAGTCATCTCAAGCCTTACTTGCCATATTTTCTTTGAGATTGACAAGGAGAGAGCCCTCTCCCAACCTGGTAGGGCTAGCTACCAGGTTAAGTGTGGTTTGATGTTACCCTAGACCTGCCTTTCTTAGCCTGAGGTAGATTTAGGCTATAAAAAAACCCGTACAGAAATTACCTGCATATGAATTCTCAAACACAGAAAATAAACAATGCAAGAGCATAACACATGAAACACATATACACAGATATTTTCCCATGGATCCCAAAATCGGGACTACCAGCTTGATTTTCCATTATGTTCCTTTCAATGTTACAATACATATTTATACATGCCAAAGCATCTAATACCATGGACTGAAAACCATCACGTCCAAAACCATGTGCGGAAATCATGCACAAAACCATAAGTAGGTATGCCCAACCTAATATAGGGTCCAAAAACAAAATTTTCTGGGGCAATGCCTCGGACCCCATAGAGGGGAGCTACCTACACCCCTCAAACCCCCTATGACACCCTCACTATGCAATCGACGCAACAAAGGGGGGCCTCCACCCCACCTCTAACCCCCTGGTTAACTATGTGGGCTAGTCATGGAAAGAATATAACACAACCCAACGTATTTCCCACTTGTTGTTTTCTTTACACAGGGGGCCACAAGAGAGCTTACTCATTTATCCAACCCTGCAACATCCATTTTTTCTCTATACCAAGAGAACTTTTCAGAGCTCACAGATTTTGTCAATGCATCTGCAATATTCTTCAAAGTGTCCACCTTTACTAGCAACACCTTTTTGTCTTCTATGATATCCCTCACAAAGTGATACTGAAAATTAATGTGCTTTGTCTTTGAATGATATACATGGTTCTTTGCTAAGAAAATTGCACTTTGGCTATCACAATCTATCCTTATAGCTCCCTGTACTAACCCCATACTTGAACACAATCTTTGCAACCAAACTGCTTCCTTTCTTGCATGAGTGGCTGGCGTGTATTCTGCCTCTTTAGTTGATATTTCCACTACAAATTGTTTCTTACTCATCCAACTGACTGCACCTCCAAATAGGTTAAACACATACCCACTTGTAGATCTTCTATGATCTAGATCTCTAGCCCAGTATGCGTCAACAAAGCCACGAATATCCAACCCTCTGTCCAATCCTAGTCTTCCTTGGTAGCACAAACCATAATCACTAGTGCCATACAAATACCTGAAAACCCACTTCACTACTGTCCAGTGCTCCTTCCCTGGTTTTGACGTAAACCTGCTCAATACTCCTACTGCATGTGCAACGTTTGGTCTAATAAAACCATTGCATACATCAGGCTACCGAATTCACTTACATATGGAACACGGGACATGTCCTCTTCCTCTTATTGTGTCTTGGGACACTGTTCAATTGATAACCTCACAACTATAGAAACAAGACCCTTCACTGGTTTACTATCCTGCATATTAAGCCTCTCTAGTATTGTCTCGACATACTTCCTCTGGTTTAACCAGAGCTTCCTCTTTGCCCGATCTCTTTTAATTTCCATGCCCAAAATATAGATTGCAGCACTAATATATTTCATGTCGAATTTGGAGGACAATTAGGTCTTCAAATCCTGGATAATTTCTTTATCATTTCCAACCAACAACATATCATCCACATACAAGAACAGATAAATAATACGGTCACCAATTAATTTAAAATAAACACAGTGATCTGCTTTGCTTCTGGTGAAGATAAGTCCTCGTATAAATGTATCAAATTTTTGATACCACATCCTTGGTGATTGTTTTAACCCATATAGATATTTCTTTAACTTTCATACTAGTTCTTTCTTACCCTTCACCGCAAAACCTTCAGGTTGCTTCATGTAGATCTCATCTTCCAGATATCCGTGAAGAAACGTTGTCTTCACATCCATCTGGGAATAACCTTTCGCTACCAACCAAGCTTTGTATTTTTCCACATTTCCTTTTTCATTTGTCTTTTTCTTGAACACCCATTTTTTGCCAATGGGTTTCCTTCTAGCCGACAACTCCACCAGATCCCAAGCCTTATTTTTGTGCAAAGATGCCATTTCATCAACCATGGCCTCTTTCTAGAGTTTTCCATCCTCTGAATCTACTACTTCCTTCACAGTTCTGGGATCACCATTAGTAACAGATAAAGAAAAATTTGAACAGAAAGTAGATGGACTATACCTTTTCGATTGCCTTCTTTCTCGAACTGATCTTCTCACACTCAGAGTTTGTGGTTCTTCATCTTCTTATTCCTCCTCTGTTGTAGAGTCTGATTCCTCCTCCTTAAGCTCAAAATCTATCTTCTCATGTTTCTTTTGTTGGAATTCATGTTTAGTAACATCTCTCACCTCTCTGAACACTACATCTCGGCTGTACACAACCTTATTTGTTACTAGGTTCCAAAGCTTATAACCCTTTAAACCATTCTTATACCCAATAAAGATGCACTTTTCAAATTTACTATCCAGCTTTGCTCGTTTCTCCTTTGGAACATGTACATATGCCTCACATCCAAATACCTTCAGATGTGAAAGAGAGGTTCTCTTACCAGTCCATACCTCTTGTGGAGTATTATCCTCCAACACTGATGAAGGTGATTTTTTGACCAAGTAACATGCTGTCTCCACTGCCTCTGCCCAGAATTCCTATCCTAACCTGGCACCACTGAGCATGCTTCTTGCTCTTTCCATCAACTTCTTGTTCATTCTTTCTGCAACTCCATTTTTCTCAGGTGTGTATGGAGTAGTCTTCTTCCATGCTATACCACATTTCTTACAACATTCTTCAAATTCCTTGCTACAAAACTCTCCACCATTATCTATCCTCAACACCTTTATCTTCTTCTCTATCTGGTTTTCCACCAGAGCCTTAAATTCTTTAAACTTGTCAAAGACTTCAGATTTCTTATTAAGGAAATATATCCATGTATTCCTTGAGAAGTCATCTATAAATGATACATAGTACACAGACTTACCTAGTGATGGAACCTTCACAGGTCCAAACACATCATTGTGCACAAGTTCTAATATATGTTTCACCCTCTTACCACTAGAGGGGAAACTCACCCGATGCTGCTTCCCATATACACAATTTTTACAGAAATCAAAATCCAGAGAGCTATTACTCATACCTTCTACCATACCTTTACCATGAAGTATTCGGAGGCCCTTCTCTCCAATATGTCCAAGCCTTTGATGCCACATCATGGTTTTCTCTCCAGAGACCACTAGATTTTCTACTCCACTTTCAAGAACCACAAAACTGTTGCACCCATCAACAACAGTGCTACCTTGCAACTTGTACAGAGTTCCAATCCAAACTCCTTGCATCAATACTAGTGCTCCCCAAACCATCTTGCAGGTATCCTTTTCGAACACTATTTTTACACTTGCATCATCCAACTTTCTTATAGAAATTAGATTTTTGGCCAATGTAGGAATATGCAGAACACCTGAAATTGTTCTAACCCTTCCACCTTGCAACTTCAACTTTACTTTTCCATGACCAACGATTCTAGCCTTCCTATCATCCCCTAAGAAGACATCACCATCATCGTATTTATCATACTCGCAGAACCACTCTCTATGGGGAGTGAAGGGAAAGGATGTATCTGAGTCAATCAACCATGGCTCATGATCTACATGTGTACTTGAAGAAGCTAAGTACACATCCCCACCTTCATCTGAGGTGGTTTTCCCCTCTGCAGATCAGATCCCTTTCCTTTTTCAGGAGCTTTAGATTTACAGTCCCTTTTGTAGTGCCCTTCCTTTCTGCATTTCCAGCACATCACCTTTACAGGTTTTCCTGGAGATTTAGATCTCCCTCTAGATTTAGATCTCCCATTGGATGAGTTATTTTTGTCTCTGTTCTCGGACCATTCTCGTACAGACAAGGCATCACCATTCTGGCTCTCCATATTTTTCCGTCTCATCTCCTTCATTAGTAAGGATGAGACTATTTCATAAAACTGCAAGGCAATTGTATTGCTACCTATTGCAATAACCATATTATCCCATGAATCTGGTAGAGAACACAACAAACTGATGCACTTATCTTCATCTGAAATTTTGATATCAACAAATAATAACTAACTTACCACTTTATTAAATGCGTTCATATCCTCTGTCACCGAGTCTCCATCTTTCATCCTCAGGTTATACAACTTTTTCCGTAGGAACAGTTTATTCTCCAGAGACAAAGATTGGTACAAAGTCCCTAACTTATCCCATAAAGCCTTCGCAATAACTTCCACTGATACATTCAACAATACTAAATCTGAGACACACAATCATATTGTGCTCTTTTCCTTTCGATCCAACTTCTTCCATTCTTCATCGGACATTCCCATTGGTTTAGTAGCTGGATCTACCACGATCCACTAATATTTATCCACCAACAGATCCTCCATCTTGATTTTCCATAACTCAAAACTCAGACCATTAAATTTCTCAATCTCTATCTTCCCACTACTCGTCATCTTTTTTCACCACTAAAATCGATCCCGTAGATCTCCCATTGAACAGGGTCTACCACAGGCCCGAGTGAAACCCCTCAGTAACAAAGGTGCCCCCTTGAAGCAAAAACAACTCTGATACCAAATGTAGGTTTTAACCTTGTATAGAAATTACTTGCATACGGATTCTCAAACACAAAAAATAAACAATGCGAGAGCATAACACATAAAACACATATGCACAAAGATTTTCCCTTGGATCCCAAAACCAGGACTACTAGATTGATTTTTCATTATGTTCCTTTCAATGTTACAACACATATTTATTCATGCCGAAGCAACCAATACCATGGACCGAAAACCATTGTGTCCATAACCATGTGCGAAAATCATGCACAAAACAATAGGTATGTCCGCCCAACCTAATATAGGGTCCAAAAACAAAATTTTCCAGGGCGCTACCTCGAACCCCATAGAGGGGGGCTACCTGCACCCCTCAAAATCCCTATTACCCCCTCACTATGTAATCGGTGCAATAAAGGGGAGGCTCCGCCTCCCCTCCAACCCCCTGGTTAACTACCTAGACTAGTCGTGGAAATAATATAACACAACCCAACAGAAAAATGTTTTATGATGTTTACAGAAGGGATTGTTTTAGGACATCACATTTCAGGAGATGGAATTAAAGTTGATAAATCTAAAGTTGAAGTCATCTCTAAATTATCAATTCCAAATTTTCAAAAGGATGTTAGAATTTTTCCAAGATTTACAAGATACTATAGAAGATTTATAGAAATTTCACTAAAATAGCATCCCCACTCTTCAAATTACTCACCAAGGATTGTGAATTCAATTGGAATCCTGATTGCAAGTTAGCATTTGAGACTTTAAAATTAAGAATTTCTAAAGCACTCATCTTGAGAGGTCCAAATTGGAAACTATCTTTCCACATTTCAACAGATGCTTCAGATACATATTTGGGAGCTGTATTATTACAAAAGGATTTGATTCCCTATGCCGTCTACTATACAAGTAAGAATTTGACTCCCACCGAGTTAAATTATACTGTAACTGAAAAGGAATTTTTAGTTGTTGTTCATGCTATCAATAAGTTCAGACATTATATAATAGGCTATGAAACCTTTGTTCACATAGACCACTCTGCAATTAGATACTTAATGAATAAACCTATTACTAATGGTAGAGTTACAAGATGGCTATTACACTTGCAAGAATTCAATATTACTATGATAGATAGACTTGGAAAACAAAACACAGTTGCTTATTTCTTGTCAAGAATTCAAAATATCAAAGATGACACTCCGGTTGAAGATAAGTTTCCTGATGAATATATTTTTGTAGTGACTACTCAGACCCCTTGGTTTGAAAATATTACCAATTACTTAGTCACAGGGAAATTGTCTTCACATTTGTTTCCTAGAGAAAATAAAAATCATTCAAATAAGTGCAACATACTTGTGGATCACTAATGAATTGTATAAAATAGGTCCAGATCTCATGATCAGAAGATGTGTTAGGGAAGATGAAATGCCTGAGATTCTTAAGGCATGTCATGATGAACCATGTGGTGGACACTGCTAACAAGAGAACAACCTATAAAATCCTTTCTTTAGGATATTATTGGCCTCCCATATTGAAAGATGCCAAAGAATATGTCAAGAGGTGTGACAACTGCCAAAGGGTAGGAAAACCTGCTTCTTCAAATTAAATGCCACTACAAATTCAAGTACTCATTGAGCCTTTTAAAAAATGGGCCTTGGATTTTGTTGGACCAATTAATCCCCCATCTAAGCAAAAGAAGTATATATTGGTGTGCATTGATTATGTCATTAAATGGGTAGAGGATAAAACATTACCTTTTGCTAATGAAAAAATTGTAGTTAATTTTCTTTTTGAGGACATCTTCACTCGTTTTGGTGTTCCAAGAGAAATTGTGACAGATCGGGGATCTAAATTTACATCTAAAATGGTGAAGAGTCTCGTGGATGATTACAAGATCAAACATAGGAAATCTACCCCCAAGCATCCACAAGAAAATGGTCAAGTTGAATCTACTAAGGTGATTGAAGGAATTCTCAATAAGACTGTGCATCTACATAGAAGAGATTGGGTAGAAAGGCTTCCTAAAGCCTTATGGGCTTATAGAACTACATGGAGGAACACAACGGGACATACACCCTATGAACTTGTTTATTGGAAACAAGTCGTGTTCGCTATAGAGTTTCAAATCAAAACCTTCAAGATGGCAGTACAATTGGGACTGGATTTATCAGAGGCATAGAAACATAGATTGGAGCAACTCAATGAGCTTGATGAAATCAGGCAAGATGTAGTTCAAAGAACCAGCATAGTCCAACAGCAAAGGGCTAAATGGCATGATAAATAAATCAAGGACAAGAAGTTTCAAGCAGGATATTGGGCACTTTTGTTCGATTCAAAATTCAAAGATTTTCAAAGGAAGTTTCAGACTCATTGGCTTGGGCCATATGAGATTGAAGAAGTCCTTAATAATGGAGCAATAAGGATAAGGAAAATAGATGAAAGCAAAATACCTCTTCTTGTGAATGGTCATCGGTTGAAGATATATTAGAAGCCAATTTCAAGAGAGGATTTCATTAAGATTTTCTAGAATAATTCTGAAATGAAGCTAGTGAAGAAGAATTCTTCTTCTCCACTAACTTAGCCTTTATTTTTCCTATAAAAAAAAATATATATATATATATATATATATATATATATATATATATATATATATATATATATATATATATATATATATATATATATATATATATATATATATATATAATTGTATGAGTTTTAAAACCAATAATTGATTGGCATACTTATAAAGAAAATACAGGGTGAAAATCAGAGATTTCTGACATCCTATATTTTCCATTTCCTTTCTGTAATAAGTAGTGACAAAATGATACATTCATTTGCAGTTCAGAGTCTGCAAATTCATAGTCTCATTCCATCTCACTGTCATAACCCATTTCCATTTCATTTTTACACTCATATTCCATAGCCATACTTCACTTTTCCTTCTTTTCAAATTCTGCAGCTGATTCCATTCTGAAGCTAATTTGATTATGCAACTACAACTTACTTATCAGCTCTGGCACAATTGTATAGCTTATTTGAAATAATATTGAGAGGGGGGTGAATCAGTATTATCATATCAATAATTTTATTTCCAAAACAGATTTATATACGCTACTTCAGTGAAGTGAACTATCGTGTATACGCGACTGTGCTTAAAGAAACCAACGTATATGCAAACAACTTTTGATTTAGACAATTTATCATTTGTTGATCTTAAACCAGTATATCAGAGACTTATTAAATAGTGTAGTAAAAGAAAAATAAAACATCACACATAAGCAACACACATGAACACCAAGATTTAAGGTGGAAACCCAATGTGGGTAAAAGCCACCTACTATTGTCGTCTCTATCTTCTTTTAATAATAAGAAAATTTGTTTACAATCTTGTACTGGTGTGGACTCAATCTAGTACACAGGCTTCTACCTGCAAACGGTTACAACCTTCTCTCATTCTCTAGCTTCTACTGGAAGGGAGCTACAACCCCCTAGCTCTTGTACTAGCCAATATGTTTACTAGTACATAGGTGCTAGCCTACATAGAACTCCACTCTTCCATCAGGGACCACGTTTCATGAATTTTCAGACTGGATACTCCTGGATTACAACACCACAAACTAAAGGCCAAGTTTCATAAAATTTTCATACTCGACCCATCAAAGCTTTTAAACTTAAACTGCATCAACCAATATTCTGTTAATTTGAACAATTAGATCACTAACACCAGAACGCTGTACTGAACCCAGAACCCTGCATCATCTTTTAGAACCAGCTGTAACCTCAAAAATCATGCATTAGAATGTATACGCTACTTGGCTACACCCAAACTGTGTGTGTACACTACTTCCGTTAATTGAACCTGCATATACCTTTAAAACTACTGCAAACATAAAATTTTGAATCAAGTCTGTACCAACTATCAATATTCTAAATATATACTGTCAACTTTCAGAGCTTTACATAGTCGAGGACAGAGATCACTTCTTCTCACTTATATAATCAATCAATCCAATTCCAGCCTCCTTATGCATTCAGTTTTACATTCAGATCTAAGAAGACTTCATTGACAGAAAATAGTAAAATAACATAATTTATCAGATAGATCAATCGGATCTGAAAAGAAGATTTTCTTTAGTATACACTAATTGAACGAACCGAACCTGCATGTATACGCTCTTTGGCTGAGATGAACCTGTGTACATATCTGCAAATATTGACTTAGAATTTTGCTGCAATTCCAGACTTCAGACAAACCCAGATCATGATAAGTAATGAATAAAACAGGCACAAAACATCAGATCTAGTCTCACCCAATATCATATCATTCAAGAATAAGTCATTTCAAGTCTCATGATTCTTGATCCAATATTGAACTCAAGGTGCATATGAATATTTCAGATCTAGTCCCAAACATAACCCTGCAACATAAAATATACTTCAGATAGAAGTATTCCTTAGAATCTTATTGTTTGCACACCTGGCCTAATGATCTTCTCCTCCTTATATACTCTTAGGCCTTCCTCAATACCTTGGACCAAAACCACTTAGGACTAATACCTTGGACCAAACAACTTGGACCAAATTCCTTGGACCAAATACCTTGGATCAATACCATGGATCAAAATACCTTGGACCAAAAACTTGGTTTTCCAACATGTATGCGCTTTTCTTCTTGTGAAAGTGCGTGTATACATTATACACCCCTTTTGTTCTGTTAACCCATGTGTATATGCTTCTTAGACAAAGTGAACCATCGTATACCTCCCTTTCTTCATTCTTTGGAGTTTGATCTGTAATCCTTTGTTGTTGACCTGCTACACTGTGAATTTTCATCTGAGTGAGTTGCCATCAAGGACAATACCTGTATCATAATGCTAGCAATCCCCCCCTTTGGACTTGATGGCAACAACAACACCAAGACACTCTCCCCCTTTGACATCAAGGGCAAAGGGCAGACCAAGATGTTCATGCTGAGATGCACTAAAATTGTCCATGCTCCCCCTGAGCACATGCAGAGTCTGCAAAAATATTCTCCAAAAGAATAACATGACTATATAACTCAACTATGTGAGTATGACATTCCTATCACCAATGACTCATACATATATCCATATCTCAACCATGTCGGGATAAACCAAATTTGACTCATCCACCCAACCAAGTGGGGATATAAGTTACATCATTTGATGAAGATGACTCATTCAAATGTATGAGAAGACATATCACACCCTAGACTTTTACATGCCTTAAGCAACAAATGGTATAAATATCTGAAGCCATGGCTAGAGTCAACAACCATAATGCCAACAATGTTGAATGTATGTGAAGGCTAATGCTCCCCCTGAACCTATGCTACATGTGCATTGTTAACAAGTCAATGATCAAGGCATCTTTGTCAATTAGACAAAAATTAATGAACAAATCATATCGATAGACGGTAATCATCAACATCAGACAAAGCACCCATATGAGAGCCTGCACCACTGTTTTTCTTGTCTGAAAAACATATACACTCCTTGACCCACAGAAACTCGCGTGATTACATGACTCAACTTCACGAAACACATGTATAATAACCTTTCTCTGAAAAATTTGGATTTAACAACAGGATGATGCAACAACTACTCCCAGATTTTGTATAAGATATTCAAATGTTTCTCTGGGTAGTGGTTTAGTGAATATATCAGCAACCTATTCTTTGGAGGGAACATACTCCAATTTGACCTTTTGTTCAAGGACTTGTTCATGTAGAAAATGGTACTTGATGGGTATGTGCTTGGTCTTCGAGTGCATGACTGGATTCTTTGAAATATTGATGGCACTTGTATTATCACATAGAATGGAGATAGGTGGAGTACATGTGATCTGAATGTCTTACAAAGTTTGCATCATCCAAAGTAGTTGTGTGCAGCAAGATACAGTAGCCACATATTCTGCTTCAACTGTTGATAATGTAATTGAACTTTGTTTCTCACTAAACCAAGACACTAACCTGGAACCCATATAGAATGCACCACCACTAGTGCTTTTTCTATCATCAACACTTCCTGACTAATTTGCATCTGTATATGCATGAAGAGTAAGATCTGTATCTCTAGGATAACATAAACCAAAGTCTTGAGTTCCTTGAAGATATTTGAAAATTCTTTTCACTGCCTTAAGGTGTGATTCCTTTGGATTTTCTTGGAATCTTCCAATTATTTCTACTGCATGCATATGTCAAGTCAGGTACCTGTTAGATAAAGCATACTGCCAATCATGGATCTATAAGTTGGTTGATGTACTGCTACTAACTCATCATTTGAGTTGAGACTACATCCTGTTACCATTGGGGTACATACAGGTTTAGAATTTTCCATTCCGTACCTTTTCAGGATCTATTTGAGATACTTGGTTTATGATAGAAAAATACCATATTTAGTTTGTTGAACTTGTAGACCAAGAAAATAGGTAAGTTGACCAAGCAAGGACATTTCAAATTCTTTCTGCATTACTGAAGCAAAATTCTGACTCATGGATTCATCATTGCTACCAAAAATGATATCATCAACATAAACAACAATAATTAGCAATTTATCAGTTTCAATCTTTGTATATAGATTGCTATCTGCAGAACCTTTTGTAAAACCTTATTGGTGTAGATAATTGTCAAGGTGGTAATACCAGGCCCTTGGAGCCTATTTCAGACCATAGAGAGCCTTTTTGAGTCTGCATACATGTTTTGCATCATTTCCAAGAATGAATCCTTCTGGCTGTTCAATATACACTTCTTCTTCTAAATCTCCATTAAGGAATGCTGATTTTACATCCATTTGGTATACTTTGAATTTCTGAAAGCTAGAAAGACCAAGAAACATCCTTATGGCTTCAAGTCTAGCAACAGGTGCAAAGGTTTCTTCAAAATCTATACCTTCTTGTTGAGCATACCCTTTACAAACAAGTCTGGCCTTGTTTCTAAACACTTCTCCATTTTCATTCAGCTTGTTTTTGAATATCCATTTAGTTCCTATAATATTTTTATCATGAGGTCTAGGAACTAATTCCCAAGTATCATTATTTTCAATTTTCTCAAGTTCTTAATACATGGCCTTCACCCAACATTAATCTTTGCATGCTTCATTTAAATTTTGAGGTTTGATGGAGGATAGTAATGCTAGATAGCTTGAGGTCCCTATAATAGTTCTTCTTTTCTGTACACCTACCTCTTTTGCCCCTAAAATTTGAGTTTCTGGATGATTTTTCTGAACATACCTGGACGGAGTCTTTTCTTCTACCATTATATCTTCTTCTAGTGCTTCATTGGTTTCTTCTTCAATATCATTTTGATTTGATGTGCAAAAATAATCCCCATCATAATCTTCTATTGATTTTATCTGTTTTGGATTTCTTCATGCTTCATCAACTACAACATCAATGCTTTCAACAATTTTCCCAAGTCTTTTATTATAACATTTATATCCTTTACTTCTGGAAGAATAGCCAACAAGAATACCTTCATCTGCTCTGGGTTCAAACTTACCAAGTTTCTCATCAGTCCTTTTGATAAAATATTTGCTTCCAAAAACTTTAAAGTATTTTATAGTAGGAGTCTTGCCATACCAAAGTTCATGTGGAGTTTGAGTGCTAATTTGCTTTGTTGAGAATAGTTACGGAAGTGAATGCAGCTTCACCCCAGAAGGTTGAAGGAGTTCCAGATTCATCTAGCACAGCTCGAGCCATTTGTTGAACTGTTATGTTCATTCTTTCTACCACACCATTTTGCTCAGGAGTCCTTGTGGTGGAGAATTGCCTTTTTATTCCATGTTGTTCACAAAAGTCAAAGAATTCATCTGATGTAAATTCCCCTCCTCGATTAGATCTGAGGCATTTTATTTTTTGATCTGATTCATTTTCAACCAAAGATTTGAAGGCTTGGAACTTTTCAAATGCTTCATCTTTATGCTTTAGAAGACCTATCCAACACATTCTGGAAAAATCATCAATTAACAAAATAAAGTATTCTTCTCCACGAGGTGATTTTTTCCTTGATGGTCCATAGAAATCAATATGGACAAGTTCAAGAGGCTTACTAGCTGACCCTTCCTTTTCCATGATGTGGACTCTAGTTTGCTTACCTATTTGACATGGTTTGCATATTGTATTTTCTGGGATGCTGATATTGGGAAGATCACGAACAACCTTGATTCTGCATGCTTTTCTTATTTGAGAAAAGCTTAGATGTCCCAATCTTCTATGCCACAGCCAGGTTTCATCATTTTTGCTTAAATAGCACTGTTATGGTCCTCCCTTGAGTATGTATAAGTTGTTTGGAGTTCTTGTACCTTTGATCATGGTCTCTCATATATCAAGCTCACGAACAATACATCCATTTGATCAAACACAACTTCATTTCCTTGATCACACATTTTACTGACACTCAATAGGTTATGCTTTAAACTATCTACATACATAACATTTCCAACTTTAACCTTTTATTTCAAGAAAATAAAGCCTTTACCTTTTATGACAGTAGGAGTTTCATTTCCAAATGAGACATTCTTTTATTTTTCTAAGGAATTATATGAGTGAGGTTCTTCTTTGTCACCTGTCATGTGTTTTGAGCATCCACTGTCGATGTACCATTGATTTTCTTGTCCTTTTGCATAAAAGGCTATACCACATCTTTCTGTTTGAGATTCTTTCCTTCTCCATACCTTGGGATTTAATGGTGTTTTCTCTGTTTGAGATGTTTGCCGAAATTCGCTCTTGTATTTAGATTCTTCATGACCAAAGTTGTTATAGATTGAGCATTCTATTTCATTTTCAAGGGGAGAAAAGTTATTATAGGAACTTCTCTTGATCCCTGTTACATTCCTTTGATTTCGTGCTTCTCTACTCATGATGGTTTTGTAATCAACGCATTGAGCAGCTTTGTGCCAAAAATTATGACATGAAAAACATTTCCCATTAAAGAAGTTCCTACGACTATCGAATCTATTAACCTGGTGATTGAAGTTTCTATTGATATTCATATTTGGAGAAAATTGAGTATGATTTTCCTGAGGTTGGTTGTGGCTTCTATTAATCCTTGGAGTAAATTGAGTATGATTTACCTGGTGATCTGCTTTATGGCTTTGCTGACAATTGTCATACTGTTCACTGGTCTTTGCTGCATCATGATAGCTTTTGGTGGAGGTTGACGGCTTCCGTGATTGAGATGCTTCTTCAGTATATCCAAGACCTGTCTTTATCAGAGGAGAACACTGAACTTTGATAATTTCATTTAATTTTTCTAATCCTTTAGCAAATCTAAGATTGAGAGATTTTGTTTTCTCAAGATCCTTTCTTAGACCCACAATTTCAAATTTTAGTTTTTCATTGTGTTTTTCCTTTTCAGCAAGTTGGTATGTCAAGGTATCTATAATAATATTCTTTTCTTCCAAACTGATTTTGAGTTTAGATATTTCTTCATGAAGGTCTTCCTCTTGTAATGCATCCCAAAAATTATCATCGTCATAAGCCATGAGAAGTCTATAATCATCACTATTAGATAAACCATCACTATCCTCTTCTAAACAATCCCAAAAATTATTGCCATCATAAGCCATGAGAAGTCTGTAATCTTGTCCAGTTTCATCTTCATCACTATTAGATAAACCATCATTATCTTCATGAGTATAGTAACTCCTTTTATTCACAACTTGTTTTCTATTCCCTTTTGCATATTCCTTTCCTTTTTCATATTTATTTTTATGAGGAAATTTGGTAGCATAATGACTGAATCTACCACAAGAAAAGAATTTGAAAGTTAACTTGCCTCTAAACCTTCCAGAACCCCGTTGAAGCTTCGTGACAAATTTTACCTCATCTTCTTCTTTTGAAATATGTCCTGATTCATTTTGTTATTCCTTTCCTTTTGCTGAAGCTTTAAATGTGGCTTCTCTCATACCTGATGGTCCTCCTTTTCTCATCTCGAAGGAATTTAAGATTCCGTGAATCTGTGTCATAGTGATATTCTGCAGATCCTGTTTTTCTTCTATGGTAGACACTTTGGATTCAAATTTAATAGACAAGGATCTCAAAACTTTCTCAACTAACGTAACTTCCTTTATTTCTTCACCCAGATTATTCATACAATTAACAACCTCATCTATACATAAGAAGTAATTAGCTATACTTTCATCATTATGCATCTTACGAGTTTCATACTGAATTTTGAGAGTTTGAAGCTTAGCACATTTTACCTGAGAGTCTCCTTCATAGCTCAGAATTATTTTGTACCATATTTCTTGGGCTAATTTGAGCTGCATGACTTTGACAAACTCTGATTGTGACAGACTTCCCATTAAAGTATTGACAACTTTGGCATTGGTTTCGTATTTCTTTTTACCTACCACATTTGTAGGAATTTCTATTGGAAATGTATATCCTCCTTCCACAATTTCCTAGACATTCGTTCCAAGCGATTGTAGATAGGTTGTGGTTCTTATTTTCCAATAAAAAAAGTTGCTCCCATCAAATATTCGCATTCTGATGGATCCCATGCTTTCTAGATTATTCATGTTGAAAGATATCCCTTCAAGCGATCACGCTTCTTCTAAAGGACCTGCTCTCATACCAATTGTTGGAAATAATACTGAGAGGGGGGTGAGTCAATATTAACAGATCAATAATTTTATTTCCCAAATAGATTTATATACGCTACTTCAGTGAAGTGAACTAGTGTTTATACATGACTATGCTTAAAGAAACCAGTGTATATGAAGAGAACTTGTGATTTAGACAATTTATCATGTGTTGACCTTAAGCCAGTATATCAGAGATTTATTAGACAGTGCAGTAAAAGTAGAATAAAGCATCACACATAAGCAACACACATGAACACCAAGATTTAAGGTCGAAACCTAATGTGGGTAAAAACCACCTACTGTTGTCATCTCTGTCTTCTTTTAATAATAAGAAAATCTATTTACAATCTTGTACTGGTGCAGACTCATATCAGTACACAGGCTTCTACCTATAGACGGTTACAACCTTCTCTCATTCTCCAGCTTCTACTGTAAGGGAGCTACAACCCCCTAGCTCTTGTACTAGCCAATATGTTTACTAGTACGTAGGTGCTAGCCTACAGAGAACTCCACTCTTCCATCAAGGACCACGTTTCATGAATTTTCAGACTGGATACTCTTGGATTACAACACCACAAACTTAAGGCCATGTTTCATCAAATTTTCATACTGCACCCATCAAAGCTTTTAAACTTAAATTGCATCAACCAATATTCAGTTAATCTGAACAATCAGATCACTGACACCAGAACACTGTACTGAACCCAGAACCCTACATCATCATTCAGAACCAGTTGTAACCTCAAAAATCATGCATTAGAATGTATACACTACTTGGCTGCACCCAAACTGCATGTGTACGCTACTTCTGTTAATTGAACCTGCGTATACCTTTAAAAATACCGCAAACATAAACTTTTGAATCAATTCTATACCAACTATCAATATTCTGAATATCTATTGTCAACTTTCAGAGCTTTACACAGGCAGGGACAGAGATCACTTCTTCTCACTTATACAATCAATCAATCAAATGCCAGCCTCCTTATGCATTCAGTTTTACATTCAGATCTAAGAAGACTTCATTGAAAACAACAGTAAAATAACATAATTTTATCAGATAGATCAATTAGATCTGAAAAGAAGCTTTTCTTTAGTATATGCGACTTGAAGGAACTGAACCTGAATGTATACGCTCTTTGGTTGAGATGAACCTGTGTACAGATATGAAAATATTGACTCAGAATTTTGTTGTAATTCCAGACTTCAGACAAACCTAGATCATGATAGGTAATGAATAGAATAGGCGCAAAACGTCAGATCTAGTCTCACCCAATATCAGATCATTCAAGAATAAGTCATTTCAAGTCTCATGCCTAGGGTCAATACCTTGGACCAAATACCTCGGACCAAATACCTTGGATCAATACCGTGGGTCAAAAATACCTTGGACCAAAAACTTGGTTTTCCAAGATGTACACGCTTTTCTTCTTGTGAAAGTTCATGTATACGTTATACGCCCCTTTTGTTCTGCTAACCAGGGTGTATACACTTCTTGGACAAGGTGAACTAGCGTATACCTCTCTTTCTTCATTCTTTGGAGTCTGATCTGTAATCCTTTGCTTTTGACTTGTTGTACTGTGAATTGTCATCTGAGTGAGTTACCATAAAGGACAATACCTCTATCATAATGCCAACATAGCTCACAAATAAATCATGAATTCAGGAAATTGAAGAATCCAGTTTTGGATACCAAACATGCTAAAAGGTATCTACAGATCAACACCCAAAGAGTTATCAAGCATAAAGGTTAAGTTCTAAAGGTAAAATGCAAAATTTATTTCAAACAGCAAGGTAAAAACATAAGGCATGTATAATATGGATAATCGTATGTCTCCTTAACGAGTCATCATTTGATTTGACTGCTACTTCATCATAGCACATCTCCACCACATCTTTCATACTCGATACCAAACGGTCCATAATAACTTCATCATACCATATCTCCGCTACACTGTCCATACTTTGTACCTAAATGGTCCCTAATAACTCCATCTATTAACAGTCATGGCTATGATGTGACCAACTTGTCCACGTCTCTCCAAACCCTCACCATATACTTATTCCATGAAAACCCATAGTTCTTTTTCACCATACTCGCAGTCAGTCAATTTCATAGACCAGGAGAGTAATTATGAAGGTTAAGAAATTTTGTGAAACAGAAGCCATGGGACTCATTGTCAGGATAGAGCTAGTAGGAGAAAAATATTTGGAAGGATAACCACAACTCAAGGAAATGCTACAGAAGGCTGGATGGCTCAACTTCATTGAAAATTTTGATGGGTTTCACAAAGAGATCACAAAATCTTTTGCTAGATCATTTGATGGTATAGAAGTAGAAATTGGAGACATTAAGTTTGCAGTAATAGAATCCTTCATAACAGAGGCTACAGAACTTCCAAGACATGGTGAAATATGGTTCAAAAACAAATAATTCCAAAGTGAATCATGGAAAGTAATCCTCAAGAACCCATGTATGGATGTCTTTGTGTTTAGAAAAGGAATTCTTATTTCAGCACTTAAAAGTAAATGGAGAAGCATGCTTTTGATATTATAGAAATTTATTACTTGTGAGGGGAGATTCAGGTGCATGTATGTCTACCATATACGTTTATTAATGAACTTTCTGGAAAATGGAGAAATCAATCTTCCTTTCTTCCTACTAAACAATTTAAGAAGGATGGCTTCAAATGTATAGAAGAAAATAGAATTCATACACACAACCATGTACCATCATGGGTTGGTAAAGATACTAGTTGAGTTTCATTTGAAAAGAATAGGAGATACTTGGGAAAATTTTCTGATAAGAAACTATTTCCAAGAAGCACCAGAGTCACGTGAAGAAGGTAATGTCAGGAGTAAGAGAAAGAAGACCAGTATAACCATTCAAAGCAAACCTGAGTCCTCAATGCAGAAAAATGATGAAGAGCTAATCTCTGAAAAATTGACAGAGATTAGGAAACAAATCAAGAGAAAAGAAAAGATAAGAAAGGAGAAAAATGGTACAAAGGAGGAGAACGTAAGTCCTCTACAACTTAGAAGGAGTTGTAGACTCTGAGGTATGGTAAAGAATATATCATCAAATGGGACGGAGTGCATAAATTTAGAAGAAGAAACCCCAGTACCATCTCCTGATAATGTTCCATCTGCACACAGTCCTCAAAATTCTCCTAAACAGTATTTTGAAGGCAGCCCCAGTAGAAGATCTCTAGGCATAGACCCAGTGCAGCAACAAATATATGACTATATAGAATCACTGGAAAAGAAAGTTCCTCAATGGATCCAGAATCCTCTGTCAATCCTGAACCCTCTGTCAATCCACAAGAATGTCTAATTGACTCTTTCAAACAAGAAATCTATGAGTTAGAGATATTGAACTGACATATCAAGAAAGAAAATGAAACCTTGAGGGAACAAAGTAAATTGGACAAGGCTATTCATGATAATAAAATTTTGCATCTAGGGCTATGGTATAAGAAGAATAGGAAGTTGAAGAGGAAGAATAGAAGCTTGAACGAAACAGTCATCAACCTTAAATACAGGCTTCTTATGAAGAAACCCAGAATGGAAGTCACTTCAAAGAAGAGCAAAAGAAGAAAAATGGATGTACTAGCAGAAATGTCTGAGCAAATGCAATAGGAAAGAAGAATTCACATTTTTGGAAAATTGCATGAGGACATGCAATGATTTTTTAGTGGGGGTATGTTGAACCTCAAAATTACCCTCTCCTTGACAACTTTTCTCACCTCATTCCCTTGCTTTTCCATAATATTACAGATCCCAATCGATGATAAATGATAGGTTTTGTCTTAAGGAAGACACTAAATGATTGACATGTTATATTTTTATGTTTTTGCTATTTGAATAAATTTTTGCAAATTAGCTACATAACGCAGCCTATTTTGTAGCCAACTATGTATTCTGTAGCTACTTCCATGGTCTGGTAGGTTCCAGGTGTCAAATGAAGAATCTGGCCACATGGGCATCTCTAGAATCGTCTCCACATGGATTCTATCATATTAACTCAACCCAGATCGACAAGGAAGAAAGCTCAAGATTGTAGTCAAAGGTGGAGTCAAACATATGATACCTGGAAGCAATAGGACTCTTCACCTGCTCTTTCGTGGTTAATCAATAAATCTAACAGTTCTGTTGCAAGCATTAACTCAGATCAACCACCTGTGTTAACGGTTCTGTTGCAAACATCTCGCTTGAATTTAAGTCACCTGTAGCTGATCAGATGTTTACACAGTTTTATTGTAATATGTATGAGCCACCTGTAGCTAGTTTTCCTCAAAGATACTTATGATTATTTCCTTTTAAATATTGGTTATATAGAATCGAGGGGGCTTCGGAGAATTTTATGTATTAAGTTTAGACTTCCAGCTCTATATTTTGGGACTTTGTTCTTTTCTATAATATAAGTCATGTGTTGACCAATGATCGTTTAAGAGAGCATTTTCAATTAGTTAGCAACTCAACCCAGTCAGTTGCAGAGGGCCCCTACACTGAAGGAGGTTTCCTTTCCATTCGTTTTCTGTTTAGTTTTAATTTCATTATTTGCTTTTAGCAATATTGCTAACTTAGGTTGATTTCTTTTAGTTTTGATCAATAGCATAATGTGAAAACTCAATTGTGCAGTCTTGTTCTTCCAACACATTTCATGAAAGGAAACTATTTTGTTTCTAAACAGAGTAAGGTTGAAGTAATAAGAATGCACTGTTGTCTAGCTTACGTGTTGTTTTGTTATTTATTTTCTAGGAAAGATTTGTCAATCCATTGCGTTAATGAATGTTTTTGATCACCATTTCAAGTTGATACTCATCCTAAACTAAATGGTTAAATATTCACTTCACACAATGGTTGAAATCAATCAGTCACCTTTCGGATGCTTCATTTAGTTCTCTAGATCATAAAGTATAGAAAGTTGCTTGTATCCCATCTCAAGAAGGTTATCTTTCAAAATTGAATGTTAGAATAACTAGAAATACTTCAGTTGATTTCATTCTCTGTATTTATTTCAACATGCATTACAACTTCACCCTTAATTTTAAGAATTAGATTCATGACTTAGGATTAATGACGAGATAGGATAGATGCTTTGTTTTTCGTTTCTTTAAATTATATTTTGACTAGTTTCAACTCTTGGTTCACCTTTAGGAAGTTTAGATTTAGTTTCTCATGGTTCAGATTGTGCATCATTAGGAATCAAAGAACAGAAACCCCCAAAACAATATAAAAATACAAAACAACAAAGTAAGAAGGGTTAACTAAGCACATATAGTGCACTACACTTCATCATCTTACAAAGCTCGGTTGATAATTTATGCAAGCAATTTAGGACACTAAATTGACTAAACAGATCCCATTCCCAACAGGCCCCCAACACAAACATCGTGACTCGCCCTCGAGTCACCCGGTAGGTGTGGAGATCTTAAGGTGAGGACCTCCTAGCTTGGCCTATATGACCATAACCTCAACAGTGCATTGTGTAGCAACCTACTTCACATCTTCAACCATCTACTCGTGCACTGCTATTGAACTATCGGCCTCAAGCTTTGCTGAGTTGCTTGCAGAGTCACAAGCTTTCCTTCAATAGAGGCTATGACCATGTAAGCCTCATCCAACTAGGTCTTCAGTCGCGCCTTTAGCACTGCTTCCTTGTGCAATGCTGCATCCACCTGTTCTTTTAGTTGCTTGGCCTCCTGCAGCTTTTCAAGTCTCTGTGTGAGCGTGATGGTTCCCGTTGTGCCTTTGACATCATCATAGCATTGCTGCAGCTCGCGCGCTTCTATCTTTAATCGATTTATAGTAGGGTCCTCCTGCAAGCTCGTCAGGACCTCGAATGATTGTTCAAAGAGTTGTGTGCAGTCTGCTACCGCACTATTAATTGCCACTATTTCCTCTGTGATAGCGGTTGCACGCTGCTCCTTTACTTCTGGTGGAGTTAAAGGCTGGGCCTTCAACTGTAACTTGGTGATCTGTAGGTTCAACTCCAACTGAACCCTCACCAATTCTGTACGAGCATCACGCACCCTATAGCTAGCTTGCGGATGCGCACGTCGATTGGTTCTTCCTCAGGAATGGCCAACTCTGGTACCATTCGACATGCCTCCTCAATGACCTACAGTATCTAATTTTTTTGGTTAGTCTCCTTGGTCATGGCGGCGATGGAAGAGTCTCGCTGTAGTGCCATTTTCTCATTGTTGATTTGCCACTTGCTGATCACCTATAGAGCGCGGTGCTCACGAGCCCTTAACTCTGCAATCGCTCCATCCTGTAAGAGGTGGAGCACCTCACCCGGGAGCACTGCCAGATTCAACCCTACTCCCTTGAGGGCACTAATAGTGGGCCTATCAGCTTCATTCTTCATGGTGAGTGTTCGATCAGGCAGCACTATCGCACTGGAGGCCTTCACATGCAAAATCTTGGCAGCTTCTGAAGTGCTAATAGCAAGGTTGGTGGACATCGTGACAGTCTGTGACGAGTGGGTCTGCAACTCCTGCAGACTTGTCTGGACATCCCCCATATTATTTGTTGTTGCTGCTCAAATTGTTGTAGGGCCTCTGTGGTGACATCTCGCACCGTGTCACTAATGTCATGCAAATCACCCTTGGTGACGGTGATTGGGTCTAGTGATGTCTTAGTGGACTTGTATTTATTCCTGGACCCTCCTTTCTCTTGCTCCCTTGGACGCTTGATGCGGGCAGATGTTGCATATGGGTCCGCGACGTGTTGCTATGTCTGCTCATTCGTCTCTTCCTCTGTCTCAAGTGAAGGTGACCTTGTGCCTTTGTCAGAGCACTACTCTCTTCCACCTATTTGCTTCTACGTCTACTAAGCAGCATCGCACTCCACCTATTTGCTTCTACGTCTACTAAGCAGCATCGCACTCCACCTAGGCCTTGTTAGCAACCTCCTTCTTTCTCTTTTTAGCCAGCTGCGTCATCTTGAGCTTGGCATCCTCCTTTCACTATGTGGTGGACTTTCTCCCTCCCATTGCCAAGTCTGTTGTAGTGTGCCATTCTATCGGCCAATGATAAAGTACTATATCAATGGTGTCATCCATTGCAACGTAAGGCAAGTCATACCATGTCTTCGCAGGATCCTTCTGTGCCCTTATGGACACATGGTGAAAATCTTCTTTAAACTCCACGTAGCCCTGCAGGTTGGCGAACACCGTAGCCGACAAACACAGTTATGATTGATGACCATCCAGATGTTCATCTCCATCAAGATCCATAAGATCTTACTGTCCTTGATGCACTACACATCCCATAGTGAAGTGTACTTCACTGCCTTTGGTAGGTCTAGCACGGCTGAAGGGAATTGACTATCCTCTGGCAGCTCCCATGCGACCAACATAATAGACAGCAAGAGCCACATGTAGTGGAACATCTTGCTGAGCTCTTGTGCTTTGCAGCAGTTCGCAAGGAACTCATTGCGGAGATAATACACCTAATTGAATTGGACTCCTTCAGCACACTGGGCTGCTAGCATGATGACAGGTGCCAGCACCTCATCAACGTGACACTTCCTCATAACCTTCCCTGCTAAAATCTGTGTAACCACCTTTACGACAGGATCATAGATGTTGGATATGGCATATTCGTGTGGCTTATTCACCGGCTTAAACTTTTCCTTCATGGCCTCCATAAGGGCTTGCTCACCACCTTTTCTGCCAAATATCATGGCAAGATTTTCTTCCGTGTAGGGAAACCGTGTGATCCCGTGGAACAATCTATCATTGATGGGTATTCACTCCTCCAACCACAGACACCCATCATGCACCAAGAATAGCAGCTGCTTGATTACCAATACTATAACCGGGCGTGGTTGTAGTGCGACACCCATAGCAGGTTGAGCAGACCTACCTTGCCTACTCCTTTGAGCCACCTTCATGGCTCCAATGCGGTCATTCTGGTGGTTTTATCAATAATGCGATGCATAATTTTCTCGATCGCCAAGTGTGGGAACTTTTCATGGCTAGCCAAGTCCCAGTCTTCTAGTTTTAACAGAGGAACTCGCCCCAAGCACAGTCCTTCAAAAACAATTTCATCCAGAAGAAGAGGGGTTTGCAAGGGGACCTTTCTCTCATTGATATCTTTTGCCACCTTGGTCTTGACCTTCTGTGGAGGGATTTACTTAGGCAATCGACTGATAGGGTCAACAGCCTGAGCTTCAACTTCCTCCACATCTATTCACACATCCTCATCATCCATCGAGATGTCTTCGATCTATAGATTGATGGCTTTTCTCTTTTCCTGTACAGTGGGCTTGTGCTTTGGTGGGTTTCTTCTTGGCAATGCACACACTCGTATTGCAGGCTGCTTGCCCTTCTTATCCTTGGCACTCTCCTTGGTTGGGGTGGGCTTTGGTCTCAACATCCTTGGTGATTTTGGGACTTCTGCTAATACTTCGGCAACCTTTGGAGCAGCTTCTTCAGCCTCCATAACAATTTTCAGCATATCCTGCTCGGTTGTCACTGCTTCGATGTCCATAGCTATGGCAAGTGTCGACATAATGCTAATCAGCAATGCTCATGACATCTCTAGTAAGTTCTCAAATGCTGAACTCACTATTAGAGCCTCGAAGAATTCTTGGCTTATGTGCACCTAAGAGCTCAACAACTCAATTCTCAAAATGCCAAGTGTTTTTTGCTGGGTAGCCACTTGTAATTTATAGGGCATTTTGAATTCAAATCAGATAATTCCCCACAAATTCGGTTCATTACTCTTGGATTGGAGGCAAATTTTCAAGGATCTGACCCATAAATTTCGTCTTAAATGCAAGCATCTCACTCCATTTTGCCATGTTTCTACCGTCAAATCATGAACAATGACTTTAACGGTCACTTTCTAGAGGACCTGCACGATTTCTCCCTGGGTAGCACAACTATCTTCTCATTGTCGCAAACCTTGCGACAATGACTTGCTTCGCACAATCCTCCAATTGCGTAACTCCCCAACCTAGGCAGTGTAGTTTATAGTCCCGCACCTCCTTTGCGACAATGACTTGCTTCGCACAATCCTCCAATTGCGTAACTCCCCAACCCAGGTAGTGTAGTTTATAGTCCTGCACCTCCTTTCAGTTTCCTGGAGTGCTAAGACTGTGTGACCTTCATATAGTCACATGGCTAGACCACCGGTGTATGGATTCAACCAACTGCTATTCACCTTTATTGGGAAGGGATCTCCATTCAATTTGACCAACTGAATTGCTCCTCTGTCAGTAATCTCCTTAATGACATAGGGCCCTAACCAGTGCATTCCAAATTTCCCTGGAAATTTATAAAACTTGTTGTCATATAAAAAAAATGAGGTCATTTACCTTAAAGGTGTGCAACTTAATGTGCCGATCATGCCATGCTTTCTCACACTACTTTTGGACCTGTTGGTGAAATCCAACTAGAAATAGTTCTTCCTCAAGCTCAGCCAGTTGCACGAGCCTCTCTTCTAGGGCTCCGTGATTTTTCATACCCGTGAGTGCCTCTATGCGCAGACTAGGCACAATGTATTCCATGGGCATCACTGCTTCAACACCATATACAAGACTAAATGGTGTTTGTCTAGTCAATTTCTTGCATGTCGTCCGTTAGGCCCATAGTACTATGGGTATGCATAGGTCCCAATCACTCTGCTGAGCTTTGCAAACCTTGGTCAGTGCATTTTCCAACACTTTATTGAATGCTTCCACCATCCCGTTAGCCTATGGGTGATAAGGCATGCTCCTCTGGTAATATACCTGAAATTCCTCCGTCAACGTGCTGATCGTCTCATTTAGAAAGTGCATACCGCGATCACTCATCAAAATCTTTGGACACCCAAATTGCATCAGTACATACTCAAAGAGGAACTTTGCAGCAATCACGCCTGTACAATCCTTTATAGGCTATGCCTTCACCTATTGTAGGTTTGAACCCCGTACAGGAATTACCTGCATATGAATTCTAAAACATAGAAAATAAACAATGCGAGAGCATATCACATAAAACACATAAACACATAAACACAAAGATTTCCCTTGGATCCTAAAACCGGTACTACTAGCTTGATTTTTTCATTATGTTCTTTCAATGTTACAATACATATATATACATGTTGAAGCATCCAATACCATGGACCGAAAACCATTGCACCCAAAACCATGTGCGAAAGCCATTCACAAAACCATAGGTAGGTTTTAACCATACGTAGGCTAGTCATGGAAAGAATATAACATAACTCAACATTCTCCCACTTGTTGTTTTCTTTCCACTGGGGGCCACAGGAGAGCTTAGTCATTTATCTAGCCCTACAATGCCCATTGTTTCTCTACACCAAGAGAACTTCTCAGAGCTCACAGATTTTGTCAATGAATCTGAAGTATTCTTCAAAGTGTCCACCTTTACCAGCAACACCTTTTTTTCTTCTATCATATCCATCACAAAGTGATACTGAACATCAATGTGCTTTGTCTTTGAATGGTAAGCAGGGTTCTTTGCCAAGAAAATTTCACTTTGGTTGCCACAGTCTATCCTTATAGCTCCCTGTACTCACCCCATACTTGAACACAATCTCTGCAATCCAACTACTTCCTTGCTTGCATGAGTGGTTGCCTTGTATTCTGCCTCTATAGTTGATAGTGCCTGTTGGGCACGGGATCCCCCAAGGGATGTTTTGGGGCTTAGAGCCCAGATTTTCGTCAATTTTTTAATTCCAATGTAAAGACTCCGCATTTTATGGGTGCAAAGCGTGTATTTTGCTAAAGAGTCATAAGGTTGTTCGCCCTTAATTTTGTTGATGCAATGTCGGTTGTAGAAGATCTACCCATGGTCCACAGACCATGGGATCATATAAATAGAGCGAGGCTCTAAGTAGTTAAGGCTTCTAAGGATAGTGGAAGAACCAATGATGTATGGGAGATAGATCTGAAGCGTAAAGTCTAGTTTTTGGTCGTAGAGTAGGAAGAGGCTCTACAACTGAGTGTGCAGAGGCTTAGTAGTCTGCAGATGAGTGCGCAGACCCCTATAGCTGAGTGTGCAGGGCGATTCGAGTCTATAAATAGTTTGAAGTATTAATAAAAACAAGTCTCCTATGATTTATATGTATTTATTTCCTATTTTATGCATCAAATATATTGGGTATGAATTGCACTTCTATTGTTTATATGATGCACGAATATATATAATTGTAATTGTTAAGCGAATGCAAGTTAGAATATCTGTTACATGAAGATAATATAAGACATGTTAATAAGATAAGTAAGATACTTGGTGTAGTTTGGGAAATAGCATAGTTCGCTGCCATTGCATCGTGAAAGCATCTCAGACTCTAGTTAGGGCTGCGTGAAAGATGATTGTGAGAATTCATGAGGGTACTGAAGGAACAGTGCACGAAGTGACTTGCGCGAAGGTGGGTCTAGTTGGACTAAAACTGACATCACAGACATCCTAAGGGTGTGGAAACCTGGTTCCAGCATCCCCCCATACTGCTTCGGGTGAGACTTCAGTCCGTGATCCATGGGATGATGCTGAAGGGGCCAGTAGTGTAGGGATTTGTTTGGCTAAATAACTTTGAACATGGGTCAAGCCCCCATAAGCTAACAAGTGGTTCCGTTGCTGGGACCGAAATCTGCATAAGAGATGTGTGATGTCATATCATTGGAATCCAACTAAGAAATAAATCGAAGGCTGGTTGGACAAGAGAATTCACGAGTTCGCGGCGCAAGAGAACAGAAACCCGCGACTGTCAAAAGAAGAGTGGCTAGACAACTACCTGTATACAGAGATTCATGAAATATTTTTCATGTTCTTCCCTACTGATCTATATGAGTGGATCGTGAAGCTAGCATATATCCAAGGAAGGTGGAAGCTTGACAGTCCTATTGTGTGGACCCCATATCTAGTGTGAAGGTTGGAAGCATCAAGGACAAGATCATGCGTGCCATCGATCATTGGCTCGATCGTATTATAGGAGTATTTGTTACTGAGTTCGCGGTTGACACCTCAGTCAGCTACAGCGAGGTAGAGCGGTGCATTCTCAAAGGACTACGAGGTAAGTATGTAATGTCTTTGAATACTTGGATTAAAATGTTGTTGTGCAAAAATCGGGTTATGCAGTTACCTTGATATTCAGGGCTACGCAAAGCGGAAAGGTTTATAGGAACGAAGGAAATAAGGGTCTAGAAAATATCCCCTTGATTTTACCTCCACGAGGGGACAGGAAGAGCTCGCGAAGGTCTCTCTGCGAAGTGTGATCCATTTGATAAGACAAAGAATTCCACGAATAACACCTCCACCCACACCACCACCAGCTTCACCACCATCACCTCCATCTTCACCCATACCAACTCCACCACCACTGCAATTCAATATGCCAAGCATAATGAAGTTTCCTGTGTTCAAGGGTTTGGGAAATGAGGATCCAGACCAATTTTGGTTTGTTGTAAGGGCTATCTGGGAAGCGCAAGGTGTTATAGATGACCTTATAAAGAAGGAAACATTGGTTAGCGCCCTGTAGGATCTCGCATTGACCTAGTATATTAAGTACTCCAATGATAATCCAAATGTGGGAGTCACGGATATCCAAACCACACTAAATAAACAATTTAGCATGCTTAAGTATGAAGCGCAGTTGATCATTGGATTCAAAGAGATCATGATGCTATCAGGTGAGACTCCTTGGGAACTAGATCAGAGGCTAAAATGTATGATTCACAAAGCCATTATGAATCTGATAGATTGACATCATCGCGAATGGTTTGTAGCTTTGCTACTACCACATTTAAGGAGTGCGCTATCGTAGCAGAAGATAACAACTCAGGCAAAGGCCTTAGAGATTTTTGTGAAGCTACATGAGACCCCGATGTAGGATCCTAACCTAGGAGTTTAGCAGATCCACGCACAGCTAAAGAATTTGTGCCTTGAGATGCAGAGTCTGAAACAAGACATGACAGCTCGACCAGAAGTGCGTGAAGAAGTATGGTGTGTAAAATGCAAGAGCCAGGGTCATGACAAAGACCACCCGGTTTTTACAAATTACCTCACAGGAGGAGGATCGATGCCTTTAAGGCCAAAAGCTCAAACAGGACCTAGCACGGCGTCTGCTTTGTGGTACACGATATGTCAAATAGTAGGAAAACATACCACAGACAATTGTCACTTTTTACAAAAGTATACGTAAAATTCAAAACAATTGTTCTACAAATTTTATAGGTCAGTGGGCCATGATGAGCATACTTGTAGAAGTTATGAGTTGATGATTGATAGAACTCCCACCTATAGAGTTCAGGCCAAAACGTGGCCCCTTGACTAAAATGCAAGAGTGATGTGGACAAGATTTCAGTGGCACGGACGAGGCCGAGGCGGAGGATGACCTAGTAGAGGTCGCAGACAGTTGATTTACTACAATTGCGGAGGGCCAGGACACTATGCCCATGATTGCACTAATCCAACACACTTGTTGTGTTTGTATTTCACGTTGTTTGATCATGAGACAAAATATTGTCCAACATTGATAGGTAGCATACGTGACAAAAGAGCGCTACTGCCTCCCCTGACTCAGAGCCTGCAGATGATGAGGTCTGAGCCATGCGAGGAAGACCCGAATGTAAACATTGTGCTCCATAGTGGAATCGTGACAAGAGATGACATAGGAAAATAGCCAAAAGATAGTACTTGGGTTCGCAAAGCTTCGACAAAAGAAGTTGAGTTTGATTTGGAGCTAAAAAGAGCTTCAATGATGCCTCCACTTTAGGAAGCAAAGATAAACTAGAGCTAGAAATGGACCCATCTATGCTCACAATGTTCCTGGAAACCTGTATGAAGTTACTGCGTGACAGTAAGGTTGTGAAAGGGTTACAGGAACTCATCAATAGATGCGTTGGGACTGTACCAGGAGAACCATGCATAGTCCAGAAGATTGGAAAACATAAGACAAAGATAGGCCGTGAAATGAGACTGACTGCGCAAATCGAAGAATATGAGATGTATCAAGTAATTTTGGATTTGGGATCAGATGTGAATTTTCTGCCGAAACAAACATGGGAGAAAATGGGAAGACCCATGCTGTGATGGTCTCCAATTCAGCTGAGAATGGCGAACCAACATAAAATAATACCCATGAGGTGATTGCAGGGAATAACTGTGGATATTGAGGGAGCGAGCTCACTAGCATATTTTGAAGTGATAGAGATTGTTGACGGCAACAATCCTTACCCTGCGCTTCTGGGAATTGACTGGGCCACTGACATGAATAGGGTAATTAATCTAAAGAAGTGAAAAATGATTTTTGAGAGGAAGTCACTACATGTAATTATACCCCTGGACCCTCTTGAAGGATCGCGCTATACAGAACCGGTTCATGAATATGAGAGCGATGATGATATGGATTGTATCTATAAGATAACAACACAAGATCAAGACTGGGTCAATCCCACTACAGATGGGTAAATTACATGGGAGCATGAGAGCTCCTTCACTTTATATTTTGACGAAGAAATAGAACGACGGCAGAATAGGTTACATGAGGTAACTACGCTAAATTGCAATATGATGACTAGGTCGTTGTCATTGTGATGGTTTGAATGAGGTAGATACCTTCTTGGATGTATTTGAAAGGGAGGTGCTAGAAAAGCAATGCATCCAGGCCTTGGACTGGGTACTGCATGCTATGCCCGCGAGATAGTGGGGTATGCACAAAGGAAGCTTTGATGACTGGTGCGAATATAGGAGAATGATGCGCACAGGATGACCCACGCACGCATCTGGCCAAGTGGACGTAGGCCTATGGAAAAGAACCCCAACTTGTCTGGATGCACATGTACTCCGGGCTAAAGTACCTGATCAATAAGCATGTGTTGGGGGGTGAACTTGCAAATGGCTCTTAATGTTGGGAAGACAGTATGCATGAAGAGAAATCGTGCAAAAATTCTACATGTGGAAGCGTTCAACAAAGTATACAATGTGTTGACCAAGGTATGCAATGTGCAGTGAAGTGATTGGGACCTACGCATACCTGCAACGTTATGGGCTTATCGAACAACATGCAAGAAATTGACGGGATAGACACCTTTTAGGCTTGTCTATGGAGTGGAAGTTGTAATGCGTATGGAATACATCGTGCCTAGTCTGCGCATAGTAGTGCTCATAGGTATGACTGATCGTGGAGCCCTAGAGGAGAGGCTCGCACAGCTGGAGGAGATCGAAGAAGAACGATTTTTGGCTAGATTTCACCAGTAGGTCCAAAAACAATGCAAAAGGGCATGGCATGATCAACATATTAAGTTGCACACATTCAAGGTGAATGATTTGGTGTTGTTGTATGATAGTAAGTTTGATAAATTTATAGGGAAGCTCAGAATGCATTGGCTAGGGTCGTATGTTATTAAGGAGATTACAGATGGTGGTGTGGTTCAATTGGTAAAGTTAAATGGAGAACCCTTCCCAGGAAAAGTAAATGGCAGTCGTCTGAAGCCATACACAAGTGGCCCGACCATCTAACTAGCCAACAGAATCACAGTCTTAGCGCTCCAGGTAGCTGAAAGGAGGTGCGGGACTATAAACTACTATGCCTGAAAACTGTGTGATGTCAGGACTGGGCACAGTAGCGAAGTGCCATAGGGTTCGCGATAGCATGAGGGTAGTTGCGCTGCTGTGTGGATCGGCTAAAAAGTGACCGTTAAAGTCACTATTCACGATGTGATGCTTGGTTTTAGACCAAATGGAGTGGGCAGCAAGCATTTAAGGCAAAATTTATGGGCTAGATTCTTGAAACTCTGCTGCCAATAGAGCATTAATGGATCGAATGTGGGGGAAATGGTTGAATTCAAATTCAAAAGGTGCTATAAATTACAAATGCCTGTCCAACAAACAACACTTGGAAATTTGAGAACTGAGTTGTTGCACACTCAAATGATCATGAAACGAGACTTGTTTGATATCCTAAAAGTGAATTCGTTACTTGAGCAATAGCCAGAGACACTGAGAGAACTGTGGAATCACACTATGGCAGCACCTGAAGAAGCCGTGGATACTGGAGCAATTATTGCCAAGGAAGCCGCGCAAGAAATTATGGAAGTGGAAGCCCCAGAGAGCACCAGGATAGTCGTTGAGATCCCTAAATCACCGCGCACGTTGAGACCTAACAAGGACAAGCAGGCCATAATACCAGTGTACATCTCTCCTAGAAATCCACTAAGGGCGAAGCTCACAATGGAGGAAAAGGGGAAGGCCATCAATTTGGAAGCTGATGAGGAGGAAGAATTTGAAGAAATCCTGGCGGAGGAGGAGGATGCAGAGATGGAGGTCGAAACCCAGGGTGTGGACCCTCTCACCAGGTTACCTGTATATGTTCCTCTATGAAAGGGTAAAACCAAAGTGCCCAAGGATATAGATGAGATCAAGAGCTCTCTGCAAACTCTACTACTCCCAGACGATATTGTGTTCAATGGAGCGCACTTGAGATGGATGCCTGTGTTGAAATTTGAAGATTAGGACCTCACGGACCATGAGAAGTTCCTGCATCTCGTGATTGTGCAACTAATGCACCAGAAGAAAGAAGCATCGACTGGAATAATAGAGTTGGAGCTACGAAAATGGTTGAGAGTTGTAGAAAAGGAAGGATTGCTAAACCTACTCTGGGTGCCACATTACCATCGTGCCACAGTGACCATTTTTTTCATCAGGTAGTTGCTCTGCTTGGTGCATGATGGATGCTTGTGGCTGGAGGAGCCCATCCCCATCACAGACCATCTTATTCATAGGATTACATAGCTCCCCTGCACAGGGGAAGACCCAACAAAAATTTCATAAGGAAGGAGTGACGGTTTAGCCATCGTGGAGGCCATGAAAAAGAACTTTAATTTAGAGAATAAGAAGTGAGGGTACGCCATCTCCAGCATCAACAACCTGTAGTCAAGGTCGTGACATACATATTGGTAGGGAAGGTGATGCAGAAGTGCCACGCGGATGAGGTATCCACACTGGTGGTTGCACTAGTAGCGCAATGCACAGAAGGGGTCCAGTTCAACTAGGCAAACTATCTATGCGGTGAGTTCCTTGCAAACCGCTGCGAGGCACAGGAGCAGGGAAAAACATTTCATTATGCATGGCTCCTGCTGTCAATAGTACTGGTGGCATGGGAATTGCCCAAAGATAGCCAGTTCTTAATGATCGCGTAGGACCTCCCAGAGGTAGTGAAGTACGATTTGCTGTAGGAAACCAGGGATGCACAAAGGATAAGGGAGAGAAAGATCTTTTGGGTGCTCATGGAAATGAATATCAGAATGGGGATTAATTACAAGCTGCGTGATCGCCCACGGTCTACAACAGTTTGCGGAGCTTTGTGGAGATGAAAGCAGACTTCCACCATGTCTTCATCAGGACGCGAAAGGACCCCACAAAGACGTGGCATGAGCTACCTTACTTAGTGATCGACGATGTGATATTCACGGTCCTTGAGTCTTGGCTCTCGAAGTTGTGTGCTCCAGCTGGATCCGTGATGGAAGCAAAGAAGTCCACTGCGCAACAGAAGAAAGAAGAGACAAAACTTCAGATGGCGTAGCTGGTAGAAAAGTGCAGGAACGAAGAAATAGCGGCTAAGGCCTAGGTGGCACACGATGCTGCAAAGTTGGCCGAGGAGCAGCAGAAGATAGTAGAAGAAGAGAGCGAAGGATAGAAGTCGCCTTCGCCTGAGCCAGAGACTGATACATAACAAGGTGGCATGGACCCACAAGAAATTTCCACCCATTTAAAGCATCCATGACCACGAGAGCAGGTGGGGCCGTGAAAAAGGACAAAGGCCTCAAAGGCTTCATTCGACCTGATCACCCTCACTGAGGGGGATCTACATGATATCGGCAAGACGGTGAGGGATGTCACCATGGAGGACCTACAGCATTTTGAGGAGAAACACCAAATGGTATTGGGGGCTCTCCGGACACAGATACAGGAGTTGTAGGTGTGCACTCCGCAGGCTGGCACAATGTCAACCAGCCTCACAGTTGGCACATTCGCGGCTAAGGAAATGTTGTGCGCCCTGATGACCAACACAATAGTGCTGCCAAATGGAGCACTCATTATAGAAAATGAGGTCGATAGGCATATGGTCAACAGGTTGAAAGGGATTGGGTTAAACATGGCTACGCTCCCTCGGGAGATGCTCTATGTTTTACAATATGGAGTCACTGCAGAACTATGGGCCAAGGACAACCGTGTGCTACAGGTAATGAGCAAGAAGCACATCAACATTGAGCAGTTGAGCCTACATCACAGCGACACCGTGGAGAAAAATAGATAGATAGTGCAGGTGGCAGAGGAAGCCTACCAGATGGTCCTGGAATTGGCCATCCAAGCAAAGGAACTAGTGGAGGCACACATCCGAAAATTAGCCACAGGGGTGCATGAGGTAAAGGCAGAAATGGCCAGGGTTCAGATGGAGTTGAACCTTCAGATAGTAGAACTGCACTTGAAGGTGCAGTCTTCAACTCCACCGGAGGTTAAGTAACAGCGCACCACTGCGATCAAAACAACAATGGCGGCGGTTAACAGTGCATTGATAGGCTCCACGAAGTTGTTCAAGCAGTGGTTCGAGGTCCTCACGACCCTATAAGAGGACTTGAACATAAAGAACCTAGAAATAGAGGTACGCGAGCTTAAAAAGAAGTACGATGAAGTAAAAGGGACTACGCAGATGGTTTCCCTTACCCAAAGACTGACAAGGATGCAACATGCAAAGGCGCTCAAGGAGCAGGTGGATGTTGCTCGGCATAAACAAGCAGTTTTGAAGGCACGCATACAATCATGGATTGATGAGGAATATACCATTACAAAATCCATTGAAGTAAAGATAACGCAGTGGCAAGCAACTCAAGAAAGGATTCAGGGCAGCATTTTAGCCATAGCGGTCACTAAAGAACACGCAGAGGAAGTCTAGTAGGCAGCTGCTCAGTGCACTGCTAAACTTGCAGTGATCCAATCAGAGTTGGGAGGTCTTCACGAAAAGATCTTCATACCTACCAAGTGACTTGAGGGCAAGTCACAATGTTTGTTTTAGGGGTTTGTTGGGTGCAAGATCCCCTAAGGGAAGTTTTGGGGCTTAGAGCCCAGATTTTGGTCAATTTTGTAATTTTGATGTAAATACTCCGCATTTTGTGGGCATAGAGCCCGTAGTTTGTTAAAGAGTCATAGGGTTTTCCACCCTTAATTTTGTTAATGTAATGTTGGTTGTAGAAGATATACCCATGGTCCACAAACCATGGGATTATATAAATAGAGCGAGGCTCTAAGTAGTTAAGGCATCTAAGGATAGTGGAAGAACCAATGATGTATGGGAGATATATCTGAAGCGTAAAGTCTAGTTTTGGGTCGTAGAGTAGGAAGAGGCTCTGCAACTGAGTGTGCAGAGGCCTAGTAGTCCGCAGCTGAGTGCGCGGACCCCGCAGCTGAGTGTGCAAGGCGATTCGAGTCTGTAAATAGTTGGAAGTATTAATAAAGAGAAGTTTCCTATGATTTATGCGTATTTATTTCCTATTTTATGCACCAAATATATTGGGTATGAATTGCACTTCTATTATTTATATGATGCATGAATATATATAACTGTAATTGTTAAGCGAATGCAAGTTAGAATATATGTTACACGAAGATAATCAAGACCTGCTAATAAGATAAGTAAGATACTTGGCGTAGTTTGGAAAATAGCGCAGTTCGCTACCATAGCAGCGTGAAAGCATCTCAGCCCCTAGTTAGGGCTGCGTGAAAGATGATTGTGACATTTCACGAGGGTACTAAAGGAACAGTGCACGAAGCGACTTCCACGAAGGCAGGTCTAGTTGGACTAAAACCGAAATCACAGACATCTCAAGGGTGCGGAAACTTGGTTCCAGCATCCCCCCATACTGCTTCGGGTGAGACTTCAGTCCATGCTCCGCGAGTTGATGCCGAAAGAGCTAGTAGTGTAGGGATTTGTTTGGCTAAATAACTCTAAACCTCGGTCAGGCCCCCAAAGGAAACAGTGCCACTATAGATTGTTTCTTACTCATCCAACTGATTGCACCTACAAATAGGTTAGAAACATACCCACTTGTAGATCTTCTCTAATCCAGTTCTCCATCCCAGTTTGCATAAAAAAAGCCAGGAATATATAAAACTCTGTCTAATCTTGGTCTTCCTTGGTAGCACAAACCATAATCACTAGTGCCACGCAAATACCTGAAGACCCACTTCACTGCTATCCAATGCTCCTTCCTTGGTTTTGACATAAACCTTCTCCATACTCCCACTGCATGTGCAATGTCTGGTCTAGTATACACCATCACATACATCAGGCTACTGACTACACTTGCATATGGAGCATGGGACATGTCCTCTTCCTCTATTTGTGTCTTGGGACAATGTTCAACAGATAATTGTACACCTACAGGAATAGGAAACTTCACCGGTTTACTATCTTGCGTATTAAACCTCTGCAATATTGTCTCGACATACTTCCTCTGGTTTAACTAGAGCTTCCTCTTCACCCAATCTCTTTTAATTTCCATACCCAAAATATAGTTTGCAACACCAAGATCTTTCATGTCGCATTTGGAGGACAATTGGGCCTTCAAATCCTGGATAATTTCTTTGTCATTTCCAACCAGCAACATATCATCCACATACAAGATCAGATAGATAACATGGTCACCAATTAATTTAAAATACACACAGTGATTTGATTTGCTTCTGGTGAAGCCAAGTCCCCATATAAATGTATCAAATTTATGATACCAGATCCTTGGTGATTGTTTTAACCCATACAGAGACTTCTTTAACTTGCATACCAGTTCTTTCTTACCCTTCACCATAAAGCCTTCAAGTTTCTTCATGTAGATCTCCTATTCAAGATCTCCGTGAAGAAATGTTTTCTTCCAATACATCTATTCTACCTCAAAATAAAAAGAAAAAGAAATAGATAAAAGTAATCTAATAGAAGCTAACTTGGCAACAGGAGAAAAAATATCACCAAAATCAATTCCTGGGACTTGGGAATAACATTTTTCTACCAACCGAGATTTGTATTTCTCCACCTTTCCTTCTACATTTGCTTCTTCTTGAACACCCATTTGCTGCCAATGGGTTTCTTTCCAGCCGGCAACTCCACCAGATCCCAAGCCTCATTTTTGTGAAAAGATGCCATTTCATCAACCATGGCCTCTTTCCAAAGTTTTCCATCCTCTGAATCTACTGCTTCCTTCACAGTTCTGAGATCATCATCAGTAATAGATAAAGAAAAATTTGAACAAAAAGGAGATGGACTATACCTTTCTAGCTGCCTTCTTTCTCGAACTGATCTTCTCACACTTGGACTTTGTGGCTCTTCATCTTCTGATTCCTCTTCTGCTGTAGAGTCTGATTCTTCCTCGTTAAGCTCAATCTCTATCTTATCAAGTTCCTTTGATGGGATTTCATGTTTAATAACATATTTCACCTTTCTGAACACCACATCTCAGTTGTACACAACCTTCCTTGTTACTGGGTTCCAAAGCTTATAACCCTTTAAACCATCCTTATACCCAATAAAGATATGCTTTTCAAATTTACTATTCAACTTGGTTCTTTTCTCCTTTGGAAGATGTACATGTGCATTACATCCAAAAACCCTCAAACGGAGATCGTATGCCAAAGTTTCCTCCCAACGTGGTAGTTCTCGGATAGATATTTCTAACAAGCTATTGTACGCGTCAAACAGAGATCGTATGCCAAAGTTACGACCCCGGGAAGTTGGTGTACCAATTTACCCAAACGGGGCCCACAGTTTGGCATTTCATCTTCTAGGGTTAGGTTTTCGAATGTTAAGGGTTTTCCATTGTTTCTCAACAATAAATAGGCCTTCGAGCCTCATTGTAACATAGTTCAGAGGCATGTAGCCACCACATCTCTTCTCAGAGATAAGCTACCATCACCCTAGCTAGTTTATTTCCATTACTGTTTGTAAGCATATTTCAGTATTTTACATTAATGAAATAAAGTATTATTTCCGCTGCATATCTGTGTTTATGGTTATCTTTGTAATTTTTTGCGTTCCTATCTAAGTCTGGATCAGTGGTATCAGAGCGGTCTGCTTTTTCTCTGTTTTTCTTTGCATGTCCCCAACAAGGTCGGGATATAAGGAGTTAGGGCTTGAACTAGTCGAACCTTTGCAAGACTAGCCTCGCAAATCCTGACGGCCTCCCATGGCGGATGAGAAGAAAGACAACGGGGTAGGAGATCCTATCAAAATCTTGCTCGAAGAAGCCCTCGAGCGACAACGGAACGTGATGATGGATAGCTTTGCCCAGATCCTTCAGCGACTACCCAGAAGCGATGCATCGGCTTCCAGCAGCTACTCTGGAAATGCCATGCCCTTTAAGGTACAAGTTAATTTTGAAATCCCCATATTCGAGGGTCAGATAGATGTAGATGCTATAAATAAATGGTTAAATCTGCTAGAGGATTATTTTTCTGTTCATGAATTTTCGAGTCGGGAAAAGATTGTTTTCGCTCTTCTCAAAGTAGCCCCCCACGTCAAGCACTGGTGGGAAACCTACTGCGAGCAGAAGTATGAAAGTATTGGCTCACTATTTTCAGCCGCACCCACCTGGAATTCATTCCAAGATGCCATCAAGGAGCAGTACTACCCTGTCGGAAGCTATGAGGATGAATACATAAAGTGGACCACGCTGCGGCAGGGAAGGGACCAAGACGTGCTGGAGTTCACCAATCTTTTCCATACCCTTCGCACAAAGTTGGGTATCAAGGATTCGGAGCAACATTTGATACTCAAATACCGCGGTTGCCTACACAAGTACATCCAGGAAGAATTACAATTCCTGAACATCTCCTTGCTCAGTAGAGCATACCGATATGCCGTCAAGGTCGAGCAGAAGTTTAAACAAAAGAAGCGAGACTTTGGATCTGTGAATCCAAAGCAAGGGAAAGGTGCCCCTAAACCACAGAACAAAGGACAAAGTTAAGGTGGGGCAGCCCAAGACAACCCACCGAAGCTACAAGCAAAGAACAGCGCCACAAAGCCAAAAAAGGACACGGGAAAATGGTGTGAGTTCCATAAGAGCTCCACTCACAACACAAGTGAGTGTCGGGCCAAGCAGTCACTGGTGGCTGAGCTAAAGGTTTCAGAATCAAATGCATGTTCTGACTCTGAGTCAGAACCCGACAAGGGGAATGACAAAGGGAAGCAGATCATTGATGCGGATCCCAACGCCACAGTTGCTATCGCCAAGATCCAGAAAAATGAACCAGAAGATCCAGAGGAGGAGGAGCGTCTCTTCCACTCCCAGATGTGGGTAAAGGGCTCCCCGCTACAGTTCATTGTTGATAGCGGGAGCCAAAACAACCTCATTTTGGCAGAGGTCATGAAGTGGTTGGGCTTACCGACCACAGCACATCCACAACCGTACACCATCGGGTGGCTTCACCAAGGACGAGATCTTCGTGTGAGCTAGCAGTGTCGCCTTCCATACAACATCAAGCCCTTCACGGATGAGGTATTATGTGACATTGCTCCCCTTGAAGTTTGTGATGTATTATTAGGACAACCATACTTGTGGAAGCGACATGCTGTGTATGAATCAAAGCCCCGTGCTGTTATTCTTACATTGAGAAATAAGTTGTACAGGATACCAGAGGTAGCACCACCTACCGCCATCTCTTTGATTTCTGCAAAACAATGTAGTAAGCTCATTTCCAAAACTGGGAAATTTGTTTTCCTGATGATACGTCCTCAAGGAAAGAAGAAGACGATGGCCGCGGCCTCCAGACAGGGCCCCTCCGCATGACAACTACAGATGGACAAGGTCGTGGAGGAGTACGAGGACATATTCACCTCCCCTGCAGGGGTTCCTATGCACTGTCAGGTCAAGCAATCCATCTGATCTGACCCCAGGTGCACCGCTGCCCAATGGACCAATCTATCGGCGCTCCGTTCTGGAGAACGATGAATCAAGAGGCAGATTCAAGAGCTCCTGCAGAAAGGTCACATCTGTCCAAGTTCATCGCCTTGTGGGAGCCTGATCGTGTTGGTACAGAAGAAGGATGGTACGTGGAGACTCTGTATTGATTATTGGGCACTGAACAAGATCACTGTCCGTAATAGGTACCCGATCCCGCGGATTGATGACCTCCTGGACCAACTAAAGGGGGCGAAATATTTCAGCAAGATTGATCTGAAGTTAGGATATCACCAGGTACCAATCGAACCATCTAATGTGTGGAAGACTGCCTTCAAATCCAAGGAGGGCCTTTTCGAATGGTTGGTTATGCCTTTCGGATTGACGAATGCTCCTACAACCTTCATGAGGCTAATGGATGACATCTTGCGGCCATTCACCAACTCATTTATAGTAGTATACTTGGATGACATTCTGATCTTTAACCAAAGTTGGGAAGAGCACCTCCACCACATTCGACAGGTTCTCCAAACACTGCGGCAACACAATCTATGTGCCAATTTGGAGAAATGCACTTTTGGCATGACCCAGGTTCAGTATCTGGGATACATCATTGATGAACAGGGGGTGCATGTGGATCCAGCCAAGATCCAAGTCATTTGGGATTGGCCACCTCCAACCACTGTAACAGAGCTCCGTAGTTTTCTAGGTCTTGCCAACTTCTATCGCAGGTTCGTGTTGGGGTTTTCTCATATTACTTGGCCCTTGAGTCAAGTCACCAAGGGAGGAGCGAAAGCAAAATTCTTTTGGTCTGAATCTCAATAGAAGGCATTCATAGAGTTGAAGGATCGCCTCTACATGGCACCAGTGCTTGCGTTACCAGATTTACAACAACCATTTGAGGTCGAGACAGATGCCTCTGACTATGCTATTGGGGTAGTCCTTACTCAACATGGACATCTAGTGGCATATCACAGTGAAACACTTTCAGACACAGTCCAGAAGTACCCCACTTATGATAAAGAGATGTATTCCATTGTGCAGGCCTGCCGACAATGGAAGCATTACATTTTGGGGAAGGAAACGGTCATCCACACAAACCACCGACCCCTGCAATTCATAAAGACCCAAGGGAAATTGCAGAATGATCGCCATCAGAAGCGGTCTACATACCTGCAATAGTTCCACTTGAATATCAGGTATAAGAAGGGCAACACCAATAATGTTGCAGATTGCCTCAGTCGACCACCGATCATGGCGTTAACCACCGTGCTCAACTCTTGTGGGCACGAGACTTCTGATTGGCCACTTCTCTACAAAAGCGACCCAGAATTCGGCCACACATACCAGACACTCTTGGAGGGTCGGCATGTTCCAGATTTTCACCTCCAGGATGCCCTGTTATGCCACCTGGGTCACCTTTGTGTTCTTTCAAGCGAGCGTGCCAAGATGATTTTGGAAGCACACTACAGTCGGGCTTCTGGGCATTTCGGGGTCGAGAAAACAGTAGCAGTACTGCAAAATTATTTCTATTGGCCGAATCTTCGATAGGATGTTGGGAAGTACATCAGATCATGTACTGCCTATACCATTGCCAAACCGACCATCAAGAAGCAAGGCCTCTATACCCCGTTTCCTATCCCTAATCGACCTTGGGAATCCATCTCCATGGATTACATGTCAGGCCTTCCTTCCAATAAGCATGGAAATGACTGTGTTTTTTTGGTCGTTGACAAGTTCTCGAAGATGGCCATTATGGCGGCCTGCAAGAAGAATATCACAGCAGAAGCCACTGCTAAACTCTTCTTTGAACGAGTGTGGGTGCACTTTGGGATCCCACAGTCTATCATCTCAGATCGGGACAGTCGATTCCTTAGCACATTTTGGTCCAGTCTCTGGTCAATGATGGACACCAAACTCATGAAGTCCACAGCCTTCCATCCTCAAACTGATGGCCAGACAGAGGTTGTCAATAGGATGATTGTGCACATTCTGCGCTTGTATAACTCAAAGCATCCACCCACATGGGACGAGAGCCTCCCCTATGTTCAGCACAGCTACAACCGAGCTATTCACAGCTCCATTGGCCATAGCCCTTTTTAGGTGGGTTTGGGATTCCAGCCACTATGCCCCATTGATGTGGCCATGCCACTTGCAGCTACTCACATAAATTCAACTCATGTCCAGTCCGAAATAGATAAGGCCACCAACTTCATTGAGCGCATCCAACATATTCACCAGTAGGTCCATGACATTCTAGAGAATCAAATGCCAAGTACAAGCAGCGACATGATCAACATCGGGTGCCACACAAGTTTCAAGTGGGCAACAAAGTCTGGTTGCATTTGCAAAAGGAATGCTTTACTGGAGCCTATCGGAAACTGAGATCACTCCGATATTGTCCTTACACCATTACTAAGGCTGTGGGAGACAATGCATTTGAACTCAGCATTCCCCCATTCCTTGGCCTACACCCAGTGTTCAATGTGGACCGCCTTCGGCCATACTTTCCACCATTGCTAGACACACCCGACATTGCAGAACATCTCACACCACAGAAGTAAATCCAGATTGCATGGAACACGCTACAACTGATCGAATCATGGACACACAGATCAAGAACACTCGCCAATAGAATATCCAACTGTATCAAGTTGTCAAAGCAAGCCAACTCCTTCACCAGGGCAAGTGGCTCACCAGGGAACAAGTTCAACAAAAGTTTCCTCATCTCATGGAGGAACTCAACGCAATGGGGACCATTGCTTCCTAAGAGGGGAGGAATGATCCAGGTGGATATTGGTGGCCATCTGCCAAGTTCACCTGGACCCCCACCATTGTTTCTCTCAACATTTTCAGTTTCCTTAATTGTAGGACAACTTACTATTTTTAGCAGTTTTTCAGGTCCTGAACTTCCGGAGCCATTTTGAGGCCCTAAATGACGTTTTTTGGGAAATCTGGAGCAACATGGGTCCATAGACCGATGTTGCCTCCCAAAGTGGTAGTGCTCGGATAGATCTTTCTAACGAGTTATTGTACGTGTCAAACGGAGATCGTATGCCAAAGTTACGACCCCAGGAAGTTGGTGTACCAATTTACCCAAACGGGGCCCACAGTTTGGCATTTCATCTTCTAAGGTTAGGTTTTGGAATGTTAAGGGTTTTCCATTGTTTCTCAACAATAAATAGACCTTCGAGCCTCATTGTAACACAGTTCAGAGGCATGTAGCCACAACATCTCTTCTCAGAGATAAGCTACCATCGCCCTAGCTAGTTTATTTCCATTACTGTTTGTAAGCATATTTCAGTATTTTACATTAATGAAATGAAGTATTATTTCCACTGCATATCTGTGTTTATGGTTATCTCTGTAATTTGTTGCGTTCCTGTCTAAGTTCGGATCACATGGCCTCTTTCCAAAGTTTTCCATCCTCTGAATCTACTGCTTCCTTCACAGTTCTGGGATCATCATCAGTAATAGATAAAGAAAATTTTGAACAAAAAGGAGATGGACTATACCTTTCTGGCTGCCTTCTTTCTCGAACTGATCTTCTCACACCTAGACTTTGTGGCTCTTCATCTTCTGATTCCTCTTCTGCTGTAGAGTCTGATTCTTCCTCATTAAGCTCAAACTCTATCTTCTCAAGTTCCTTTGATGGGACTTCATGTTTAATAACATCTTTCACCTTTTTGAATACCACATCTCAGCTGTACACAACCCTCCTTTTTACTGGGTTCCAAAGCTTATAACCCTTTAAACCATCCTTATACCCAATAAAGATATGCTTTTCAGATTTACTATGATCCAACTTGGTTCTTTTCTCCTTTGGAAGATGTACATGTGCATTACATCCAAAAACTCTCTAATGTGAAAGAGAGGGTTTCTTACCAATCCATACCTCTTATGGAGTCTTACCCTCCAACACTAATGAAGGTGAATCTTCTTCTTTGTCTGATTTTCCACCAGAGCCTTAAATTCTTTAAACCTATCAAAGACTTCAGATTTCTTCTTAAGGAAATATATCCATGTATTCCTTGAGAAGTCATCTATAAATGATACATAGTACACAGACTTACCCAGTGATGGAACCTTCATATTTCCAAACACATCATTGTGCACAAGCTCTAATATTTGTTTCGCCCACTTACCACCAGAGGGGAAACTCACCTGATTCTGCTTCACATATACATAATTTCACAGAAATCAAAATCTAGAGAGCTATTACTCATACTTTCTACCATACATTTAAACAATGTAAACTTTGAAATGGGAACCATAAACTCAAAACGGGAACTCTCGCAAAAAAAACCCGTAAAAACATAAAAAAACAATGCTAAAAATGAAAAGTGTTGATGTTGGAATAACACCTTTTTTTTTCTAGGGTAAATTTTCAACATGTTTTAAAAATGGTGGTGAAAACCAATTTTTTGTGCAAAAATTGTCCAAAAAACACCTTCAAAACGAGAAGTGTCGATACTGGGATAACACTTTTTTTTTCAATGGTAAAATTTCAACATTTCAAAATAATGGCATAAAATATTTTATCATGACCCCGAAAAACATTAAAATTAAAAAAAATAATGAAAACATAAAATAAAATTAAAAATTAAAAAATTAAAACAATGAAAAAACACAAAACAAAAAAAAAGTTAAAAAGAATAACAAAACATAAATTAAAGTATATAATTAAAAAAAAAAATCAAATACATAAAAAAAGACAAAAAAAAATCAAACATAAAAAAAAAAAAAAAGAGTTCAATCATAAAAATGTAAAAAAAAAAAAAACAAAATTAACGATAAGAAATAAAAAACTAAAACTAAAAATAAAAATTATAAACAAATAAATAGTAAAAAAAACATATTTAAAAAAATGGAAAATATAAAATATATATATATAATATATATATATATATATCTTGTAAACCATAAAAAAAAAATTGGCAAAAGAAAAAAAAAACAAAAATATTGAAAAAAAAAACATTAAAATAAACTATAAAATTAAGTAGGTAAAAATAGAAAAATTTAAAAACATTAACAGAAAACTAAAAAAAAAATTAAAATAAAAAACAAACTAGATTGTTGAATTGAGGCTTTTGTGATCCATATCAAGTTTATGAGAAAAAGGTTTTTGGCGTAAATCACATGATATATCATTTGTCGATGTGTTTTGAACCAACCAATGTGGTTCATCGTCAGGACAAGTTGAAGAATCAGATCAAGGCTGCATGTTAAATAGTCAGAGCAGAACCCCCAACAACTATATTTGACAAGGCAACGACTATATTGCTAACAACTATATTTGACTAGGAAATGGCTAGTTGGACTCGATAAGGGACAAGGATAGGAATTAACTACATATATTTAAGTAAAATAAATAAATATTTAGTTAGTTAATTGAAAGTTAGTTAAAACTAGGTAAAATATTAAATAAATAGATAAGTTATAGTTACAGATTTAAATAATTATTAAATCAATTGTAAGTTAGTTATACTTTTATTAAATTAAAAAGGGTTCAAATGTATATAGTAATAGGAAGTAAACATATGAAATATATATAAGAGTTATATCATTAGATATTTCATATTTATTTAAATATTTAGCTATTTAATTACCTCATTGTGGTTAGATCTATTTATTAATAAGAATAATCTTTTTATGTTCTAATTTTTGAATAATTATTCAAAATTTACTTACTAATATCAATTTTTTTTATTTTATAAGACATAGAACCTCATATCATTTTAAATTTAAACCTAAATGTAGATTGAATTTCAATATCAAATTAATTATTTTTCTTTTCCATCATCATAAAAAGCCTTCTACTAGGACTAAATTGTTAATTTTTAATATCTCAAACTATATAAACCAACCCATTAGATGAGGATTATCAAGGAAGAAAACCAAAGAGGATTAAAGGCCTAAGGCAAAAGAGAGTAGGTTAAGGGATAACAAGGGGAAAAAACTTTCTCAAGGGAAACAAGAACAAGCTAATAAAAGAGGGAGGGGAGGAAGGGAAGGAAACGTCTATGAAGAGAGGGTTGGGACCCAACAACCACATATCTTCCAACCCTCCTCTCTATTGAGATTGCTAGGCCTTTTCTCAATTTCAAGGGCTTCCCTAAATTTTTGGTGATGGAACCACGAAACCCTAGCAATAACATTGGCCTCTTCGATACAAACATGATGTTTGGTCCTCTCAGCATGTTATGCTAGTGCGGAAGACTTGGTTCTCTTATGTTTAAGGTCAATGGTGTGCTCACTAATCCTCTAATTAATGGAGCATCCTGTCTCACCAATATAGGGCTTTCCACAAGAACAAGGAATAATATAGACACCCTTCATGTCCTTAGGGTTGATAGGATCCTTCACTGAACTGAGGGACTTATGAATGGTGTTAAGGGGTCTAAAGGTCGAGGGAATTTTATGTTTCTTAAGAATCCTCACAATCTTATTTGTGGTCCCTTGCACAAATGGTAAATGGACCCTTGGGACCTATTCTTTAGGATCTCTTTTAATAGATGAATTTTTGGCAGCTTCGAGGAAAGCCTTTTCACCCAGGTATCTACTATAACCATTTTCAACAAAGACATTAAGGAGATGGGATTTCTCTTTCACAAAGCTCTTTTCATCAGAGATCCTTAGGGCATGAGTAGCGAGAGTGTTGAGAACACCCAATTTTTGAGTCGGGAAATGGTGGGAACTGGCATGATATATCATGTGATTTACACCGAAAATTCTTTTCTCATAAACAAACTAGATTTAAAAAAAATAGAAAATTAACAGAAAAAAATTAAAAACTACTAAAATTAAGATTATAATGTTGATTACTTAAAAATATATATATAAAAAAGACAAAAAAAAATGTTAAAAAAAATAAATTATTGCATAAACCATAAAAAAAATTATTAAAAAATTTTAATTCTTTTTAAACATTTTTTATTTAAAAAAAGGTCATTAAAAAATTTAAAATTTTTGTTTATAAACAAATTTTTTTTTTTATTTAAAATTTAAAAAACTTAAACAATTATTAAAAAACAAAAAAACAAAAATTAAAAATATTATTAAATATTTGATTTTTTTTAACGTTTTTTTTTTTTTTTGAAAATAACCCCGTGGTTCCTCCGCTCGCTCGCTGCTCGTGGTGGCGCGGCCCTGGGCAGAGGGCCTGCATGCAGACTCTCCTCCCAGGGTCACGCCACCAGGGGCGGCGAGCGGGTGGAGGGGCGATTCTAGAATCGGTAATTCTAGAATCGCCCCTCCACCCGCCTGCCGCCCGTGGTGGCGCGGCTGTGGGTGGAGGGTCTATATGCAGGCCCTCCGCCCAGGGTTGTGCCACCACGGGTGGCAGGTGAGTGGAGGGGCCACAGGGTTTTTTTTTTGGTAAAAAAAAAAAGAAAAAAAATGTTAAAAAATCAAGTTTTTTAATAGTATTTTTAATTTTTTAATTTTAAATGATTTAATTTTTAATAAAAAATATATTTTTTTAATTTTGTATTTTTTTTAATTAAAAAAATGTGTTTAATTTTTTTTTAATAGTTTTTTTCTGTTGAATTGAGGCTTCTGTGATCCATAGCATTTATTAAGTAGAGTTTCGGTGTAAATCACATGAAGAAAACCTTTGTTGATGCGTTTCGAACCAACTAGTGTGGTCCATTGTCAGGACAAGTTGAATGAACAAATCTCGCTTTTCATATTAAATAGATAGCAGAACATTTTAGACCAGGTAACGACTATAATGACAACGGTTAGATTTGACCAGGAAACGGCTAGTTGACTTAGATAAGGGTTAAAAACTTTATTAAATAAGTTAAAATATGAAATGGATAAAAACAAAATTGTTAAATTTTTTTTTTTAATTAATTTTTGTTTTAAATTAAAAAAAAAAAAATAATCTTTAATTTTTTTTGTTTTTAAATAAAAAATATAAGCTTAATAAATTAAAAAAAAAATAAAATACATATTTATTTAAAAATTTAATTGTTTTTAATTTTTTTTTTAATTTGAAAAGAAATATATATTTTTAAAATTTTCATATTTTATGGTTTTTTTTTAATAATTTGATTTTTTTTTTTTTTTTAAATGTTTTTAATATTAATTTTACTAGAAAAAAAAATTTCTAAGCTGGGAGGAGACGCTGCAATGGCACACTAAGGAACTAGGGTTCCTGTCATAACCACCGACGACACACAGCTTGAACCTGTAGTCTTCCAAGCTCAGACAAAAACATTGTCAGGACTGGCACTGTAGTTCTGAGCGCAAGGAATAATGAACAGTCCAATGGGGGAGGCATCAGTGCCTCCCCCCAAAAATAATACTACGGAAAACCCAACAGAGGGTAGAACAGAGAATCCAAAGAAGTCTGAGGCACGGCCTGCACAACAGACACAGAAGAATGAACAAGAAAATCTGGTACAAGAGACAAAGGACAGACAAGCAACATCAGGTCAAACGAAGAAAGCCTCATCGCCAACATGCAAATCCATTGCTACAGAAAGGCCCAAGATTGAGCTGCCTAGCCATAGAATCAATGTGCAAATACAATATATGAAAGATCATGCACTGATCGGCAAATTTATAGGTTTCTGGCCGACTGAAAAAGCCCTGCAAGGCTGGATAATTTCGAAGTGGAAGCCCAAAGGTCATGTAACTCTACAGCTGGGCCCTAAAGGCTTCTTCACAGCCACTTTCAACTGCCTTGAAGATAGAAACAGGGTACTGGACAGAGGACCCTACTTCTTCAACGCAGCAGGCCTTTATCTACGAGACTGGGTAGAAAGATTTAACCCTGACAAAGAAGACTTCAGTTGGGCGCCAGTCTGGATCCACATGTACTCGCTTCCACTAGAATACTGGGAAGAGGATTCTCTAAAAGCCATCGGCAATGGCTTAGGCGAGTTCATTAAGGCTGCGGAGGAAACTAAGCTTCGAAGATACACTTCATATGCACGGATCTGCGTCTACATGAAGTTGGGCCATGCGCTACCGGACACGGTAAGTCTACTGCACGATGACTTTGAATGGATTCAACCCCTTGATTATGAACATGTACCCTTCCATTGCAGGAGATGCCATGCTCATGGTCACCTCTTTCGTGACTGTCCCTTAAACATGCCGCCTAGAAACATAGAAACTGGAAACAAATCTGATTTTGATGGATTCACCAAGGTAGCTGGTCGGAAAAGGCATACTAAAAAACCCCCCTCAGCACCCAAAACTGTTGTGCCAGCCTCTGATTTGCCGTCCTCAAGCAACAACTTTGATATCTTGACAAATCTGGAACAGCCTGATTCAGATACGCCCAAGCCAGCAAAGACAAGCACAGATCCACACAATCATACATCCACCATTCCTACCCACTCCAAAACCAGTCATCCTTTGAATATCATCTCCTCTTAAAAGCATGCTTCAGATCTGCAAAACAACACCAACCCTATTCAGCACAAAGTACAATGGTCCAAAAAGATAATGGAAATTGATGATACTCAGGCAGAACCTACTCAGTCTCTCACTCAACAAGAAGAAGGCAATTAGCAAAGCTCAATGGAAGAAGAACTAGAAAGCTTTGATCTCGGGGAAATAGACATTTTCAGTCTTGAGAAAGCTTGCAAAAGGAAGGAGTTCAACACAATATCAGAAAGACAATTGGAGAATCTGGAAGTAGTGATCACACGAATGCATCAGCATAACACTCTGGGCATACAACAAGGAGGCCGATGGGATGGAAAACATATCATCAAAGAGGGGAAGAAAAGAGGCAGGAAGACAGACTTACAATGCACCATTTTAATTGGGGAAATGCTCGTGGAATCGGGTAGATGCTCTAAGTTGACCAAATATTATCGGTCCCTACCTACCAGTCAACCATGAAGCTAATCTCATGGAATGTAAGAGGACTTAATGGTCCCGGGAAGTACAGAATGATGAAGAACATGATTCAGAAAGAACAACCATACATTATATTTATGCAAGAAACAAAATGTAGCTCTAGTACTTTAGAATCCATACTATCCAAAGCCTGGGCAGGATGTCAAACAGTTACAGTTGATGCAACAGGTGCCTCAGGAGGGTTAGCCATAGCTTGGAACACTCAGCAGGTCTCCTTAACAAACTTCTATGCCTCGCATCACTTCATACATGCAATGTTCCACCTGATTGGCACCAACATACATGGGCATTTAACCAATGTTTACTTTCCACAGGAAAGTACACAAAAACTTAAGCTATTAGAAACATTGGAAATTCTCAATGCTACAAGAACTCATCCACTCCAGTTAACAGGTGGTGACTTCAATATGATCACACAGCTGGAGGAAAAATTGGGGGGTAGAAGAAAACTGGAAAAAGAAAGCAATGACTTCAAAGTCTATATTCAACAAAATAGACTAACAGATTTACCTTTTGACAATGGCATCTTTACCTGGAACAACAAGAGATCTGGTACTCAACAAATTGCATCCAGGTTGGACAGATTTCTAATCTCATACAACTTCGTCCATCTTGGTGGCAACATATGTGCTTCAATCCTACCCCTATCTGGATCGGATCATTGGGCCATCTCTCTACAATGGAAAAATCCAGGAAACTCAAACAAAAAACTCTTCAATTTTGAAAATTTTTGGCTCACCCACCCTGAGTTTAAAACAGTAGTCAAAAAAGCGTGGGAAAGTTTCATACCCAATGGAGGCTCTATCATGTACCAATTCCAACAAAGATTGAAGCATATTAAAAAGCAAATCAAAATCTAGAACTATACAATCTTTGGCAACATTTTTCAGGAGAAGAAAGCACTTGTGTAGAGCATGGTAGAGCTACATCAAAAGATCATCCTAGAGGGCATAACAGAGAAGTATGCCAGACAAGAAAAAATACTGATAACAAAACTATATGAAAGAGGCAGACAAGAGGAAATGCTATGGAGACAAAAGTACAGAATCAGATGGTTGAAAGAAGGGGAACGAAATACCAAGTTTTTTCACCGTACAACCATACAGAGAAGAATGAATAACACAATATCTCACATTCAATATTCACAGGGTGACAAAATGGAGAAACATGAAGATATAGAGGAAGAGCTCACAAATCACTTCAAAACTGTTCATCAAGAGTAGCACACAGATAGAAAGTAAGCAATCAATGAAATACTAAAGCATATTCCTAAACTCATCACGGAGGAGCATAATCAACTTCTGTTAAGACCAGTCACCATCTTGGAGGTCGAAGAAGCTTCAAAACAACTGAAGGCTGGGAAAGTGCCGGGTCTTGACGGCTTCACATCCAACTTTTACCACCACTTTTGGGATTTAATCAAAGTAGATGTCTGGAATGTGGTAGAAGAATCTAGAGTCATGCACTGGTTACTCCCTTCGCTCAATGCAACCTTCATCGCCCTTATTCCTAAAGTTGCTCAACCAAGCACTCCGGAGAAGTTCAGGCCTATTGCCCTTTGCAATGTTATCTATAAGATTATCTCGAAAGTCATAGCCAATCGCCTCAAATCGCTCCTCCCTCTTCTCATCTCCCTAGAGCAATCTGGGTATGTCGAAGGTCGCCAAATTCTGGATGGCATTATTCTCACTCATGAAACCATCCACTCTCTCAAAAAAAGAAAACAGGCCAGAATGCTGCTGAAAATCGACCTTTCCAAAGCCTTTGATAAGCTCAGCTGGACTTACATAAAGAGCGTGCTAACAGCCTTCGGATTCAACCCGACCTGGGTAAGGTGGATAATGACCCTTGTTTCCTCTCCGCTATGCTCTATCCTTGTTAATGGTATCCCCTCTAAACCGTATCACCCGTCAAGGGGAATTCGTCAAGGGGACCCTCTGTCCCCATTTCTTTTCATCATTATGGCTGAGGGTCTTGGTTGTCTCATAAAGCACTCTGCTCATTCTCATGATCTTAGAGGTCTCTCTGTCCATGGCTCCACCGCTATTACACATCAGCAATTCGTTGATGACAATATGCTCTTTGGTCACCCCTCTGTTAATGAAGCCAGAACCTTCAAAGTACTTCTAGACACATTCTTAGCTGCTTCCGACACAACCATCAATACCAAAAAATCTCAATTTGTTTTCTTCAACACCCCTCTTACCACCCAAAGAATCATTGCTTGAATCATAGGCTTCCCTCAAGCCAAGCTTCCTTCTCAGTATTTAGGAGCACCACTCATAGATTCCGCCTTAAAGCATGCTTCCTAGCATCAACTCTTGGAGAAAATGGATAGTCGGCTCCAGTATTGGACTCATAGGACTCTCAACATGGCAAGCATATTAGTCTTGATTAAAGTAGTCCTACAATCCATGCCCCTCTATTTGTTCTCTGTACTTGCTGCTCCGAAATGGGTACTAAAGAGAATCAAGAATCTACAATGCAACTTCTTATGGGGTTCTACAGGACCAAACAAAAAATGGACCTTGGTCAAATGGGAAAAGGTTTGCAAGCCTAAAAAGCAGGGGGGTCTCAGCTTGCGTGATCCACAACACAACAACATCTTGATGGGAGCCAGAATATGGTGGCAATGGGTCTCTGGTCCGCAGAAGCCATGGGCGCAATTATGGACAGAAAAGTATGCCAAAAGCCAACCGCAACAAGAAATAATAAGGATAACTACCATGCCCAAAGGATCTTTAATTTGGAATGCAGCCAAGAAACACAAAGACATCATCCATTAGCATAGCTTCTGGGAGATAAGGGATGGGAGAACAGCAAGTTTTTGGAAAGATTCCTAGCAACAGTGACCCAAAATTGCAGTACTCATACCAGGCACAAATCATAATAGAAATGACACTAATCAAGAGAACATTGTAGCACATTACTAGAATCCTAGCAATACATAGGGATTCAGGCAATGGAAACCGGTGGAGCAAATAGTACAGCAAGAAGCAGAAGCTTACAACATGGAGATACACAAAGAGCTTACCAGCAAGAAAATTAAAGTTAATATAGGTAGCAATGTTCTAAGATGGGGTTACGCACCAAGAGGAACATACACCACCAAAGAAGCTTACCAAATAATGTCTCACTCTCAGGATCCAATTGATCCTACCTGGAATCGTATATGGACAACTGGGATCTGGCCCAAAGTCTCCACCTTCATCTGGTTGTTGTATCATGGGAGAATTCTCACATGGGACAACTTAATCAAACGAGGATTTCATGGTCCTTCTTACTGCCCCAATTGTCAAAACAATGAAGAAACCATTCAGCACCTCATGGATTCCTGCCACATGGCCAACCAGCTCTGGGAAAAGCTCACTTTCAGATGCCAGAGACCCTGCAGACTTCTTGGGGATATCAGAAGCACCATTAGCAATTGGACTCCAGAGCCATACAATAGCAAAATTCTCAACAAGTTGTGGACCATCTTGCCAGGTCTCCTACTTTGGACAATCTGGAAGGAAAGAAATAAACGAATTTTCAAAAATAAAAAAACCTCCATAGAAATCATATGGAATAACCTATGTCAGAATATCAAAGAAACTCTTGCTTTACATCAATGGATGACTGAGGACTTTCCGACACAGCCACAAGAACTAAGCATATGGGATAATTGGAATATACAGCTCCCACAAGCTCAATTGAACTCCAATAGACCTCATAATGCAACCAGGCCGCCCTCGCATTGGATTCACCCCCCAAAGAAAGTGATCAAGCTTAATTTTGATGGTTCTTCCAAGGGCAACCCAGGCAAAGTAGGATTCAGAGGCATATTCAGGAATCATGAGGGCCAACCCCTACTACTATACTTTGGATCCATAGGATGGGACACGAACAACTCGGCAGAACTGGAAGGACTATGGCAAGGTATGCAGCTAGCTGATCAACACAATTTTTATCCCATACTTATAGAAGGAGACACTCAAATCCTTCTCAACATGGCCACACTAATCCAACAAGGAAATGCGGCTTCGCGAGTTGCCCACAGCTGGAGATTATTGGCAAGGCTTGAAACTTTAGAGACATGGATAAGAAATAGGAGAGCAATAACTTTTATGCATGTTAAAAGGGACAATAACAAAATTGTTGATCTCCTAGCAAACATTGGAGTTGATCAGGACCAAATCCTACATTACAGCCCTCTCAACATCATCGATGATCACAATCAACTGCAAATTTGCACTGACCTGGTGCACAAGGAAGCTCAACCCCCAGATGCGGGTGGTAATTAATGCAATTAAGACTATGATACGGGGCGACGATAGAAATGATGGCCACTTGGCCCCCTGCGACCATTCCAAGGCCGGCCTGATAACTCCTCACAGCACCTCGAAGGCGACATTTAATGCCTACTCTGGCCAAGGCGAATTCATCAGCTGCATAACCATGGCACCGACGATTCAATCGCAATATAGGCGGATCATAGAATGGGGAGACCAAAGGGCAAGGCCTTTACATATAGCAATATGCAATTGCGATCAGATCGCATCGCAATATCGCATCGGCGGAAAGCAAGGCGCAGAGCCTTTACACCTTCATATGTGTGATGCGATGAAAGGCCTGCCATGCAGGTTGTGATAGCAATGGTGATCGGTGATTAAACGAGGACTGTCAATTGCACACGTGGATCGACGACCCAAACCACATCGGCGAAACGCAGAATGGGGAGACTAAAGGGCAAGGCCTTTACTTATAGCAATATGCGATTGCAATTAGATCGCATCGCAATATGGCATCGGCAGAAACCAAGGGGTGGAGCCTTTACACCTTCTTATGTGTGATATGATGCAATGCGATGCGATGATGCGGAGCCCATTCTGGTTGACCTCAACTAAGGTGACGTGGCTTCTAGGCAGTGGATGTGGCTAACAGAGAATAGGTAGGGGCTGCCTGATGATAGTTCGAGGCCCGCTGTGGCTGCCCAGGTGTTCATTATCTGGTCCTTTTGTTTTTTTCTAGTGTTGCTTGGGTTCTGGTTTCCTATCTGGACTAATTGTCAAGGAACCATCTTACTGTTTCTTTTGTGGGGTCTGGACTTGAGAAGTGATACCATTTTTGAGGTTTCTGCTCTCATTGGACTGGTTTCCCCAATGTTGGGGCAGTCCAAATTTTTTTGATACTCTACGATACCTTGGTCGACGCCTTGTCCTCTTTGTATATTTCTGTACATATTAATAGATTACTTTTACTTAGAAAAAAAAATATTAATTTTACTAGTTTTTTTTTTGGTTAATTTTCTATTTTTTTTTAATCTAGTTTGTTTTTAAATGGTTTTTTTTTTTTTACTTAATTTTATATATATTTTTTTAAATTTTGTTTTTTTTCTCAAATTCTTTTATAGTTTATGAGATAATTTAATTTTTTTTAACATTTTTTATTTTGTTTTTTTGTCCTTTTTTATATATATTTTTATATTTGTTTTTTTTAAAGTAATCAACATTTTAAAAAATAAAATAAAACAACTTGAAAATTCGTTAAGTAATCATAATTTAAAAAAAAATGGACATAATAAATTTTAAAGTGTGAAAAATAAGTCCGCTAAAAAAAAGGTATGCTGCATAAACACGTTGCATTAGCACGTTTCAAAATCAACATGAAAATCACTAACATTTAAAAACAAATATTTATATTTGATACATAAGAAAATTTAAAGTGTTAAAAATATGCTCCCAAAAAAAATAATTTTATTCTGCATTACCACTTTTCAAAATTGGGTCACATGTTTACTACCCCTATGAAACGGGTAATCGTATCAGTTATTTAATGTGCCAAAAACTATGCTCTAAAAAAAATATGTGTGTTCTGCATCGCCCCTTTTCAAAATCGGGTCAATTTTTTGCTATCTCTACAAAACAAGTAACAGTATCAGTTCCCGTTTCAAAGTTTACATTGTTTTTACCATGAAGTATTCAAAGACCCTTCTCTCCAATATGTCCAAGCCTTTGATGCCACAACATGGTCTTCTCTCCAGAGACCACTAGATTTTCTGCTCCATTTTCATGAACCATAGAACTGTTGCACCCATCAACAACAGCGCTACCTCGTAGCTTGTACAGAGTTCCAATCCGAACTCCACACATCAATACCAGTGCTCCTCAAACCATCTTGCAAGTATCCTTCTTGAACACTATTTTTACACCTGCATCATCCAGCTTGCTTACAGAAATCAGATTTCTCACTAATGCAGGAATATGCAAAACACCCGGAAGTGTTCTAACCCTTCCACCTTGCAACTTCAACTCTACTTTTCCGCGACCAATGATTCTAGCCTTCTTATCATTCCCTAAGAAAACATCACCACCATCGTGTTTCTCATACTCACAGAACCACTCTCTATGGGGAGTGTAGTGAAAGGATGCACCTAAGTCAATCAACCATGCCTCATGATCTACATGTGTACTTGGAGAAGCCAAGTACACATCCCCACCTTCATCTGAGGTGGTTTTCGTCTATGCAGAAGGAGCATCGTCAGATCCCTTTCCTTTGTCAGGAGCTTTAGATTTCCAGTCCCTTTTTTAGTTCCCTTCCTTTTCGCATTTCCAGCACACCACCTTTACAGGTTTCCCTGGAGATTTAGATCTACCTCTAGATTTAGATCTCCCACTCGATGACTTATTTTTGTTTCTGTTCTGGGACCGTCCTCATAAAGACAAGGCATCACCATTCTAGATCTCCATATTTTTCTGTCTCATCTCCTCCGTCAAAAAGGTTGAGACTATTTCATCAAACTACAAGGTAGTTGCATTGCTACCTATTGCAATAACCAGACTATCCCATGAATCTGGCAGAGAACACAACAAAATGATGCACTTATCTTCATCTAAAATTTTACTATCAATAGATAATAATTGACTTACCACAGTATTAAATGCATTTAGATGCTTTGTCACTGAGTATACATCTTTTATCCTCAGGTTATACAGCTTTTTCCATAGGAACAATTTATTCACCAGAGACTTAGATTGGTATAAAGTCATTAACTTGTTCCACAAAGCCTTTGTTGTAGCTTCCCCTGATACATTCAACAACACTGAATCTAAGACACACAATCGCATTGTGCTCTTTGCCTTCCAATCCAACTTCTTCCATTCTTCATCAGACACTCCCATTGGTTTAGTACCTGGATCTACTGTGATCCACTGATCTTTATCCACCAATAGATCCTCCATCTTGAGTTTCCACAGCTCAAAACTCTGACCATTAAATTTCTTGATCTCTATCTTTCCACTCCTCGCCATCTTCTTTCACCACCAGAATCGATCCCGCAGATCTCCAGACTAAACAAGGTCTACCATAGGCCCGACTGAAACCCCTCAGCAACAAAGGCATCCCCTTGAAGCCAGCTGTGATACCAAATGTAGCTTTCAACCTCCTACAAAAATTACCACATGCAAATTCTAAAACACAGAAAATAAACAATGCGAGAGAATATCACATAAAACACATATACACAGAGATTTTCCCCTGGATCCTGAAACCGGGACTACCAGCTTCATTTTTTCATTATGTTCCTTTCAATGTTACAATACATATATATACATGTCGAAGCATCCAATACCATGTACCGAAAACCATCGCACCCAAAACCATGTGCGAAAACCATGCACAAAACCATAGGTAGATTCGCCCCACCTAATATATGGTCCAAAATAATTTCCCCGGGGTGCTCCCCCGGACCCCGTAGAGGGGGCCTACCTGCCCCCCTATGATCCCCCCGCTGCTTAGTTGATGCAACGAAGGGGGGGCTCCACCCCCCTCTAACCCCCCAGTTAACCACGTAGGCTAGTAATGGAAAGAATATAACACAACCCAACACCCATCGATTCAAATACTCCATCGCGATGATAATGTAGCTCGCTACCGTCTTCTTCCCTTGGGGCTGAATGGGTCCCACAAAATCTATCGCCCATTTCTCAAAGGGTTATAACTTCATCTGTGGATTTAGAGGCTTCTCATCCCTCTGTGATGGCATGCCACTCCTTTGACACACATCACACACTTTGCAGTAAGCTTTTGATTCCTAATAGAGGGTTGGCCACCACAACCCTACGCGTAGAATCTTCTACGTGGTTTCTCTCCTTATATAATGTCCTCCCATGGTGCCCCCATGAGCGTCTGTGAGGATAGTTCTCCTTTAAAAATCCAGTACATATCATCACAATATCTCATGGGACCCCATTTTGTACAGATGCCTGCCAATGACAGAAAATTCTGTCGTTCGCACCACTAAATCCTTCTTCTGTTCGATGGTGTAACCTTCTGGGGCAGTTCCTATCGTTATAAAATGTATGATATCTTCAAAATGACCATCCGCGACACGTACTACAAATAGCTAGGCGTTAGGAAATCCCTCCTCACAATTAGTGGGCTCTTCCCCTGTTTCAATGGGTGACAGGTGGTCTAGTCCTGCGTTCAGTCATCTAGGCTTCACAATAAATTCAAAATCATACTCCTGGAACTATAACAACCACCTGCAGACTCTCCCCCCCAACACGGGCTTATTGACCAGGTATTTCAACGTGGAATGATATGTATACATCTTAAAAGGCCACCCAGTAAATAGTGTCTAAACTTCTCGAGAATGTATACCATGTCTAACCCTTCGCGCTCAGTGGTGGAATAGTGCTTCTCTGCCTTGGGCAACCTTCGGCTTGCGAACACTATAGGATGGTCCAAGTCTCCTCCGCCAGCCTGTGTCAGTACTACTCCCAGCGCTATACATGATGCATCGACATGTACATGAAACTCCTTCTTTAATCTGGAAAGACTAAAATCGACGTGGTGACCATATTTTCTTTCAATACATCCAATCTTTTCTTACAATCCTCGTTCTAGCAGAATATGACATCCTTTTTCAACGACTTCTCCATAGGTGTGGTGATCTAGGCATAGCCTTTGATAAAATTTCTGTAATATGTTGTATGTCCTAGTGTGGCCTGCAGTGGTTTCACACTTCTTGGCGCTTCTAAGTTAAGTATCACCATGATCTTTGTGGGATCTATCATCAGTCCCTATCTACAAACCACATAACCCAACAGGGTCCCAAAAGGAACAAAAAACAAACATTTCTTCAGACTGAGTGCGATCTGGTACCTTCGACGGGTATCTAACATCAGGCACAAGCTTGCGACATGGTGTTTCACCAGCCCAAACAAAGTCCAGTCATCAAAGTACATTTCTAGGAACTTATGAATAAATTCCTTGAACGCCGCAACAACTACGCGTGAAAAAATTACAGGTGCATTCTTCAATCCAAAAGGCATTACAGTGTACTAAAAACACCCCCACTCAGTCGCAAAGTTCGTCTTGCTCCTATCCTCTGGCACGATTTTGATCTGATGGTACCCAGAGAACCCATCAGTGAAGGAATATGCTTCCTGGTCACCCACATTGTCCAACACTTCATCAGTAAACGGAATCGGCAAATGACCATGTACAAAAGCATTATTCAACTTCTTGAGATCTATGCATATCCCTATTTCATCCTTCTACTTCTTTTCCTGCACCACCATTAGGCTTACCCAATCAGATTCTTTGACAGGCTCAATGATGCATGCTGCAAGCATCTTGTCTAGCTCTAAGCGGAACTTCTCCTTATACTTCAGATTGAGACGGTAAGTTCTTTGCTTAACCGGCTTCGTTTCGGGCTTCAACGTGATCTTCATAACACGTAGGTCCCCGATTATCCCTTTTAGATCCATAAACTTGGTAGGGAATAAATCTTGGTATTCGTGAAGCAATTCAATGACCTTATCCATCGTTGCGTCATCCCAGTAATCTCCAATCTTCGCGAATTTGGGCTCTGCCTCCGTACCAATATTTACCTGTTTCGTTTTTAGTGGTGTGTTTATATTAGGATTCTCAATCTGCGGTCCTTCAACCTCACGGTGACCTTCTGTTTCAGGGAGGTTAATCTTTCGCATATCGTCATCTTCTTCTTTAGTGGTTACATTATAGAGTTCTAGCGAGTGACTCAGCTGAGTAGTTCAATCAGGTTGAATTAGGTCTAAAGGATCCTACGGTATCCTAAATATTGCTTCTTTCACTTCTTGTAGCGATTTGTCAATAAAGCCAAAGCCGTCTTCAAAGCTAAATGTCATTATGAATCCTTCATGCAGAATATCCCATTCACCTATTGATCTGAAAATCACTTATGTATGATCTCAGATAATTAATGTAGGTATTACAGACTCATGTGCTAGTGTGTGTGTCTATGTTATCTTAGGCAATAGATCGATAAGATTGAAAAATACACAGACACTTGGAAAATATTAAGAGAAACACAATAACAAAATACAAAAACAGAACAATTTAATAAGGAGTTCACCCAATCCTCCTGGGCTACGTCTCCTAGTCCAGCTTACAGTGGTGGCCTTCTTTATTGTGTCTTTAAGCAGAGTTTTTACAACGAGGAGCTCAATTTGAGTCTCTTGAAACAAATGATGCTTACTATGGTGGTTCTTGGATTCCCCAAGCCACTAGAGTGCATAGAATCCCCCTTACCAAGTATCGACCTCAACTGGTCTTAATGGGATGAGTCCAATTTGGTACTCAGTTCCTGACAGATATCCTCATAGGGATTGCTTGAACCTCTCAAGCTTGGTTCTATTTGATCGATGCTACCTTAGCTCTGCAGGTCAGCTCGACTTCTCTGTTCTCTGCTTCTCACTTTCTGCTCTCTATTATATCTCCTTGTCTCACTTGTCTCTGTTCTCTGTCTGTTCATGACTTAAAGCCAATCCGTCCCTTGACTATTTGCTTCCTCTTCCGTCTCTTCAGTTTGCCTGCCTCTGTCCATTTGGAATTTCCTGCTTCTACATCATTGCCACTATGTAACATTTCACAAAGAGGTGGCCACTTGTCCTCTCATGAATTGAGTGCCAGCTCATCCTCAAACGGTTCGTTATTTTGGTTACTTTGTGAAATGATTCATCCACTAGCTCAGTGATCAAATTGGACTTCAAACCTTTATATGCCTTGGCTTATTCTTCCACCAGATTCGGTCTCCCATCGGGTGCAATCTCTACCATTAGATCTAGGGCCTCCAGATCCCACGATTATCTCTTTTATCGTGTGGTTGACTTGCTCGAACGTTAGCCCACGATGAGAGCAGTTTCCTCTCCCATCCGTCGAACATGTGTCATTCGGTGTATGGAATCACTTGGTCCTTTGAAAAACCCTCTTACTGCTCGAAACGCCTCTGGTATTCCACCAGTTTTGGAGCGTGGGACCCGCCTTTGGTTTTAGCACTTTTCCCACGGTTTTCTGGCTTCCCTTGTGACCGAGTGCTTTGGGGCTTTTCCTTCTCGAGGGTTTTGCCCAGTGATGCACGATTAGCATGATTACCATTAATCGTGCATCAGAAACAACCTCCATTTTCTAATCTGAGCTTCCCAACTGCCATTTTTGCACCATGTACAGTCCCCATGGTCCAACGGTCAGTGCACTTTGACCGAAGGTCCTTGTTGCTCCGTGCGGGCTACAAATTACCATTATACATAGGTTATTTCTAATAGCTTGTTGTTTATAAGTTTTTGAAGTCTGTCATGATTTGAAATAGTCATAAAACTTTGATAACTTTCATGGTTCCAATTTAGATCACGGCCTCCCCACTGAAAATGATTTTGACCACCAAAAGTTGGTTTTCAAGCATTGACTAAGTGAGGGTACAATTTTCTCACTTGTCCAATCTCTATCCATTTTTCACTACTCGGCTTTGAACCCCTGAGCCCAATTTTGAGGTACTCAACATCTCCCCTACGCATCGTTTTCACCTTCTTGTCCAAAACTTTGTCTTCCTGCAATTCATTAAGATATTCAAGTAGTAGGTCATCAATAGAAGGAAATTGAATCTCTTCTTCAGGATCTTCAATTAACGACGGTTCAAATAGCCTCAAGCTGTCTGCATTGACGACTGAGTAGATGTGCATGTAAGCTGGTAGATCAAGGCAAAAATCATTCTCACCAATTTTCTCAAGTATCTTGAAAGGTCCATACCTGATAGGCTTTAGCTTTTTACCTTCACCTTGCATCCTATCCTTGCTAATATACAGCCAGACTTGATCACCAACTTGGAAACTATGCTCCATCCGATGTTTGTCATGCCTTGCCTTGTATTTGGCCTGGTTCTTTTCCAGTTGTTCCTGTACTACCTGGTGGATCTCTTGGATTTGTTCAATGAACCTAGTTTCCTTGTCCACATTATTGTGTCCCTCAACTATTATGTCCTTACCAAAGACAAGATCTAAAAGCGACCTCGGTGTGAAACCAAAACAGGTCTCAAAAGGAGATCTTTGTGTAGAAGAATGTTTGGCTCGGTTGTAAGCATGCTGCACATAACACAAATGTTCATCCCAAAGCTTAGGATGCTTGCTGCAATATCCCCTGAGTAACTGGATTACTGTCTTGTTGACGACTTCTGTCTAGCCATCGGTTTGTGGATGGAAAGCTGTGCTTTTCTTTAGTTTGGTGTCCATCAGTTCCCACAGACTTGACCAAAACTTTCCCACAAATCGGGTGTCTCAATCAGATATAATGGAAGTGGGTAATCCAAAATGAACCCATACATGTTGAAAAAACAGTTTTGCAGTTTGTTTAGCTATAATCTGTTTATTACAAGGTATCAAAATATACATTTTGCTGAAACTATCCACAAAAACATACAGATAATCATGAGCTTTCCTAGATTTAGGCAGTCCTCCAACAAAGTCCATAGAAACACTTTCCCAAGGATGAGAAGGAATCGGTAATGGAGTGTATAAGCCTAGTTTTTTATTGATGGGATTGCTCTTAGCACACATAGTACACCCTCTTACATATCTAGAAACTATCTCATTCATTTTTGGCCAATAACAAAATCTCTATAGTTGTGCAACTGTTTTACTTACCCCAAAGTGACCTAATATTAGAGAAGTGTGTGCTTCTCGAATTATCTTTACTCTTTTAGTTTGTGGAATGCATAACTTCCCACAATGATATAGGAGTTGGTCCTTAACATGATAATCCAATTCTTCTACTTGTTTGCCTTGACTTAAAGTTGCATATACATCTTTAAAGTCTACATCTTGAGCATATTGTTCAATGTAGCTCTCATGTAACACAGAATTATGCTTAAGTATAGTAGATGCATTTATAATGGGTCTAGATAACATATTTGTAACTTTATTGTGTATGCCTTTTTTATATCTGATGACTAAATGAAATTGTTGTAGAAAACCCATCCATCTATAGTGTCTTGATTGCTGCAACTTAGTTTGGGAGAGTAGATATTGAAGTGGTTGATGATCAGTATGTATTACTATCTCTTTGCCTGTTATAGACATATTTGGGCACTGCAACCCCAATCTTATATGACCATAAACCAAGGGCTTCTAAGTCCCTAAAAGTGTTGTTTCATACCCTAAAGGAACAAGGTCAGCTGATTACATAATCTCCCAGAAGTTCTCCATGAAAAATTGCTCAGAACTGGTCAAAACAAGACCATCTCACCTGCTCCATGGTCAAAGTGCGATGCATCTCACCTAATGCACACGGGGGGTGTGATGCATACTGAAAATCCCTTCTATGGGGTGCAATGGGCGAGAGTAGACAAATGATAGAGACAGATTGCAAGGTGGATGATCATGGAATCTTCCAGAAACTTCTCCTGTGACACTTGCCTCTCTAATTTCACCCAGGGATGAGTAAGAGATCATGAAATCTCCAAGTGGAATTGAGAACTATCAGAGAAATGACACTAATCAAAAACCCAGAAGCTGACTCACCCACCTGCAAACATCTATATATGCATCCCTCATCCTAGAGATCCAGAGGCTGGAATTTTGCATGTTGTAAAGAAGTGTTGTTGGTTTCTTTGTGGAACATCATAGTGTTGGGTGATATAAGCTTTTCATGAGGTGAAGAAGGGCTTTCATGCTGGGAGGATGATGTTGGGTTAGATCAATGGGTTGTAATCCTCTCTTCTACTCTTACTATCAATAAAGTTATTTGAGTTTTCCTCCACATTCTTGCATGTCTGAGTTGATATATGCATTTGTGTGGTCAATATATATCTTGTCCTATATTGCTTATGATTGTAGATCTCTATGATTTGATGGTATTATGTTGCTTTGACTCTACAGGTGTTCTTTGAAGTGGGACAAGCGAGGAAGGAGCGGCAAAGATCTGTCAAAGGGGAGAGGAAACAAGCAAGGAGCCAAGCGAAATACTGAGGTTGGTACTCTCTGCTTCTTTCTCATCTACTTCTCATAAAGGAAAACACAAGTAACTTTAGTTTATTTGTTTCTAAGATAGCTACCCGTCTTAGTGGGACTAGCAATTCTGAATGGACACTAGTTTTCCCGATAACAAAATGGTGACTCCGCTGGGGAGCGAATAGCTTGTTTGCTTGTTTCTAGTTCATTTACTTTATAAACTACAGACGGAGCCTCAACTGCAAAGTAGATAAACGCTGCTTTAGTCAATCTCCAGGTTAGTTTATGAATTAAACATTTGACTTGCAGACATCCTAATTGTCGTGGTGTTGGCTCAAGTAACCTCATTAGATCAGCCCCTATACTTTGTATTTACTGACTATCATTAGCTCATCTTAAGTACCTGAACTAAGCTGCAAATTGTGACCAAAAACCAAGTTAAAGTCTCATCCCTGGACCATCGCACGGTCTCCTTTTGACAGTCTAGATGCATCGCACCTCCCATGTACAGTAGGTGAGATGCATCCATGTTTCCTTGTGTTGCAGGTGCAATGATCAGGTAAGACTGTTTATGCCTCCAGATTTTGGTTTTTCTTCACTCTCTTCAGCTTTATTCAGGAGTTTTGCTGTCTGTGATTAGTATACCACTATTGAAACTCCCTTCCTTTCCATTATTTAGCCTCCATTGTGCAAAGAATTTTAAATGTTTTTATGTATTTTTAGTCATTTGAAGTTCTCCTTTACAAAAAGTAGCTTAATTGAATTGTCGTCTTTTGATTTGGAAGTGTCGCAAGTGTCGTTTTCAGTCAAAGAAAAGAATTATACTCTTTTGATGATCAATTACACTGTTACTCTTGTATTTGATCTGAATTAATGGTATTTCAAAGTGTCGAAAGTAGTTTTCAAATTGAAGTTGAAAGTGTCGTCTTAGCCTTCCTTTCATTTTTTAAATTTGAAATCGCAAAGTGTCGTCTTAGCCTTCCTTTCGTTTTTGAATTCGAAATTGCAAAGTAGTCTTCCTTTCGTTTTTTGAATTCGAAATCGCAAAGTGTCGTCTTAGTCTTCCTTTCATTTTTTGGATTTGAAATCTCAAAGTGTCGTCTTCGTCTTCCTTTCATCTTTTGAAGAGAAAATTGTTAATATTGTTGCTTTGAGAGAAAAGATAGTTCAGATTTGTACTTCACATTCTTTTTTTCATTCCCACATTAAGAAAGTAGAAAACAAATACATGCATGTGCATTTGCATTTAGACTGCTTGTTGATTTTGATTTAGGATAGTGCATCTAGTGTGTGCTCTCTGCTCTATGTTGAAAGAATTTCGCTTCTCTTTCCTTAGTAGCTAGGATTTTCATTGCAAAAAGAAGAGTAAACGACTGTTTATCATCTTAGATTGCATATTTAGGAATTGTATATCTACATCACGCGGTGAAACTTAAAGGAAAACTTCTTAAGAAATATCAACTGTGAAATAAATTCAATGAACATAAAAATGCTTTGGAACCTAACGCACAACATTTAGAAGTCTAGGCTAGAGACGTATTCTGTCATCATAAAACCTAGTAACTATCGCTTTCATCGTAGGTTGGGTGATTCCTCCTCTTTGAGACAAAAAGTGCTAGTACGGACTTGTGCTCCCATGTACCATCGAGTATATATTGGGAGACCACAATGGGAAATATCCTTTATCCTTAGGAAGTCGTGTCTACTGCCCTATCGATCGCAATGCATTGAACACAGCATTCGCGAAGATCGACTGCCGTACCGTAAAAATTATTCTGCAGTTTTGCGATTGGTTTGGTAATCCCTCTATCTAGATTTCCAGAGTAGTCACTTTCATTCCTTTTTAGACTCCTTAACAGAAAAGGTCCATCTGAGCACTTGCCACTTCAGGCTTATTAAAAATCGAAGGCGACTAGATTCATCTTTAGCTTTCTCTCGACTCCTAAAAATTGAAAAAGCAAGTTGTGTCAAAGCATCCAAAATTCATTTAATTCAGAATCACATATTCCCTTTTATTTTGAGTTAATCAAGTAATCTGTAATCGTGGAATAAATTCAATTGAAACCCCATCGTTCGCAGAGACTGATGAGTCAACCATCTTTGACTCCGGAAATGAAACCTTTCCGGGCCAAGGGAACTCGTTTAACTGGGTCAAAGTCTCTTGGTTTGTTTGAAACTTGTGTTCCAACATCCTCAGAGACTCCAGTTACTCCAACTATTTCTGGTATCCCTGCCTCTATAGAAGAAGTCCCGCAGCTACAAGAGGACATTAGAACTAATCCTAGTGTAATAGTAAACAATTCTATTCCTGAACCAACTCCTTCTAGGATTGATTCGGAAGGTGTTGCCCCTCTAGTACTTGTCACTGCAGAGTCTATACCTTCTTCGGCACCAAAAATATTTTATGGACCTGACGGTCTACCTCTTCCGCCTGGATTGATTACTATAAAAGAGGTTGTGGAGGATCTTCCATCCAGTACTCCATTGCATTTTGGAGCTCGGATCGCCCTATATCCTTCTTCAACAGAAGTTAGTCTCCCTTCATCACAAGTTCCTGTAGAATCGCTAGGAAATATTTTGGATAGACTCGATATGTCTGAACAACCGTTGACATCTAGGATTGTGTCATCTGACACAGCAACAGCAGAACCTCCTGCTGCTACTCCAACAATGTTCGCTGGTGTACCTTCTGTCCCAACTAGCTCTCAACCACTAGATGGAGTCCGCTCATGGAATGTTTAGACAGCATGGTCTGTTCCCGTTTGTTCGTCCGGAATAATATCTAGAATTTCTTATGTTGAGTCTCAGCAAATTGATCCTTCACAACAGTATCAATTTGGGCAATCCAGTCTCCAGAGGCCAATCTTACCTTTAAACACTGGATTGCCAACATATGGGGGGCAATATGCCCTTTCTTTGTTCCCTCCGGGACAACAACCATATGAGAGTTCACAACAAAATTCGGGTCATGCTGGAATTACATCCAGTGGTTGGGTGCCAATATTGCCTCAAAAACCAAGAGTTGTATACTCAATGCAACCAAGTCTACTTGTGTCAAATATCCCCACTACACCAGCTATTGTGACGGTGTCGTAAATACAAGCATTGCCTGTTGTATGCCAACCTCAAGTTTATCAGGTCGTAATACAACAACCTCTTATCTCCACGACACAACCACAATCACCAATTAGTGGCTCCTTAACTGGAGCGACCCAGGCTCAAACGGGTACTATTACCCCTCATTTTGGTCAGATAGCCAGTATTGGACAACAGCAAATGGTTTCACAACCATGGCTGGTATAGTATCAACAACCGCAGTTCCAACGAGTTTACCGAGGACCTGAGCAAAAAAGCTTTGCGGGTAATGGGCAGCCGTATATTCAAAACGGTCAACATCAATCATATCATAATGGTTATGCCCATCAGCCTTACCAAAGTTATCAGCATCAAATACATTATGTTGGTATGCAAAGACCCACTGCTCAGACAATCCCATCTTATCCTGGGTATGCTTCGCCGAACCTGAATCGACAGTTGCCCTTCGTGGCGACTTTAGAGTTACCAGATCTAAGTTAGCTAACAAATGATCCAATTGCTTATGCCCCTTGGTGGCCAGTGATTCCTCATAAACTTCCGTCAAATATTCCTAAATTCAATGGAAATCTAGGTGAAGATCCGTCGAATCATGTGATGACCTTTCATCTGTGGTGTTCGTCCAACACTCTCAATGATGATTCGATTAGTCTTCACCTTTTTCAGCGAATGTTAACTGGTCCGGCAGTGAAATGGTACATCTAATTGCCTAGAGCTTCGTTCGATAATTTTAGCGCCCTTGCCACCACCTTTTTAACCCATTTTTAGTTACCAATAAGGTACGAACCAGGAACAGAGCTTCTTACCAATTTCAAGCAAAAGACATCCACTCACATATCTTATCATATTCACAAGTGGCGACATCATCAGAGAATGGTAAAAACATATGTTCCTGATCAGCTGCTAGCTGAATGGTTTATTAAGTCATTGTTGCCTTCTATTACAGAAGATGTGGCAAAGGGAGGAGTCGTCACTGAAGAGAAATTCATTGCTCGTGCACAATATCTAGACTTGATCTATACTCAGTCTGGCATGCTCTATGAAAAAATCCTTGATGCTCCTAGACCAGAGTTTTCCATTCCTCCTCCTCCTAAATCAAATAAAGGCTCTCATGCCGGTGATGGCGAGATAGGTACAACAAGCACAAAAACCGCAAAGGCTACATCTAAGAAAGCCTGCATGATTTTCGGTCAAAATGCAAATGAAGAACTTCTTGCCTTGGAGGTTAATGCCATGTTAACCGACAAGGGCAAAGAACCGAAGAAACTAGGGGCCAAGAAGAAAAAGAAAGGGAAAAGGAAGAAGCAGGATGAGTCGTCTCCTGAAAAATCTTCCGCAAACTCTTCTGGGCAAAGGAAAGCTCCGTCGGGTTGTCAGATATGCGATGAGGATCATTGGATGAGATATTGTCCACATAAAGTTGAGCTTAAGAAGTTCTTTAAGAATTCAAAAACCTCAGCCGTATTAACAGATCCATTTCCAAACCCAGGAACCAATCTGGTTGCTAGTAATAATGCTTCCCCATCCCAAGTGCTTACGTTGTCCATTTCAAAACAACAAAATGATGCTTTGATATTGACAAGAAATAAAGATTACGGGAATCTACAGCTCTCGAACAACAAGGCTACTGATCAACCGAGTAGTTCGACAACAACTTTGACTGAAGTTGTGCCACCCATCATTCCTGAGCTAATCATAAAGCCGCCAAAGGGAGTAATACACAAATCGACATTTAATCCTCGTGCCAGAGCAGCACAGAATTATAATATAGTAGAGAAATTGGCGCAATCACCATCCACTATGTTGACACTTGAGGTATTGCAAAATTGCCCCTCCTAGAAGTAGTCTCTATTATCAGCAATAGGTTGGATTGACCCAGCGGATTCCAATCTTGTGGCCTTTAATCATAAAGGATATGAACCTCAGTTACCAGCTCAACTCGCTTTCCTCATTCAAGTGAAAGCCCTCAACAAAACTGTTCATCAAACAATTATTGATGAGGGGGCATCTACATGTATTATGTCAATGAGTTGGTAGAAAACTTTAGGCTCACCACCCTTGTCGTGATCGTCAACAACGTTAAAAGCATTTGATGGACAGACATACACTCCATACAGGATTTTAAGTAACTTGCAAGTTGCACTGGGGGAAAAATAGTAGAAATTGATGTTGAAGTTATCGATGGAAACCTCGATTACAACATCTTACTAGGAAGGCCCTGGATTTATGCTATGGCTGTTGTTGTGTCGACATACTTCAGAAAGATTGCATTTCCTTTTCAAGGTGGAATTACAATAGTTGATCAACAAACCTTCCTCCCCAATAGTTCAAAAGTTACAGGAAGCATTCCAATGATCCATGGAAGCTCTCAATTGCTTCAAAATGTCATAGTAGGCCTCCTAAAAGGCCCTACCTTAATGGGTACTTTCGCCCTACCGCCTCCGAGTAATCTAGCAGAAGTGGCCACGGTGGAAACCTGCAATATGATATCTTCTATATCTAAAAGATTCAGAAGATTCCCGAACATTTTGTCAGCATGGATCATTGCCATTTTAGAAATATTGTAGCAATCAATTTTCTTGGCCTAGGGGGTAAACCCAAATCAACGCTCATCGAGTGTTTGGATAGATAGGTCTAAGGAATATGGCACCTCTTCAATCCTTGGTCGCATGTACATTATACAGACAAAGGAATCATTCAGTCAATGATGATAGGAGAGGCACCATGGGAAGATTACCACCATCGTTCCCATCTTCTAGATTACCATGAAGATTATTCCAGCAACCTTAATCATCCTTCAGTTTTTGATTTTCTATCAAATACTGCAAATACGGTGGATTATGAGGATAGTTCTTTTACTATGTCAACCTCATTAAAAATTGAAATAACTCCCTTTCCAAATCGAGTCTTTGATTACGATCTCGTAAAATCCATGTCGAGTCTTTCAAAGATCTCGAAGTTAAACCTTCATTCCAACCACCTCGTTGAATGCAATGAAGCTTGGGGGGCATGCATCTCGATTTGCGTCACTATGCTGGGGGCATGCGAACTTATAACAAGCATAGTTTCTCATTTCAAGCTTGTGTAAACATGAAACCAAATCTGAGCATATGTTGTCGCATGGTTCAAGCTCATTAAAAAATGAACCAGGCCATGAGCAGTGTTACCGCAAGGTTCAAGCTCGTTAAAAAATAAACCCGCCATGAGCAGTTTTACGTGAAGTTCAAGCTTGTTAAAAAATAAACCTAGCAATGAGCATATGTTCCACCAGAGTTTAAGCTCATTAAAAAATGAACCCACCTTCGGTAAATAACCATTATGATCGCATAATTATCAGCTTTTGAGCCTTGGTCGTGTTCTTACCATCGCCTCAACTCTTTTTTAGCTGATCATATGCCTCCATTTGATTGTTTACCCCTTTTGAGGAACAGCTGCGACAAGTGAATCTGTTAGCCATCTTATTTACACTGCCATGATTGAAAAGTTCCAAACATTGCCTGGAACTAGCTACTACCCGATAATATCACTCGTTCCTCAAAAAACGAGTCTCCTTTAAGCTATTTTCATCTGACTCATAAAATATGTAAAGATTGCCAAGCAATTGGCCTCTCCAGCTCATTAAAGAAATCAGAAGTGCTATCCCTCCTCTAGATTTTAATATTTTTGGACCTGAGGGATCATTACACAAAAAGATCGAGCACTTGTCTTGTTCGGCTCATTAAAACTATCAAAAATTCATCCCTTTCGTATTATTTTATACTTTTTCGGACTTAAGGGATTATATCACGAAAAAGGAATACTGGAGTTTCCTTTCCGACTCTTTTCAGACTCTCTAAAATTGAAAAGGACCGAGTTATCTTTGTCGTTAAACTCATTAAAACAATAGCGACAAACTTGTCCATGCAGACAAAAACGAGTTTCACTGTCGTTAGACTCGTTAAAATATAGCGACAGGTTTGCCCAAAGGGAAAATTATAGAACAAGCATATGTTATCCTCCTCAAGCTTGAAAAAAATAAAGAGGTACTGGTTAGAAATGACTGGGGAAAAATTGGGAAGAAAACTTGAAGAAACTTTACTGGTAGCAAGTCACTCTTGAACATGACACTTTCACTCCATCACCATGATTAAGTCAGGTTGGGTTATTCCATTCACCAATCATATCACCATTGGTCCACTGTACCATCCATCTTTGGGGTTAATGCTACCAATCCATTTCAGTTTCACCGATATGTTCAAGAGAAGTCACTCAGAGAATTCACCAACCCAGCTTGTGTCTCATCCACTGCAATACCTTCACCCTTCATTCTTTCATGACCGCCACCATGAATGTTGTATCATCATATCGTTTTCACCTCCACAAAATCATTTGCTCCATTTCGTGTCGTAGATGTGGGATTCATTAAGGTCCTCCTACGACGGGTCACTTCTTGTCGACATCAGCTCATTATCCAAGAAGTTGACCTAGGAACAACCCTTTCATTACTTTGAAGCTTGCATGCCTCAATGGCAATTTTCTCACTTCTGGTGACAGGTTTACATTAATGGCCTTCGACCAAAATATTTTGCGTGGTGTTTGACATCGACTCATGTATTCGCACCACGTGAATTTTACTGCAGTACCTTGAGGGTCATTATCATTATCGGTGATTCATCTCGCACCTGTTAATAGCTTACATCATTGGCTGGTAATCAGGCGATGTCTTTCCATGTTCGACTTTAGAGAATCTTTTCACATAGATCGACTTGTACTTCGGGCAAAGATTGAACAAGTTTTGAAGACCCTGGATCTAGTTTCATCCATTTGGGCTGTGATATATTTAGGAAAATAAAGACATCAAATGTACATCTTAGCTGCACAGATAATCATCCAAACCAAAGGATGATGGCTCTATCAGAATCATCAGTCTGCCATACAAATGGTTGTTTGTCTTATGTACATGAAAATGAATTTATAAAAGCTGAGTATGGGAATGCCTGCCTCAGCTAGATCATGAAAGTATTACGAAGATAATGTATTGTATTGTATCTTATTACAGGTCACCTTCCAGTGCGAAAAAACCTCGGATCTTCATGATAAAGCATTTCACCCGACATCAAAAGATTTACGACCTCATGCTTTAGGGGGCAACTGTTATAGACATATTTGGGCACTGCAGCCCCAATCTTATATGTCCATAAATAAAGGGCTTTTAAGTCCCTAAAAGTGTTGTTTTGTACCCTAAAGGAACAAGGTCAGCTGATTACATCATCTCCCAAAAGTTCTCCATGAAAAACTACTCAGAACTGGTCAAAACTGGACCATCTCACCTGCTCCATGGTCAAAGTGCGATGCATCTCACCTAATGCACACGGGGTGTGAGATGCATACTGAAAAGCCCTTCTATGGGGTGCGATGGGCGAGAGTAAACAAATGGTATAGACATTTTGCAAGGTGGATGATCATGGAATCTTCCAGAAAATTCTCCTGTGACACTTGCTTCTCTGAATTCGCCCAGGGATAAGTAAGAGATCATGAAATCTCCAAGTGGAATTGATAACTATCAGAGAAATGACACTAATCAAAAACCCGGAAGCTGACTCACCCACCTGCAAACACCTATATATGGATCCATCATCCTAGAGATCTAGAGGCTAGAATTTTGCATCTTGTAAAGAAGTGTTGTTGGTTTCTTTGTGGAACATCATAGTGTTGGGTGATCTAAGCTTTTCATGAGGTGAAGAAGGGCTTTCACGCTGGGAGGATGATGCTGGGTCAGATCAATGGGTTGTAATCCTCTCTTCTACTCTTTCTATCAATAAAGCTATTTGAGTTTTCCTCCACATTCTTGTATGTTTGAGTTGATATATGCATTTGTGTGGTCAATATATATCTGGTCCTATATTGTTTATGATTGTAGGTCTCTATGCTTTGATGGTATTATGTTGCTTTGACTCTACAGGTGTTCTTTGAAGCAGGACAAGCGAGGAAGGAGCGGCAAAGATCTGTCAAAGGGGAGAGGAAACAAGCAAGGAGCCAAATGAAAGACTGAGGTTGGTACTCTCTGCTTCTCTCTCATCTACATATCATAAAGGAAAACACAAGTAACTTTAGTTTGTTTGTTTCTAAGATAGCTACCCGTCTTATTGGGACTAGCAGCTCTGAATGGACACTAGCTTTCCTGATAACATTGCCCATTAAGTAATTTTTTCACTTTTTCACACTCTGTACTAATGCATACAATTCTTTACCATATGTAGGATAGTTAACTACTGTAGAATTAAATGTTTCAGAATGATAACATATGGGTTTACCGTGTTGTGTCAACATTTCTCCCAGGGCATAGTCACCGGCATCCGTTTAGATCTCAAACGGTCTTTGAAGATCAGGCAGTGCTAGTACTGGTGCTGTACTAATCTTTTCTTTCAAGGTGTCGAAGGCTTTCTACTGTTTTCCTCCCCACTGAAACACCATTTTAATCCTGTTAAAGAATGTAAGGGAGCTGCAATTAAGAAAAAGTTAGAAATGAACTTTCTCAAATATTGTGTTGCTCCTAAGAAGCTCCTAACTTCTGTAGTAGATTTGGGTTTAGGCCAGTTTAAAATGATTGCCACCTTAGAGGGATCTATCTTCAATTCACCACCCCTACTATATGTCCCAAATAATTCAAAGATGTTTTTCCAAATTCACATTTTGAGAGTTTAACATAAAGTTTTTCTCTTTTCAAAACATCTAACATCTGTTTAACATGCTTTAAATGTTCTTCCCATGTTTTGATAAATATCAGAATGTCATCTAGATACACAATAGCAAAATCATCAAGAAAAGGTCTGAGTACATCATTCATTATTCTCATGAAAGTAGCAGGAGCATTAGTTAAGCCAAAATGCATAACCAACCACTCATACAATCCCTGCTTTGTTTTGAAAGCACTCTTCCATGCATCTTGTTCTGCAACTCTGACTTGATGATATCCACTATGCAAGTCTAACTTGGAAAAATAAACAACTTCTTTCAATTAATCTAAGAGATCATCTATGCGAGGAAGGGGATAACAATTTTTTATTGTTATCTTATTCAGCGCTTGGTAATCAATGCACATTCTCTGCGAACCATTTTTCTTTCTCACCAAAATGATTGGTGACCCACATGGTGATGTGATAAGTCTGATGAACCCTTTCTTGAGAAAATCCTGCACCTGCTTCTTGATTTTTGCATTCTCTAAAGCGGACAACCTGTACATTCCAATGTTAGGCAATGGAGCATCTTGCTGCAAATTAATTTCATGCACTATTTCCTTTTTGGGTGGCAGACCTTTAGGTTCTTGAAACAAGATATCATACTCTGAAATAATTTTTTCTAAATCAGCTTGTTGTTTAGCATCACAACCCTCAAATACATTGGTTTTATCAGGCTTCTTTTCCTTTACAACCATTAGTAAAAATTGTTTGCATGAGTTTATCATTCATTTCATCTACCCTGAGTTTATGAGAGTGTAATTATTCTTGAGCTTATGAGCTCTTACAAAGTATTCGATTCCATCTTTAACGAGTAGATACTTGTTCTCAACTCTATAGAAGATAGATTCTCTATTATACAATTAAGGACTTCCTAAAACAATTCCACATATATCCAATGGAATTATGTCTAACTCAACCTCATCTACAAATGCTAATCCAAAGGAAGACTTGAGTTTACATTGTCTAGTCACTTATAGTTGTGCTTTATCACTTAACCATCCTAATTGGTATGGTTTCTTGTGAGGTGTAGTCAGTAATACCAATTTATTTACAATTTCTTCCGAAATTAAATTTACTTGTGAGCCACTATCAAACAAAGTATCAATATTTTGATTTTTGGAAACAACTCGAATATGGAAAAGCTCATGTCTTTTTCTCTCATTTTCTTAATCAATAGTAGATTGTGCAGAATTACTAGTAGATGCTTCAGAATTCTTACCTTTTATACCTGTGGCTGCAATGGTTGTTTCATCTCCTGAGTCTGACCCCAAATATTTCTAAATAGCTACAACAGTCTTCTTCTTCTTTCCCTCTAACTTCTTAGGTCTCTACTCCGGATGTAGAATCCAATAGTGCTCATCATCATGCCCATCCTTCTTACAGTGAGTGCATGAAGCCTTGATTTTCTGTACAGTGTTAGCCTTTCTTGCTTTCCATTTCTGTTTTCTTTTCTCCTTATTCTTGCTTGTAGTGGGTTGGGATGATCCCCTAACTTCTGGGTTTCCATTCTTTCCTCTAGCTTCTAGATGTGTAGCTTGAATAGATACCTCATCTATACTAGTGGGATTAAACATGAGGATAGTGTGCCTCATGTAGTTGTGTAGACCACCGATGTACTTCAACAGAGTCTCAGGTGAGTCTAATGAGATTCCTAAAATCAATGCTCTCTTCCTAAATTCTTGGGTGTAACCTTGTACACTTTTCCCTTTCAACTGTTGAAGAGTTTTCCAGCTCATCATGGCTTGCTGCATGTAGGCCAATGGATAGAACTGCTTTTTGATTACAGAAACAAATTCACTCCAGACAGAAATAGTCTGACGATGTCTCTTCATGTCAGCTTGGGTTTTGCCTTCCCACCAAACCAAGGCAGTGCCTCCAAGGCATAGGCTGGCCAGCTGAGTCTTGCTCTTGTCTGAGTCAATACTCTGCACTCTCCAATAAACAACAATTTGTCTAATCCAATTGTCTAACTTTTCTGCATTCAACTCTCCATCATATATTGGTAAACAAAATTTAACATCTAGTTTAATCAAAGATGTATTCTTTTTATGTTCAGGGCTATTAAGAGGTGTGAGAAAGCTTTCTTCTTTCCCTTTGGCTTTTGAGTGGTCATGGAGGAGAGACTCTTCTTCTCCTTTATCTTGTTTGGAGCCTGATGAATCTTCATCTTTATGTTTTCTAAAGTCCTTATACATTTCCTCTACCATGGACCTTATGGCCAGGAAACTATCTAAAAATTGAGGGTCTAACCCTACAGAACCTTCCTCCAACATTGTCTTCTGGGGATAGACTCTTCCTATTTCAGGATTAGTTTCGACCAACTCTCTTTCTCCTAATTTGAGCTTTGATCTAGTTAGCATTCAACAGCTAAATCCAGCAAAAGCTTGTCTAACCTTAACAACCTCTAGATCTGATACCACTTGATCTGAAAATCACTTATGTATGATCTCAGTGAATTAATGTAGGTATTACAGACTCATGTGCTAGTGTGTGTGTCTATGTTATCTTAGGCAACGGATCGATAAGATTGAAAAATACACAGACACTTAGAAAACAGTAAGAGAAACACAGTAAGCAAATACAAAAACACAACAACTTAATATGGAGATCACCCAATCCTCTTGGGCTATGTCTCCTGGTCCAGCTTTCAGTGGTGGCCTTCTTTATTGTGTCTTTAAGCAGAGTTTCTACAATGAGGAGCTCAATTTGAGTCTCCTGAAACAGATGATGCTTAGTAGGGTGGTTCTTGGATTCCCCAAGCCACTAGAGTGCACAGAATCCCCCTTACTAAGTCTCGACCTCAACTACTCTTAATGGGATGAGTCTAATTTGGTACTCAGTTCCCGACAGATATCATCATAGGGATTTCTTGAGCCTCTCAAGCCTGGTTCTGTCTGATCGATGCTGCCTTAGCTCTGCAGGTCAGCTCAAATTCTCTATTCTCTGCTTCTCACATTCTACTCTCTATTCTCTCTCCTTGTCTCACTTGTCTCACTTGTCTCTGTTCTCTGTCTGTTCACAGCTTAAAGCCAATTCGTCCCTTGACTATTTGCTTCCTCTTTCTTCTCTTCGGTTTGCCTACCTCTTTCCGTTTGGAATTCCCTGCTTCTGTGTCATCGCCACTGTGTAACATTTCACAGAGAGGTGGCCACTTGTCCTCTCACGAACTGAGCACCAACTCTTCCTCGAACGGTTTGTTATTTTAGTTACTTTGTGAAATGATTCATCCACCAACTCAGTGGTCAAATTGGACTTCAAACCTTTATATGCCTCGGTTATTCTTCTGCCAGATCTGGTCTCCCATCGGGTGCAATCTCCTCTGTTAGATCTGGGGCCTCCAGATCCCATGGTTATCACTTTTATTGCGCGGTTGACTTGCTCGAATGTTAGCCCGCGATGAGAGCGGTTTTCTCTCTCATCTACTGGACATGCATTATTCGGTGTATGGAATCGCTTGGTCCTCTGACAAACCCGCTTACTACCCAAAATGCCTCTAAAATTCCACTGGTTTTGGAGCGTGGGACCTACCTTCGGTTTTAGCACTTTTCCCATGGTTTTTTGGCTTCCGTTGTGATCGAGTGCTTCAGGGCTTTTCCTTCTCGAGGGGTTTTTCCTAGCGATGGTGCTAATCGCGCATCAGAAATAGCCTCCTTTTTCTGATCTGAGCTTCCCAACTTCCATTTTTGCACCATGCACAGTCCCCATGGGCCAACGATCAGTGCACTTTGACCGAAGGTCCTCGTTGCTCCATGCTGGCTACAAATTACCATTATACAGAGGTTATTTCTAATAGCTCATTGTTTACAAGGTTTTGAAGTTTGTCATGATTTGAAATAGTCATAGAACTATAATAACTTTCATGGATCCAATTTGGATCACCTGTACCATGGAAGAGCTCTATTTCTAAGCACCAATTCATCGGGATGATATCCATAGTGTGACAGAACAAGTGCACCCATTCAGGTTGGGGCTTTGCTCCATAAGCCTTGGCCCATTTGGCCAAGTGTGCGTGCGGATCATGCTTCCCATCATATTTGTCTGTCATTCGTACCTTCAGCTTCCAAAATCATGTTCTCATCATCCTCCTACAATTGTGCCAATCCTCAAAGCTACCCTTGTGCATACCCAACCACCTTGTGGGTGTAGTGCGCAGTGCCCAGTCCAAAGCCTGGAAGTGCTGCTTTTCTAGTACCTCCCTCTTAAATGCATCCAAAAATACATCGACATCATTGAGGCCATCATAAGTGGGAAGATTTCTTACCTCTGATGACACACAACGTAGCAACTGGGTCATCATGTTATAGCTCGGTGTGGTTACTTCATGTAATTGAATCTTCCATCCCTCTAATTCTTCATTGGAGTCCACAGTGCAGGAATTCTTGTGATTCCATGTAATTCGTCCATCTGCTGTTGGATTCACCCAATCTTGGTTTCAAGCTGTTATCTTATAGATACAGTCCAGATCATCATCACTCTCATAATCGCAGACTGGTTCAATATAGTGCGATCCTTTAGCAGGATCCAGGGGTACTATTAGGCAGAGTGATTTCTTCTCAAATGTCATCTTTCACTTCTTTAGGTTGATTACCTCATTCATATCAGTAGCCCAATCAATGCCAAGGAGCACAAGGTATGGGTTATTGTCATCTACAATTTCTATTACCTTAAAGTCAGCCAAAGTGCTCGTGCCTTCAATATCTATAGTCACTCCTTGTAGCTACCCCATGGGGATGATCTTTTGTTGATTTCCCATCCTTAACTAAATCGAAGACCGTTGTAGTGCAGGTCTTCCCATCCATTCCCAAGTTTCCTTTGGTAGGACATTCGCATTTGACCCCAAATCCAAAATAATCTGATCCATTTTGTATTCTCCTCTGTGCACAATCAACCTCATCTCTCGTCTTGTCCCTGTTTTATGCTTACCAATCTTTCATACTACACGTGGTTCACCCGGAGTGTTTCCGACACATCTAGTTATAAGCTCTTGTAATCCCTTCACAGCCTTGGTATTGCGCAACAACTTCATGCAGGTCTCTAGGAAGGTTGTAAACATAGAAGGGTCCATTTTTGGATCAAGCTTATCCTTACTCCCTGAGGTGGAGGCCTCAGCGAAGCTCTTCTTTTCTTCCATGAATGTTTCGTGTGCACGCTCTAAATCAAATTTAGCTTCCTTCACTGGAGCTTTGCGAATCCATGCACTATCTTCGGGTTGCTTCCCCTTATCATCCCCTATTTCAATTCCACTTCAGAGCACTATATTCACATTTGGATCCTCTTCGTGAGGCTCAGACCTCATCATCTGCAGGTTCTAAGTCCACTGATATGGTAGCGCCACTTTTTCACGTATCCTCGCTATTAGCGTAGGACAGTCCTTCATTTCGTGATCAAACAAAGTGAAATATTTTCACGAGGGACGCATCGGGTTAGTGAAATCGCGATAATAGTGTCATGGTCCTCCACAATTGTAAAAGATTAGCTATCCCTGGCCTTTGCTAGGTCCTCCTTCGCCTCGACCTCATCCGTGCCCCTAAAATCTTGTTCGCGCCATCCCCGCGTTCTGGTCAGGGGGTCGTGTTTTTTCCTGAACCCTATAGGCAGGTGTTCTATCCATCATCAATTCATAGCTTCTGCAGTTGCGCTCATCATTCCTTACTGACCTACAAAAGTTGCAGAACAGTTGTTGTGGTGTTTGTACAAACTTCTGTAGCAAATGATAGTTATTCGTCGTATTCTTTCTAGCTACCTGACCTATAACGCACCACAACGCAGGCCCTATGCTTGGTCCTGCTTAAGATTCCAGCCTCAAGGCATCGGTCCCCCTCCTGCAATGTAGTTCGCAAAGACTGGGAAATGGTCTTTGTCATTCCATTGACCTTTAAATTTCAGGCACCATACCTCTTCATGCACCTCCAGCCGAACTATTTTGTCCTACTTCAAACTTTGCATTTCAAGGCAAAGATTTTGCAACTGTGCATGGATCTGATGAACCCCTAGATTTGGATCCTACATCGGTGTATTTGTTGGGTTGTGTTATATTCTTTCCACAACTAGCAGTGGGGGGGTCACAGGGGGTTTGATGGGGATGGTTATCCCCCCTCTACGGGTTCCGGGGCAGCACCCCGATGAATTTTTTTTTATACCCTATATTAACTTGGGCAGACCTACCTATGGTTTTGTGCATGGTTTTCCCACATGGTTTTGGAAGCAATGGTTTTCGGTCCATGGTATTGGATGTTTTGGCATGTATAAATATGTATTGTAACATTTAAAGGAAAATAATGAAAAATCAAGTTGGTAGTCACGGTTTTGGGATCCATGGGAAAATCTTTGTGTATATGTGTTTAAAGTGTTATGCTATCACACTATTTATTTTCTGTGTTTTAGAATTCGTATGTAGGTAATTTCTGTATGGGGTTAAAACCTACATTTGGTATCAAAGATGTTTTGGCTTCAAGGGTACGCCTTTGTTGCTGAGGGGTTTCACTCAGGTTTGTGGTAGACCCTATTCAGTGGGAGATTTGCGGGATCGATTCTGGTGGTGAAAGAAGATGGCAAGGAGTGGAAAGATAGAGATCAAGAAATTTAATGGTCAAAGTTTGAGTTTTGGAAACTCAATATGGAGGATCTATTGGTGGATAAAGATCAGTGGATCACAGTCGATCTGGGTGCTAAACCAACGAGAGTTTCTAATGAAGAATGGAAGGAGTTGGATTGGAAGACAAAGAGCACAATATGATTGTGTGTCTCCGGTTCAGTATTGTTGAATGTATCAGGGGAAGCTACGACTAAGGCTTTGTGGCACAAGTTAGGGACTTTGTACCAATCTAAGTCTCTGGTGAATAAACTGTTCCTACGAAAAAAGCTGTATAGAATGAGGATGAAAGATGGAGACTCGTGACAGAGCATCTAAACACATTTAATACTATGGTAAGTCAATTATTATCTGTTGATATTAAAATTTCAGATGAAGATAACTGCATCAGTTTATTGTGCTCTCTACCAGATTCGTGGGATAATATGGTTATTGCAATAGGTAGCAATGCAAATGCCTTGCAGTTTGATGAAATAGTCTCATCCTTACTAACAAAGGAGATGAGACGAAAAAATATGGAGAGACAGAATGGCGATGTCTTGTCTATATGAGGATGGTCCTAGAATAGAAACAAAAATAAGTCATCGAGTGGGAGACCTAAATCTCGAGGAAAACCTGTAAAGGTGGTTTATTGGAAATGCGGAAAAGAAGGGCACTAGAAAAGGGACTGTAAATCTAAAGCTCCTGACTAAGGAAAGGGATATGATGATTCTCCTTCTGTAGAGGTGAAAACCACCTCCGATGAAGGTGGGGATGTGTTCTTTTCTTCTTCAAGTACACATGTAGCTCATGAGGCATGGTTGATTGACTCAGGTGCATCCTTTCACTTCGCTCCCCATAGAGAGTGGTTTTACGAGTATGAGAAATATGATGGTGGTCATGTCTTCTCAGGGGATGATAGGAAGGCTAGAATCGTTGGTCGTGGAAAAGTAAAATTTAAGTTGCAAGGTGGAAGGGTTAGAACATTTCCAAGTGTTCTGCATATTCCTGCATTGGCCAGAAATCTGATTTTTGTAAGCAAGCTGGATGATGCAAGTGTAAAGACAGTGTTCGAGAAGGATACCTACAAGATGGTTCGGGGAGCATTGGTATTGATGCAGGGAGTTCGGATTGGAACTCTGTACAAGCTACAAGGTAGCACTGTTATTGATGGGTGTAATAGTTCTGTAGTTCCTGAATTTGGAGCAGAAAATCTAGTGGTCTCTGGAGAGAAGACCATGTTGTGGCATCAAAGGCTTGGACATATTGGAGGGAAGGAACTTTGAATACTTCATGGTAAAGGTATGGTAGAAGATATGACTAATAGCTCTCTAGATTTTGATTTCTATGAAAATTGTGTATATGGGAAGCATAATTAGGTAAGTTTCCCCTCTTGTGGTAAGAAGGCGAAACAAATATTAGAGCTTGTGCACAATGATGTGTTTGGACCTGTGAAGGTTCCATCACTAGGTAAGTTTGTGTACTATGTATCATTTATAGATGACTTCTCAAGGAATACATGGATACATTTCCTCAAAAATAAATCTGAAGTCTTTGACAGGTTTAAATAATTTAAGGCTCTGGTGGAAAACCAAATAGAGAAGAAGACAAAGGTGTTGAGGACAGATAATGGTGGAGAGTTTTACAGCAAGGAATTTGAAGAATTTTGTAAGGAGTGTGGTATAGCACGACAGAAGAATACTCCATACACACCTAAGAAAAATGGAGTTGCGAAAAGAATGAACAGGAAGTTGATGGAAAGGGCAAGAATCATTCTCAGTGGTGCTAGGTTAGGATAGGAATTCTGGGCAAAGGTGGTGGAGACAACATGTTACCTGGTCAATAGATCACCTTCATCAGTGTTGGAGGATAAGACTCTAGAAGAGGTATGGACTGGTAAGAAACCCTCTTTTTCACATCTGAGAGTATTTGGATGTGATGCATATGTACATGTTCCAAAGGAGAAAAGAACCAATTTGGATAGTAAATCTAAAAAGTGCATCTTTATTGGGTATAAACATTGTTTAAAGGGTTATAATCTTTGGAACCCAGTAATGAGGAAGGTTGTGTACAGCCGAGATGTGGTGTTCAGAGAGGTGAAAGATGTTATTAAACATGAAGTCCAACCAAAGGAACCTGAGAAGATAGAGTTTGATCTTAAGGAGGAAGAATCAGACTCTACAGCAAAGGAGGAATTAGAAGATGAAGGGCCACAAACTTCGGGTGTGAGAAGATCAGTTTGAGAAAGAAGGCAGCCATAAAGGTATAGTCCATTTTCTTTCTGTTCAAAATTTTCTTTATCTGTTATTGATGATGATCCCAGAACTATGAATGAAGTAGTAGATTCAGAGGATGGAAAACTCTGGAAAGAGGCCATGGTTGATGAAATGGCATCTTTGCACAAAAATGAGGCTTGGGATCTGGTGGAGTTGTCGGTTGGAAGGAAACCCATTGGCAGCAAATGGGTGTTCAAGAAGAAGACAGATGGAGAAGGAAAGGTGGAGAAATACAAAGATTGGTTGGTAGAAAAAGGTTATTCCCAGGTGCTAGGAATTGACTTTGGTGATATTTTTTCTCCTATTCCCAAGGTAGCTTCTATTAGATTACTTTTATCTATTGCTACTTCTTTTGATTTTTAGGTAGAATAGATGGATGTGAAGACAACATTTCTTCACGGGGATTTGGAAGAGGAGATCTACATGAAGCAACCTGAAGGTTTTGCGGTGAAGGATAAGAAAGAATTTTTATGCAAGTTAAATAAATCTATGTATGGGTAAAATAGTCACCAAGGATGTTGGTATTAGAAATTTGATACATTTATACCGGGACTTGGCTTCACTAGAAGTAAAGCCGATCACTATGTGTATTTTAAATTAGTTGGTGACTATGTTATTTATCTAGTCTTGTATGTGGATGACATGTTGTTGGTTGGAAATGAAAAAGAAATTATCCAAGATTTGAAGACCCAATTGTCCTCCAAATTCGACATGAAAGATCTTGGTGTTGTAAACTATATTTTGGGAATGGAAATGAAAAGATATCGAGCAAAGAGGAAGCTCTAGTTAAACTAGAGGAAGTATGTCGAGACAATATTGCAGAGGTTTAATATGCAAGATAGTAAACCGTTGAAGGTTCCTATTCCTGTAAGTGTAAAGTTATCTACTGAATAGTTTCCTAGGACAAAAGAATAGGAAGAGGACATGTCCCATGTTCCATATGCAAGTGTAGTCAGTAGCCTGATGTATGCGATGGTATATACTAGACCAGACATTGCACATGAAATGGGAGTATTGAGCAAGTTTATGTCAAAACCAGGGAAGGAGCATTGGACAACAGTGAATCAGGATTTCAGGTATTTGTGTGGCACTAGTGATTATGGTTTGTGCCACTAAGGAAGACCAGGATTGGCCAAAGTGTTGGATATTCATGGATTTGTTGATGCAGATTGGGCTGGAGATCTAGATCAGAGAATATCTACAAGTGGGTATGTGTTTAACCTATTTGGAGGTGAAGTCAGTTGGATGAGTAAGAAACAATCTGTAGTGGCACTATCAACTGCAGAGGAAGAATACATAGCAGCCACTCATGCAAGAAAGTAATCAGTTTGGTTGTAGAGATTGTGTTCAAGTATGGGGTTAGTACAGGGAGCTATAAGGATAGACTGTGACAGCCAAAGTGCAGTTTTCTTGGCAAAGAACCTTGCTTACCATTCAAAGACAAAGCACATTGATGTTCAGTATCACTTTGTGAGGGATATGATAGAAGACAAAAAGGTGTCGCTGGTAAAGGTGGACACTTTGAAGAATACAGTAGATGCATTGAAAAATTCTATGAGCTTTGAGAATTTCTCTTGGTGTAGAGAAACAATGGGCATATCAGCACTAGATAAATGACTAAGATCTCCTGTGGCCCCCTGTGGAAAGAAAACAACAAGTGGGAGAATGTTAGGTTATCTTATATTCTTTCCACAACTAGCCAACCTAGTTAACTGTGGGGTTAGAGGGGGGGAGAAGCCCCCCCTTTGTTGTGCCAACCGCATAGCGAGGGGGTCACAGGGGGTTTCAGGGGAGTAGTTAGGCCCCTTCTATGCCTCGGGGAAATTTTTTTTGGACCCTATATTAGGTTGGGCAGACCTACCTATGGTTTTGTGCATGGTTTTCGCACATGGTTTTGGATGCAATGGTTTTCGGTCCATGGTATTAGATGCTTTGGCATGTATAAATATGTATTGTAACATTGAAAGGAAAATAATGAAAAATCAAGTTGGTAGTCTCGATTTTGCAATCTAGGGGAAATCACTATGAATATGTGTTTTATGTGTTATGCTCTCGCATTGTTTATTTTCTGTGTTTTAGAAGTCATATGCAGGTAATTTATTTACGGGGTTAAAACCTACAGTTTCGTGTAGTTTCATTGCAATCTCCAAGGCCTCTGCCTGAGTTTTTATCTTTTGTTGTGATAGCGCAACTCTTAGGTGTGGCAGGATCAAAGCCATGAACCTTTCATGGTGTTGTCCATCTGTTAAGTTCATATTAGCTTCACAAATTTTACACTTCAACCTCTAATCTAATTCCCAAGGTGTCTTGTTGATGAGCCCCGAATTGGGTAGCTTATTGGGTTCATTTTGCCTAATTGTTCTTGATCAATCCACTGTTTTTCATAGTTTATGCATGTTTTTTGAGTATGTTTATGTTAGTTGAATGAATGAGGGTGGTCACTTTACCAAGATGGTTAATACATGGTTATTTCAGGTTTTTTTGTACAAATTTTGGAACAAAGCCAAGCAATTATGAGCCAGATGACAGCCAAGCATGAAGGAACAGGGGTGAGGATTCATAGGGAGGTTGTCTCTTGCATTAAATGGCCCTTCCTCAAAATCTCCACCCTTAACTCAGAGCTCAGCAGGCCACCAAAACAAATCCTAAAGGCAACCGAGTAGCTTTGTGAAGAGTGACTGTTTACTGGAAATTTGAACAGTCAAGCCCCTTGAGTTAAGGAGGGCTACTAGGACCCTTGTAGGGCATAAATAGGAAGGCTTCAGCCTTCATAGTTTACTTTTTTGGACTGTTGTTTCTTTGCACTAGAGTGTTGTTATTTTCCAGCTCCTTTTGTAGCTCCTGTTGTATAACTTTCTTGTGACATGATTATTTTTGGGTAATGAAAAGCAGCTCTATTTAGCATCAGCTCTAAGTTCTTTATAGTAGCTTGTAGCTCTTAGGGTTGGGCCCAAACCAAGTGCTAAGGCTTCCTTTCTGTACTGTTATTTGTTTTTTATGTCTTTGCAAAATAATTTATGTTAAGTAGATTAAAATCTTGCTGATTATCTAGGTCACTGTTGATGATTAGAAAGGCTTTTGATCTTCAGATTGAGTTGATAGGTTATTAATAGGGAAAAGCTTCAGAAAAAGGCCATCAAGCACCTCTGATTTCACCTCTCCCTCAGTGGGATCAGGAGCTGGGATCAAGGTGACCTTGCTGCCAACAAAAACATTGTCTTTGCTTCGCCATGCAATCATTAGTGTTCGATTTTTATTTGCAGAAGTTGGTTACATGTTCAGATTCTTGATTGCTTCACTGCATAGTTAGTATACATGGTTTCATTGCAAATAAACCTTTGTTCATTCTCTTTACTGTTAGCTAGATCAGATTAGGTTAACGTAACTAGGTCTCTGATTTTCCAAGTCTTCGTTGGTTGAGTTGGAGAAACAACTTGCAGAGCACCCGTACCACTTCTCTATCTGCCCATACTCCATCAATCCCATCTTCTCCATCCCCTAACGTGGATTCTTGCCTCACGTTTCCACATTTTCTCACATAACCTTAATTTTTGTGCAACATTGCTTCACTCCTCCTTGAACAAATCCAGCCATCTTCATCTCTACTCAGATCCATCCACCAAGTCTTGGACCTCCTCACACCCTTATCCTACCTCCATACTCACTCCTTCACCTTTCCTCCTCCATCCATCCTCCAAAATCCCATTTCTGAACATCCTGTAGAAAATTCTAGACATCCTGTAGGAATTCCAGAACATCCTGTAGAATCCCTGCAGACTTCTTGTAGAAGCTCACGAATGAGGTTTCTTGATAGCCAAACTCTGTGGAACTCTCGAGAAGGGTGTTAGGGACCCCTTAGGCCCTCTCTGAACCTTCCCGACCTCCACCAAGCATTTCCTCTCGCCAATCCACATCTGCACAGTAAAAAACAGTTAAATCGCATGCATGATAATTCTGACAACTTATTCAAAAATATAAAAAATATGTTTTTTTTAGATGTCACTGTAGAAGTAGCTTGAAAACATGCATTTTACCTTGCTAGAAGTCAATGGCATCTCTTTTAGTAGCTTGCATCCTCTTTCTTGCAGCAGTAGGGCTAGCTGGTAAAATTAGGGTTTGCTAGGGGTTGTGTTTCCTTTCAGCTTTCCAGTTTCTTTCTGCAAATAGATTAGCCTTCTTTGAGTTAGCTTTCATCCATCAGTTAAAAAGCTTCTTCTAAGAGCTCATAGAAGTTGGCTTAAGCTCCTAGCGGACTTGTGCCAGCTGACCAAGTGACAGCCGCGACAAGAGCCAGTACTTGTGCATACAGCACTGTCGCTTCCAAGTTTGTTACAAACTACCGGGTTGATAAGAGTAAAGAAGGGAGTCCCAGGAGTTGCAGCATTATTGCTGCAATACTGGAGCCCACCATCTTTTTGGCGCCGTTGCCGGGGAAGCGTCAGAGTATTTTTGATTGCTTCTTTTCTTTTATTTTTCTACTCCAACATTCTGCTAAGTAGTTTATTTCAGTTCCATTATGCAATTTCATCTCTACAAAAGTAAATTAGACATTTCATGCTTTCATAGATTAGCCTTTCAATTCCACACTTTCAATTTTGCAAGCGTAGTCTAGCATTTCGTTCCTGCAATTTGATTTCAGCAAAATAGATTAGTCCTTTCCTGTTTTCATTTCAATTCTGCATTTTCATTTCCGCAAGATAGATTTTAGTTAGTTTCAATTCCATCTGTTTCAGTTTTGCAGGTACAAGCAGAAAAAAAAAAAAAAAGCAACCAAAAATCCTTTCATGCCTCGTAGGAACAAAGATAATACCAGAAAATTCCTACCCAACACCCCCACCACTTCACTAAGTCACCCTTCTCTCTTCTTTGGTGGCAGTGACCCAAAATAACCTATAGGTGAACCTCCTGAGATATACGAAGATCTTATAACCGAAGAAGAGCAAGAAAACATTCCTTTTGAGACCATGGCTGAAAACAGAAACGATGCAGAAGATGATGAGAGAACAGAAGGTACCTTCCCCATCCGAGAGACCAATGGGGACATGAAGATGAAAAACATAAGTCCCTCAGCCTTACCTCATTTCCATGGATTGACCACTGAAGACCCTGATACCTTCCTATTTGAGTTCGCTGTCCTTTGTCGAACTTATGACTATGCAGAAGACGAGCAAAAGTTGAAACTCTTTCACTCTACCCTCAAGGATGCAACATTACGCTGGTTCATGGGGTTACCTGGAAACAATATCACAACTTGGGCTCAGATGCAGCAAGCCTTTAACAACAAATACCGGGACTACTGTAGGTCAAAGGAAACAAAGGGAGAAATCTTTCAGATGACCATGGGAATGATGAGTCTTTAGAAGACTACGAGGAAAGGTTCCAACTCAGCTATAAACGGGCCAGGTGCACACTTGACCCTGAATCTCTAAAGTTGGTTCTGCTTAGAGGAGTCCCTGAAGACCTTCAAGATACCCTTCACATGCTAGCTGGAGAGGACATCTACCAACTACCTTATTAGGACATAAAGACTGTGTTTAGAAACCATTCTAGGGCAGCCCGGAAAAGAGGTAAGGGGAATCCACTTTCAGCTAGTACCACCTTCTCCAAGCATGAGTTTGCTAATCAGATGGAAGACCTAAAAAGTGAGATGAGATAGACCATTTCCATGCAACTTGATACTTTTTGAATCCAACAAAAGAAAGAGGAAGCTAAGAGGGATTTGGTCATTTTTTATCCCAGATGTACGAGGAAGCATCCTAAGAATGAGTGTCCATTGCACTCAGTAGAGGTATGTTTCGTTTGTGAGGAAAACCACCCCACAAACCAATGCCCAACCTTGCCCAGATTTAAAGCCATGTACAAAGGGACTGAGGCAACCACTGAAATTCTCTACTTCCTCAACCAAAGGAGGCCGCATGGGCCGAGACCTTACCAGCAGGGGATGCAAGGGACATCCCAAGCTTATTATAGCCCCAACCAATCTGCTCACATACCTTCTTGGGGTCCCCCTACTCATCCTTCCTGGTCTGCACCTCCTCCATGATATTATCCATCTCAATACCATACTCAACCCACTGCTCATTCGTTTCACTCACATGTCCAGCCGCAACCTTAGTGGAATGCACCTCAACCGGGGTGGAGGCCCCAATACAACTCTCCTCTTGCCATTCTTCCTCCACCACCGGCTCAGCCACAACCATTACCTCCTGCTCCTCCAAGACAACCCCGATGCCTGCTCAACCGAACCCAAACCCCAACAACCGATAGGCCCAGCAGGTATACACTGGGGAGACAACATGCCCTACCTATGCTGTGGAGATCCAGGAGATCAACCTGCGATCTGGGAAGACCCTTCCAGATCGCCAACCTCCTCCCCCAGAGGACGAGGAAGAGAAACAGGAAAGTGAACCCAAAGCCATTCCACCCTTTCATGAGTGACTAACAGTAACCACACAACCAAACCTAGAGGAGACTGAACTTTTGGGAGAACTTAAGCAGTTGTGTGTGAAAATACCACTTCTCCAAGCCATAAAATATGTACCAATATACAACAAATTCATTAAGGAGAAGTGTTTCAGGCACCCAGGTAAGCGAAAAAGAGATGCCTCGACTATCAATGTCATAGGACAACTGTCCGATCTAATGTTGGGGCAAGTAATCTGTCCAAAGTATTTGGACCTTAGGAGTCCTGTAGTTGATGTCCACATCAATGGCACCATAATCCCCCATACCTTGATTGATCTAGGGGCTACCATTAATGTGATGACCAAGGACACCATGCTTAAACTCAACCTTCAGAGTTCCTTAAGGAAGACCTCGACAGTCCTGCAGTTAGCAGATCGCTCCATCGTGACTCCCGAAGGGATTGTGCAAGATGTCTGGGTCTCTGTTGACTCTTGGGAGTACCCTGCAGAATTCTTGGTCCTTCAACCAAAGGCAAAGCTCACTAGATACCCCCTCATTTTGGGAAGGCCTTGGTTAGCCACTGTGGATCCTTACATTAGTTGTCGAGCTAGAAGCATGACCATCAAGAATGGGCCTATGTCCAAACAGCTAGTCCTATACCCTCCTGCCAAACCTCTGCTAGAACATGACTTACCACTCTGGTTGGAAGAGGGGGATGAGGATGAGGTCTACTCTACATCATTGTGCACAGTAGAAACCACCAGGGGAGGCCCTCAAACAGAGGATGACTTGATTGAGAATTTGATTCAAAATCCACCTCCCAGTGCACTATCCTTAGAAGAGTTGGTGGAGGGTACCCAAGCCATCACTTTAGTGGACCTCTGTGTGACTGATCCAACCTCTCCCAGAGTTAAGAATGTGGAATTTGGCCCGGAAAGAACCTTAAAAATCAGCTCCTCCCTATCTCCCTCCCAGGAGAAGGAGTTGTGTAGCTTACTGAACAATCATCTGGATGCTTTCAATTGGAGCTATAAGGAGATGAAAGGAGTCCACCCTTCGGTCTGTACCCATCACATTTACATTAAAGAAGATTGTAAACCAGTCAAGAAGCCTCAGAGGAGAATGAATCTAGCCCTTAAAGACATTTTCAAAGAAGAATTGCAAAAATTGTTGGATGCAGGATTCATCTACCCCATCTCCGATAGTGAGTGGGTCTCACCTCTAGTGCTTGTGCCCAAGAAGAACGAGAAGTGGAGAATCTATGTAGATTACCAAGAACTTAACAAAGCCACCAAGAAAGACCATTTCCCTTTGCCTTTCATAGATCAAGTGTTGGATGGACTGGCAGGGAAGAAGTTCTTCTCTTTCCTAGATGGGTTTAGCGGGTATAACCAGATCCAAATCAGCCTGGAGGACCAAGATAAGACCACCTTCACTTGTCCATGGGGTACCTTTGCTAACCGATTCCTTCCCTTTGGGCTATGCAACGCTCCTGCCACTTTCCAGAGAGCAGTATTGAGCATATTTTTTGAGTTGGTCCACGATTCGGTAGAAATCTATATGGATGACTTTAATCCTTATGGGTCCAACTTCCAAGAAGCATTGACTAACCTCGGAAAAGTTTTAACCAAGTGCATTGAGATGAACCTATCCCTCAGTCCCGAAAAATGTGAATTCCTGATGACCGAAGGGACTATGCCAGGTCATACCATTTCTCGGCAAGGATTACAGGTGGGTCCTAACAAGATTGCTATCATCCAAAAGGTCCCACCTCCTCAAAAGATAAGAGATGTTTGGAGTTTCCTAGGCTTAGTAGGATATTATCGAAGATTCATTAAATATTTTAGTAAGCTAGCCTCACCATTGTTTTGGCCTCTTAGGGAAAGATGTTGAGTTTAAATGGACTGACGACTGTCAAGGGGCTTTGGATGAGTTGAAAGATAAGCTGGTGTCTGCCTCGATCTTGAGAGGTCCAAACTAGGCCCTACCTTTCCACATCCACACTGATGCCTCAAACAAAACCATAGGGGCAGCCTTAGGACACGTTGAGGAGAAACTACCATATGCCATATACTTCGTCAGAAAAAACTTGTCCAAGGCAAAAATGAACTATACTGTAACTGAGAAAGAGTTCCTGGCCATAGTCCATTCCCTAAACAAGTTCAGACACTACATCACTAGTTATCAAACATTTGTACATATTGATCATGTTGTGATTAGATATTTAATGAATAAGACTGATGTAAATGCTCGTATCATTAGATGGTTACTTTTGTTGCAGCAATTTGATTTGACTATTGTCGACAAGCCAGGTAAGGAAAATGTTGTTGCTGACTTCTTGTCTAGATTGGATTTGCCTGTAGGTGAAGAAGGGACAGTGGATGACCAGATGCCAGATGAACACCTATTTGCTATCTCAGTACTCTCTCCATGGTTTGCTGATATAGCAAATTACTTGGTCTCAGCACAGTTCCCTCCACATCTATCCTCAAAGGAGAAGAGCAGAATTGTGAGGAAGAGTGCCCCGTTCACTTGGATCGGGGGCAACCTGTTCAAACTTGGCCCATATCATATCTTGACGCATTGTGTTAGGGAGGAGGAAGTCTTTGACATCCTCCTAACCTGTCACGATGGACCCTGTGGAGGCCACTTTGCAGCAAAAAGGACTGCCTTCAAAATTCTATAGGCAGGCTACTACTGGCCTACTCTTCATCAAGATGTCAGAAGATACATCAGCCAGTGTGACTGATGTTAGAGGATGGGGAAACCAACTCCAAGGGATGAAATGCCTCTCCAACCTCAGGTGACCTTCGAGCCATTTGAGAAGTGGGGCATGGACTTTGTGGGTCCTATCAACCCTCCTTCAAAGAAAAGGTCTTACATCATTGTGTGCACCGACTATCTGACAAAGTGGGCAGAAACAAAGGAAATCAAAGCAGCGACAGAAGAAAAGGTGGCTGAGTTTTTAAGGGAAAATATCTTCTACAAGTTCGGCTACCCAAGAGAGTTAGTAACCGATCAAGGAAGCCAGTTCACCTCTAACATGATTGAAGACTTGCTTGCTCATCACAAGATCAAGCACAAGACTTCCACCCCATATCATCCACAAGCAAATGGGCAGGCAGAAGTCACTAATAGAGCATTGGAAGGGATTTTGACTAAGGTAGTGAGTAGCAGCAGAACGGATTGGGCAGATCACCTGGTTGAGGCCACCTAGGCCTACAACACCACTTGGAAGACTACAAAAGGTTTCACACCTGATGAGCTGGTCTACGGGAAGAAAACTTTGTTGTCCATAGAGTTCGAGTACAACACATTGAGGGTGGCAGCTCAGTTAGACTTAGATCTCAGCCATGCTCAACGTGAAAGATTACTACAGCTGAATGGATTATATGAACAACGAATGCAGGCCCTCCTCCACTCAGAAGTAGTTCAACATCAGAGGAAGATATGGCATGACCGGAACCTTAATGAAAAGCTATTCCAACCGGGAGATTGGGCTCTGCTGTATGACTCAAGATACAAGGATTTGAAAGGAACAGTGAGGAAAAGATGGTTAGGACCATATACAGTGGAGAAATGAAATGACAATGGTTCAGTCTTTATCAAGACCATTGATGAAGAGGCCATATCGTCAATGCGCATCGATTGAAAATCTACAGGAAACCCCTTTTGAGGCAGGAGTTCATTGAAACTTTGGAAAAATCAGTGCTAGTAGTGGAGCAGGGCTCTGCCTCGATTCCACCCACACCTTGATCATAAAAAAAAAAGGAATAAAACGATCCCTGGGTGAAAACCTCTCTAAGGTGCTGTTGAGGGCCCGGAGATCGGGTCGACAACAAGGGGGATACCCACCCGGTCCAGAACCTGGTTGGCGGCTCCTTGCTCGTTTGGTGTAGCGGGTCCGACTGGGGATAATGGGACCAACTTCCCAATCTAAAGGTTATGTGTGTGTGTCGATTTTGATTATGCTGATTCTAAAAGTATTTTAGAGCTAACTCAAATCTAACTAGTAAACAGACTCTATACTATTGTAATCTAATGAAAACAACACATCTAATCTACGCTAACCCGGGATATATCTCTTCTATTATGCGATCTAAAAAGATTTCGAACAATAACTGGTAATAAAGATCATTCAGCTATCATAAGAATATGAACCATTTAAGATAAACCATTCTGCATAAGAAGTTAGGCAAAATAGTTGTGAACAACATATCACATAATAAGTCATTCATATGTCAAGCATAAACAAATGATTCCACTGTACAGAAGTGCCAAATGGTAACCCAGACATTCATGCATCCACATATAAACAACTAAAACTGAATATCACTCTAAGAATATAAGCAGAAATTGGTCAAGAGATAAAAGTACCATTTATGACTGATTTCACTCACAAACTTCAAGCAATGGTGATTTATCTTTACTTACTTCTAACATCTACCAAGAGTACAGAAGTGCAACATCAGTAGCAGACATTAAAATGCAAACATAAATAAATCTCGATCCTTCCATTCATCAAAACCTCCTCTGAGGGTGCAGAAGTGCATGTTCCGAGGACAAGTTTTTGACAAATTTCTGGACCCTTCTCTAAATGCATGAGAATTAAAATACTACTTCTTAATTCTAATAATAGTATCATTACAAAATTTTAGGACATGGTTTTCAAATGACCGTCCTTTTTCTAATCTAGTTAAAACATAGAAAAAACAACATTCTAAATGAAATCACTTATGAACTTGGTCTTTAAAGTTGCAAGTATCCAGCATAGGCTTGAGGAGAGTCGGCTGACTAATTTCTGTGCTGAGCTGGGCTGCGAAAACGGCATCTACAAGAGCTGGCGCTAACTTCTCGGCTGCGTTTGTAATGCATTTCACCGTCATCCATTGGTTGTGTGGTTTAACCAAATATGTCCAGTAACATTCCCAATTCAGTCTGGCCAATGCTTGGATTTCCTTCCCTTTTGCTTGTGCTTTCTGCCTCCATTCTGTTTCCAGTTGCAACTTGTTTGGTAGGTACCCCGGGGTGGTCTCTGCAATTAAATTTTCCCTGTGTAAATTCTCATTTACACAGTCGATAAGAGTGCTTGCCTGTGTCGCTGCTGTCTCTGCTGCCTGCTCCGCCCTTGTGATTTGATCGTCCCATTTATTAAAGAGCAACTCTTTATGATTTTCGTTAATCCTGGGTGCACCTGCTCTTTTCCCTTCCTCATCATCTTGCCAAGTCAAATATTCTGTCACCCTCTTGTCTTTCTGATCATAGTCGCTCCGCAGATCCACTACTTGACTGGTGATTTTGTCGCTCAGCGCACAATAGTGACTCCACTGTGATATTTTACGTCCCAACTCTTCCTGTTGCTGCAGTAGTTGCTCGTTCAAGCCGATAGATTCTGAGATAAACTCTGCCAGCTTAGGTTCATCTTTGTGCGCTTCTTGCAAAGTCTGCAATTGTTTTTCTTTTTCTTCGAGACTCCTTTGATAGCCTACCTGCATCCGTTGAAAGTCTTCCTGTAGCTTTTCTAGCTGTCTGGAAGCTTCAGTGTTCGCGTTGGCTTGTTGCAACTGTTGTTGTAGCAGTTGTATATGATTTTCTTGTTCCTTTAATAGTTGCTGAACTTCAGAGGCCTTATCAATAGTTGCAGAAGCATACGCTCTTGCAATCTGAGACAGCTTCGTAAGATTTTCCGTCGAATTATTATTGGGGTCTTTCCATAAGACGTCCAAATCTTTAGCCTCTTGAGACAGTGTATTTTCAAGCTTTCTTTTCTTTCTCTGTCTCCTTACAACTGCTTTGTGTTGGGGACTATAGAATACATCCAGTGGGGGAATTTCTTCTATGTTAAGTAGAAGTTCTGAAGCTGGAGCGATAGGAAGGTGTTCAGCTTCTGTGGCACTACTGACCATGGTCGAAACGACTTCTTGCACCACCTGTGTATTATTCACAGGTGTTTTCGGGACTGGCCCTTCAAGATTGATCAATTCATTGAAGGTTTCCCACTCTTTATCTAGCTCTGTCGTGACAAGTGGTGCTTCGATGACAGGAGGGGGGACATCTCTTGGTGGTGAGGTGATAACTTGCTGCTGAGACATTGCACTTGACTGAGCTGTGTCTTTGGTTGTTTCTTCGTTTTTTCCTTGGTCGCGAACAGACTCTTCAGGATGCTCAGATACTTCTTGCGCGGCGTTGGACTTAGATTTGGAAGTGTTGGAGTTTTCACTGAGGCTGATGCTTGGAGTTGGTTCTCTGGTAGGTAGTCGTAGCCTCTCTAGTGGAATACTGGCAAGCCTTCTGTCTCTATATAACGTGAATTTTTGGAGGTCATCTGGAGATAGCCTCGACTGAGCTTCCTGCAAGATTTCTTTGAGCGAGCTTTTACTCTGAAATAGATCATCAAACGGATCTTTCTTTCCAGAGAACACTCTTATCTTGACGTTCGTTGTGAATTCTTGGGCCACATCATTTGGGTCGAATGGCCTCATTGGGAACTTAAATAATTGAAGACACGTCACATTCTCCACCTCGCCAAAAGCGTGTCCTACATCGAACAAAGAGAAGGCCCCACAAGTAACGGGAAATTGAGGCCATATGGCCTTCTTCTTGTCCTTTAGGTCTTTGGTTAGGCCGCCTTCAGAACAAGTTTGATAAGCGATTTCCCGAGCCAAAAGTTTATCAGGGACATATAGGGGTAGGACATGTGGAGGTACAGTGCTTCCAAAAACTCTAATGTAAGTAAACCATTCTTCCCCAAACCATCTCGCGACGGGGATGATGTCAATTTGGGCCTCGGGGGAGCACCTTGGGGGGTCCTTATCATATATCATTCTATATAGGGGCAAAATAACCCCATGGCAAATCTGGTAAAAGTGAGGGGTAAAATGGGAATCCCATAAAGTCTTATGATAAACATGGATGGGCAATGGGTCTTGGGTAGTCCATTTCCACCCCATAATAGGGAATTCAAATACAAGAAAAACAGAATCCATAATATAGGCAGACAGATAAAAAGGAGGATAGACCCTTTGGGAAAAGGATCTCTTAGATCGGTAATTGATAACAGCCGTGTATAGAGTATCAGAAAGGATTTTGGCCCAATCTAGTATGTCGGCGTTAGTGGCAGCATCAATTAAGGGCAGCCATTCAGATGAAAACTTGTTGATATCCGGCATCCCAAATAACCTACAGAGCATGGCCGCAGCAAAACAATATGGAGAGGTGAGGGAACCAGTGCTGTACATACCGTTTTTATCCTTTTTTAGCGGCTCGTCCCTTCTAGACCATTCTTTAGTGGTGTCTGATAGATCTGGATTCTCCGCCGCGAACTTCTTAACAAATTGTGCATTATAGGTCACTTGCGGTTTAGGAAGATGATACATAAGCTTCAAATCTTGCGCAACAAACGATCCCACAAGTCCATGTCCATGAACTTTGAATTGTCTGTTTTTCAATTCTGCATCATCCAGTATCCACTTGATCATATCTGTGTATGGTAGAATCTTGGGCCTTGCCGCTATTCTATGAAGGAACGAACATGCTAGGTCCTCCAAGGATGCCTCAGAAGAGCGTGGTGCACCCGCGACAGCAGTCACCTTCATTATTCTAGGCTTTTCTTCCTCTAGCAGCCTGTACATGCCTTCCCATGTTGATATTCTTGCGTCCTTGTTACAGGCTGTGTCTGTGTACAGGGGCGCCATCTCCTTGGTCTTCTCCCTCGCTTCGAAGCTTTGAGCTCTATTTTTCTTTCCCATTTCTCTTTGCGTTTCTGTCTGAGATGTCTTAGCGTTTTGTTCCTGCAGATTACGAGTGAAATGGAAATGACTGATCCACAAAGGTGATGGGAGAGTTTTAAATGCAAGAGATAAAGCAAATATTCCACCTTACGTAAAGCAAATATCCATCAAGGCACGCGTCTTTAATCCATTAAATAACTGACAACTAATTCATTTACTATCATTAAAAGCACATGATTTCGGGTCAGATTATAGTAAGTGGTTTTTTCTTTGAATGGCACGCCCGAAGGATTCGTACCGAAGTGATTTGTGATTTGATGACGTAACCTCGCATGTCGCGCGATCGCTAATTGCATCATCGCAAATCGCATGGATGTGGCATCGCAGCGATCGCAATATCGCAGATCGCAGAAATTTGGTGTTTACCAAAACTTGCCTGGCTCGTTTCTGCGATATGCGATCTAGCGATCGGCGCTATCGCAGATCGGCGAATCTTTAAGTTTTTCTTTATGAGCATTACTATTTTGCGATGCGATGTCATTATTAATACGAGGATGGTGCGCATAAAAAGGGAAATGAAGGTGTTTCCTATCCTTTTGCAAAGCGACCTTAAAGGTTTTCTCTTTTATCATAGACTTGGGCTTCAAATATCCAAGAGGGTTTTTCTAAGCGTATGATTGTGACTTCAAAAAGAAACTCTTGTTTTACCTAAAAATTAACTAAGGGTCCCCATTCATTCAGTATCATGGTTGATACTTAATTGAATAAGGGGGGGTGTTGCTGGCCACAACAGGTGCCCAGGACAGACAGTGAGGGTGAAAACCTCATGGAGGCGTCCCAATTGTCTCTCAAAAATAAAGAAGTGAAAAAAAAAAAAGATCCTTGGGTGAAAACCTCTTCGAGGCACCCAGGGCAGATAGTGGGGGTGAAAACCTCATGGAGGCACCCCAGCTGTCTCTCAAGAAAAAAGAAAAAGAGAAAAAAAGAGAAATAGGTCTAATCTCTGTAAAATTATTGCAGGTTGTAGTGAAATACATTGCAGGTAAAGAGGGGCGCACAAAACGAGGACAGGGGTCCGTACCATGCTACAGGACATCCTTACAGACACTCCCTCCATGGCCACTCGCTTTTTCCAGGATTTGATCACATTCGGGTCAAGATTCCACCTCCTACAGGAAGTTTTGGGCTTTCTACAAGAAGTTTTGGGCTTTCTACAGGAAGTTTTGGGTTTTCTATAGGAAGATCTGTATTTCTACAGGAAACATCCTATAGAGCCTTCAAGCGGGAAAAATTCAATTTTGGAAGGGAATTTGAAGCTTGGAGTTTGTTGGTTAGGCCTGCAGCCACCCCTCTATTCCATCCATCACCTGTTTTATCTCTTTCCACTGCCATTGCAACCACCTGGTTATGTGTTCCTGCAGTCATACAAAGAGCCCTGTTTTCCTCAGATTGAATTTTTTTTTCCAAGTGACAAATCAAGCACACAAAGGCTTGCACACTCTACCTGTCAAAGCTCCATCATGACTCTTCATCAGCGAATAAAACCTTGATCGTTTAGCCTGCATTCCAAGAGGAGAAGAAGCTACAGGATATCCTACAGGAATCCTGTAGCAGCGGATCTATCTGGAGCACATACTCTGGAGTCAGTGGTAGCTGAAATAAACACAGGGGACATGTAAAAAAGCTCCGCTTGGACGTGAACACATCCTTGACAGCTGAAACTAGACAGAACCTATGCATGCTGCGTTTACAACCAAAGGATCGGGTTCCAAAGTCGTGCATACAACATCAGCGAATGAAAGAATGGGTTCTAGCATCCGTGCACAAGGTAGCAGTAGGCGAAGCAGTGATTCCAGGTCCCGAAGTCTGAATAACGCATCCATAGCCATGCAGGTAGGTGTCTAACCTCACTCGTCAATTGAATAAACAATATTTCGAAAATTGCATGTATATGAAAATGGTTTGGATTGAACGAATTCGGTGGCCAGTCAACTGGCCACTCACAGCTAGTCACACAACTTTGTAGGATCCGAACATGGCCAGTTATGTTCAAACTTGCCAACGACAGTGGAGTGTCCATGTTATCACCAAAATAGGACCCTGATAGGCTGCTGATCAGACTATCTCAGTGTAACTGTTTCAAACCAATCTTTTGACTAAGGCTTAGCCTCCTTAGCCTGAGAGGGCTCTCTCAAAAGGTTATTGATTCTGATTAAAAATAAGAGGGCTAACTCTTGTGGAATAACAGTGACAAATATGAAGGTTGGACAAACATTGCAAAAGTTTCCATTGGGCCTATGGAGTCAATAAAACCTCAGCAAATAATGATACAGCCTTTACATAGAAGTCAGGGGATGTGGCATTTAAATGTTCAAAACACAACTCTTATAAAACCACAGTTCATGAATGTGTACAGGAAATCAGAGCAGCATAAGTGAATTCTGAGTGATTACACATCTATGCAACTGTAAAATAAATCAAGGATAAAGTAAAACCACACATCTTGAACATAGAAACACTTTATGAATCCTGAGAAGAAAAGCAGTTCTATTATATTACTGAACTCTGTCTTTCTACATAAGCCAAAACAGTACTCTGTTTTATAAAATATCCCACCCTCATTACATAGATGTTTCAGCTATATATAGAATTCTTATTCTACCTAATTCGAGATTCCTCCTCCAGCATGAGGGGAATTCGATAACTACTTTTGATGACACCTATCTGCTATGCAACTAACTATTAAATACAATAAATTTCTAACTGGAGTTTTAAAGAGTTCTAATTTGACTATGACTCTAACTCTATCTTCCATGCATAACGATTTCTCCTTGTTCTTTGACACCTGGTCCCTTTTTGATCTAGCTGAGCTGGGTGTTTAGTACTCCATATCGACCTTGAACGCTGAATCCTTTAACTGCTTAGTGGTGTTAGGAGATGTCCCTTGCTTCTCGGTTCCAGTTCTCCTCAAATTGTTCGAATATACAGCAGCATGTCTTCTAGTCTTTAATAACTCAAAAATATAGAACACTACCATGTTCCTGATGTGTTGGAGGCTTCATCGATGGACAAGTGTACAGGCCAAAGTTCTTTGTATGCAACTCATTTAATACCCTATGAACGGTGATAAAGTGGCTTTATAACAAAAATTTAAACTTGAGTTAAAATATTCCACCTTTTTTAAAGTACACCTGTCTTGATCTGAATGGTGATTGTAGCTCCATCTGATATCTTGCATATCCTTTAGGTGTCTCTCTTTCAAAATTCCCGCTCATGATACCAAACTGCCTGTCTTGCGCAAAAATCATCACCTACAGCAGTTTCGTAGCGTGCTACGAAACTGCTGAATCATTTGAAACAGCTTTCCTTTGACCCGAGACTTTTACCACCCAGACATTTGATTGCCAAAAACTCCCTTCGACTAACTGTGCCTTCAGATCTTCAATTTTCATTATCCCAAGCACCTCCAGCAGTATTCAAAAACAAGGCCATGAGAATACCAGAGACCGTTGCAAACATTAGCATTGAAGCAACAACTTTGGCACCAAGTAAAGGCTGATCTGTATACTGACCCAGAATCTTAAATGAGACACCAATTAAAACAGGAGATACAATTGCTAAAGCACCAGGCTTTATCATCTCCCGAAGTGAAGCAGTTGCTACTATTGCAACACAACGCGCATAACATGGCTTCTCTTGATTTGTCATTATGCCAGGTCGATCTATAAAGTGCCTTCGCATTTCCTTAACAACTTCCTGGGCAGTTCTACCAACTGCATAACATGCCCATGCACTGAATAGGAAAATAAGCATCGATCCCAATAGACTTCCAAGAAATACCTCTGGAATAGCTATATCAACTTGCGTAAATGGTTGATGAGCATAAGCTGATACTTCATATAGGCACTGAATAAAAAAAAAAAAAGAAACTAATGCAGCAGATCCAATTCCAAAGCCTTTGGTGGTTGCTTTTGTGGTGTTCCCGACTGCATCAAGAAGATCTGTAATTTCTCTTACACTTTCAGACTGTTGACTCATTTCCACAATTCCACCTGCATTATCAGCTATTGGCCCAAACATATCCATTGTCAAAATATATGCTGCAGTACTAAGCATTCCCATAGTAGCTACGGCTGTGCCAAAAAAGCCACCTGTTGGAGTTCCATCGGACTCAACTAGACCTGAAGTTCGTCCAAGCCAGAATGCGGAAATAATATCCATAGTGATAACAAGTACTGGGAGAGCAGTTGATTCCAAACTGTAATTTGACCTGAAGGGTTCACAATGTATACAGGTTGGCCCATGGACTGCAAAATTTTGTTATAGTGTTTAACCGCCACCCGTTCGAAGGAAGAACCGCTTGCCTCTCCTCTATTCTCAGCAGAACCCTCTTTACACCAAGGAGAGCCTCCCGGCTCTTCATGTTAGCCTAGAGTTGATCTTTCACTACCCTTTTTCTTCTTAAATCGAAGTCGGCTCTCTTGGCGGTGACCAAACAGGATCTCTGAGGAGAAAGCAATTGCGTCTCCGGAGGGGATTCGAACCGTCGACTTCTCTGAGCCCCATTTTCAGGTAAATGAAAGGCTGGGGTCTATTATGATGACGGTGGAGGTGGTGGCTGTATGTGTCGTCCAGCGATTTGGACATTTTTTGTCGCATGTGCTCATGGTTGTGGTGAAACTCTTAAAGAAAACATAAAGATTGGCGTGCCGACATGTCCTGAAGTCAAGAAAATGGTTCAAGAATTGTTTTCATTGGTGTTGAACCCAGGTCTTTATAATTCAAACTCCAGACTTGAATTGTGTGCTAATGCAACGCAAAGTTGCAAGCGGCAGGAAAGGATTCGAAACTGACACATTCTCCACCTTCTCCATCCAAATTTGGCTTGAAATATATCTCATTCTATATACGATTACCTCCAGGATTGGACCAAACGGAAATGTAATATATTTCTTGCTCTGCCTCTTAATGTTATTGATGAGCTGTTCAAATCATCTTGTTTACAGAATCCTGAGCACTTGGTCTCCTGCCTCAAGTTGTAGTAGGGTCTCACAGTCTTGAGATGAATAAATCCCAAATACAATGAACCTTCTCCAGTGCATCAATTTGTCATCAAACAATTGGAAGCCGCAAAGGAAACTCCCGTGACATTAATTTAATGGTACATTTATAATAGAGCGGAGATCCCAGCTAGGTAATTTCCCATAGATAGAAGCCTTTCTGATCCTTCAACATTTTGCACGGGAATATGTCTCGAATAAATGGATATAGGAATAGAGGCTTGATCCTCTTCATTTGTTGATGGACCAATTTGACTAGCAGTGCATGCCTTCCGAGGATAAGCGGTCGGATCTGATAGACGGAGTGTATAGGTTGACAACTGTTGATGGATATGACAGTTGTGAAATCATGGCTATGGATTCGAACAAATCCCCAATTTCGTAGCGCAGCCAGTGCAAAATATGAATTATGCGCTACGAAATCACTTAAAGCATGTTGCGCTGCGAAACTGCTGAAAAGAATTTATGTGCTTTACCATCAAACCAAATGTAAGACATTTGGCATTGAAATTTTGTCAGTGATAACAGTGGCTCCACTTGGGATAGTGTGCCCTTGTGGTACACTAAGAACCTGCAGTTCCAGTGCCTTATAAAATATATTTGACAAACATCTTCTTTAAGTTCCTTGGGGCATCACCTCGGGCTTAAGCTTGATGACTATAGGAAAAAGAAATCTACATCTACTAAAAAAAAAATGCTCAGTCAACCTTGAGCTTATTTGCTTTTACCTACCTACCTACCCTATCAATTCAAACTTCTTTCAGCTAAATCAATGTGAAATTTCCAATGTAGCCAATCATTTGTCTTATCTGATATTTGATTTCTTTGACTGCATCGGAGTTCAGAGCAAATATGATATTGTGATGACTGCTGCCATTGAAATGGCCTCTGATCTTCATAGAAAAACTGAAACACTGGAGAGTAAAACTCTTCCATGTAGTCAGCTATAGGATCCCAGAATACATGATCAGCTTGATGGTTCTTGTAACTTTCTGGTTGTGCAAACTGATCTTCAACAACAATGTACAGTTCCTCAATCGTGAAAGAGAAAGGAAGCAACACTCTCTCCTTGTGTTCTGCCATAGAAAGCTTCTGAAAATAATGATCATGATTATGAAAACTATATGCCTGAATTTGACCTTCTAAACCTTCAATGTCTTTCTCAATGTCTTTAGCAACTTCATCCAAAAATTCCATCTTATCCTCTGCCTTACACTCAAATGATTTTAAATACGAGGACAAGGACAAAGAAAAATTTTCATCTGTTTCTCCATTACTATGATCATTATTCCATTGTTTGAAACCTTGAATTGAAGGAGATTTTGTTACCAACTCTGATCTATCTATCCATTCCTCCAAAAACATAAACCAAAAGTCTTCAAATGACTTAATGGATTTGGCAGGAAAGCTTTCAATCCACTGTTTACATTTCCCTTGAAATGAATCATAGAACAACATAATGCAAACATCTTCATGCTTAACCCTAAGAAGCTCTGTAAAATCACAAAAATCTGATATATGCTTCAAAGTTAAACTCAGATCTTCTCCATTGAATTTTGGACCATTCCTTAGAAAATATGCATCCTTGGGAAAATGATTTGGGAAACCATGAATTCCTGAAAAATCTATGCATGCATACCTTGAAATAAGAATGGTAGCATCTGGGTCCTTCATAACTCCAGTGGAATCACCATGAATCTATGAATTTCGAATTCTTCAACAATGGAGTCACCAAGGTAGATTTGCAGCCTCAAAAACCTTCTGAGCTCCTGCTACCTTCAGAAGTTCAGCTTCATAATTTCGGGAATGAGTAATCTTCAGGCTCCCGGCAGACACACCAAAATGTTATCACCAAAATAGGACCCTGATAGGCTGTTGATCAGACTATCTCAGTGTAACTGTTTCAAACCAATCTTTTGACTAAGGCTTAGCCTCCTTAGCCTGAGAGGGCTCTCTCAAAAGGTTATTGATTCTGATTAAAAATAAGAGGGCTAACTCTTGTGGAATAACGGTGACAAATATGAAGGTTGGACAAACATTACAAAAGTTTCCATTGGGCCTATGGAGTCAATAAAACCTCAGCAAATAATGATACAACCTTTACATAGAAGTCAGGGCATGTGGCATTTAAATGTTCAAAACACAACTCTTATAAAACCACAGTTCATGAATGTGTACAGGAAATCAGAGTAGCATAAGTGAATTCTGAGTGATTACACATCTATGCAACTGTAAAATAAATCAAGGATAAAGTAAAACCACACATCTTGAACATAGAAACACTTTATGAATCCTGAGAAGAAAAGCAGTTCTATTATATTACTGAACTCTGTCTTTCTACATAAGCCAAAACAGTACTCTGTTTTATAAAATATCCCACCCTCATTACATAGATGTTTCAGCTATATATAGAATTCTTATTCTACCTAATTCGAGATTCCTCCTCCAGCATGAGGGGAATTCGATAACTACTTTTGATGACACCTATCTGCTATGAAACTAACTATTAAATACAATAAATTGCTAACTGGAGTTTTAAAGAGTTCTAATTTGACTATGACTCTAACTCTATCTTCCATGCATAACGATTTCTCCTTGTTCTTTGACACCTGGTCCCTTTTTGATCTGGCTGAGCTGGGTGTTTAATACTCCATATCGACCTTGAACGCTGAATCCTTTAACTGCTTAGTGGTGTTAGGAGATGTCCCTTGCTTCTCGGTTCCAGTTCTCCTCAAATTGTTCGAATATACAGCAGCATGTCTTCTAGCCTTTAATAACCCAAAAATATAGAACACTACCATGTTCCTGATGTGTTGGAGGCTTCATCGATGGACAAGTGTGCAGGCCAAAGTTCCTTGTATGCAACTCATTTAATACCCTATGAACGGTGATAAAGTGGCTTTATAACAAAAATTTAAACTTGAGTTAAAATATTCCACCTTTTTTAAAGTACACCTGTCTTGATCTGAATGGTGATTGTAGCTCCATCTGATATCTTGCATATCCTTTAGGTGTCTCTCTTTCAAAATTCCTGCTCATAATACCAAACTGCCTGTCTTGCGCAAAAATCATCACCTACAGCAGTTTCGTAGCGCGCTACGAAACTACTGAATCATTTGAAACAGCTTTCCTTTGACCCGAGACTTTTACCACCCAGACATTTGATTGCCAAAAACTCCCTTCGACTAACTGTGCCTTCAGATCTTCAATTTTCATTATCCCAAGCACCTCCAGTAGTATTCAAAAACAAGGCCATGAGAATACCAGAGACCGTTGCAAACATTAGCATTTAAGCAACAACTTTGGCACCAAGTAAAGGCTGATCTGTATACTGACCCAGAATCTTAAATGAGACACCAATTAAAACAGGAGATACAACTGCTAAAGCACTAGGCTTTATCATCTCCTGAAGTGAAGCAGTTGCTACTATTGCAACACAACGCGCATAACCTGGCTTCTCTTGATTTGTCATTATGCCAGGTCGATCTATAAAGTGCCTCCGCATTTCCTTAACAACTTCCTGGGCAGTTCGACCAACTGCATAACATGCCCATGCACTGAATAGGAAAATAAGCATCGATCCCAATAGACCTCCAAGAAATACCTCTGGAATAGCTATATCAACCTGCGTAAATGGTTGATGAGCATAAGCTGATACTTCATATAGGCACTGAATAAAAGAAAAGAAACTAATGCAGCAGATCCAATTGCAAAGCCTTTGGTGGTTGCTTTTGTGGTGTTCCCGACTGCATCAAGAAGATCTGTAATTTCTCTTACACTTTCAGGCTGTTGACTCATTTCCACAATTCCACTTGCATTATCAGCTATTGGCCCAAACATATCCATTGTCAAAATATATGCTGCAGTACTAAGCATTCCCATAGTAGCTACGGCTGTGCCAAAAAAGCCACCTGTTGGAGTTCCATCGGACTCAACTAGACCTGAAGTTCGTCCAAGCCAGAATGTGGAAATAATATCCACAGTGATAACAAGTACTAGGAGAGCAGTTGATTCCAAACCGTAATTTGACCTGAAGGGTTCACAATGTATACAGGTTGGCCCATGGACTGCAAAATTTTGTTATAGTGTTTAACCACCACCCGTTCGAAGGAAGAACCGCTTGCCTCTCCTCTATTCTCAGTAGAACCCTCTTTACACCGAGAGCCTCCCGGCTCTTCATGTTAGCCTAGAGTTGATCTTTCACTACCCTTTTTCTTCTTAAATCGAAGTCGGCTCTCTTGGCAGCGACCAAACAGGACCTCTGAGGAGAAAGCAATTGCGCCTCCGGAGGGGATTCGAACCATCGACTTCTCTAAGCCCCATTTTTAGGTAAATGAAAGGCTGGGATCTATTATGATGACGGTGGAGGTGGTGGTTGTATGTGTCGTCCAACAATTTGGACATTTTTTGTCGCATGTGCTCATGGTTGTGGTGAAACTCTTAAAGAAAACATAAAGATTGGCGTGCCGACATGTCCTGAAGTCAAGAAAATGGTTCAAGAATTGTTTTCATTGGTGTTGAACCCAGGTCTTTATAATTCAAACTCCAGACTTGAATTGTGTGCTAATGCAACGCAAAGTTGCAAGCGGCAGGAAAGGATTCGAAACCGACACATTCTCCACCTTCTCCATCCAAATTTGGCTTGAAATATATCTCATTCTATATACGATTACCTCCAGGATTGGACCAAACGGAATTGTAATATATTTCCTGCTCTGCCTCTTAATGTTATTGATGAGCTGTTCAAATCATCTTGTTTACAGAATCCTGAGCACTTGGTCTCCTGCCTCAAGTTGTAGTAGGGTCTCACAGTCTTGAGATGAATAAATCCCAAATACAATGAACCTTCTCCAGTGCATCAATTTGTCATCAAACAATTGGAAGCCGCAAAGGAAACTCCCATGACATTAATTTAATGGTACATTTATAATAGAGCGGAGATCCCAGCTAGGTAATTTCCCATAGATAGAAGCCTTTCTGATCCTTCAACATTTTGCACGGGAATATGTCTTGAATAAATGGATATAGGAACAGAGGCTTGATCCTCTTCATTTGTTGATGGACCAATTTGACTAGCAGTGCCTGCCTTCCGAGGATAAGCAGTCGGATCTGATAGACAGAGTGTATAGGCTGACAACTGTTGATGGATATGACAGTTGTGAAATCATGGCTATGGATTCGAACAAATCCCCAATTTCGTAGCGCAGCCAGTGCAAAATATGAATTATGCGCTACGAAATCACTTAAAGCATGTTGCGCTGCGAAACTGCTGAAAAGGATTTATGTGCTTTACCATCAAACCAAATGTAAGACATTTGGCATTGAAATTTTGTCAGTGATAACAGTCCAGTTGGGGAAAATCAGCGGACTGGCAGTGGTGGCGGCGGTTAATGGCAGAGGGGAGATAATGGCAGCTAGGGACACGCAGGGAAATGATGAACATGATGTTAGCTAACAGATCGGCCCGAACACCTCACCCCCTCGCCACGAATTGTGCTGTAATTCAAAAATGCTTGGTTGAAGACTCGCATTACCCGCTGATCATTTGCACTTGCAACTGTTCTCAGCGAAGTACGCGTCCTCTGCCTCCACAGTCTGTTAACCCGAGCTTTTCGTCCCGTTTCAAAATTCTCCCACGTACCAAGCCTATTTAGAAGCGCAGTGACATCCTACAGAAGCCGACCGAGCGTTCTATAGGAAGAAATTCTATAGGAAGCACGGCATAGCCTCCCGGAGCAGAGAAACTTGGACTTCCTGTGTCGAATGTGGAGTCTTGAGAGAGGTATGCTCGAAACCACTCTTCCCTGCATCGTATATTTCGAAAGGTGGTGAATTGAACTGTCTGGAGTAGGAGAATTAGAGACAAGTCTGCCTGTGGGTCAAGAATAGTAGTTTTCTTGTGTGTTACACGGAATTTTTCAATTGGTTCTGCGTCAAATTCTCCTCCATAGTTCCTATTAAGAAATTCCTCCTCTAGAAACGATAAACCACTGTGAGGGGTAACTTGTGCATGAAGAATGTGAATTTTACGTGTTTGTATGCATGTTGGGGATGAAAATTGAGCTTTGCACTCTGTCTGTGGAATCCTAATTCCCCTTTTGACAGTCAAGTTTTGGGCAGCAAAAGCATTAGAACCAGGGAATTGGTGCAAAAGTGAAATACAAACACCTGAGAGATCCTGTCCTGAGGATCAAAAGAGGAAACCATAAAATAGCAGTCCCTTTCTACTTGGAGCATTGAAACAGGGCACTCTCACCATGCCAGGAGGGTTTATTAGGAAGGAACCCTTGGATTCCAGAAAATTGCGTGAAACTCTCGAGGTGGTGAGCCTATTCACCCGTGCCAATTGGATGAAATTTTGTGACAGAATTCAGGGGCATGACGATGAAATAACAGAGGAATTCTTGATGTCCCTGCATCCTAAATCAAAGACACTGGCCACTGCAAATTTCAGAGGGTTGACCCTAAAGCTTACCCCACAACTCATTAGTCGAGTTACTGATCTGCTAGTGGGGATACCCTGGAGCAAAGAGGAGAGGGCAATGGGCCAAAAAGCCAAGAAAGAATTCTTCCTACCAGAGGAATAGTTTTCAGAAGATAAGAACATGGTCCGGAGAGCCAGCTTGCATCCTTTTTGGAGGGAGGTCAGTCTTCAGATCATGAAATACATTACCTGTGAGAGGCGGTTCAGTATTGTTTACGGCTATCACTTCCGATTGCTGAGCGAACTCGGACATGGGATGGATTTACTTCCAGAACAAAAGTTAAGCATCCCCTATTTCCTCCTACAATCACTAATTTAGTGTGGCACAAAATTGAAGGAAGGGACCCCGGATCAGCTAGCCCATCATGGGCTTATCAAGCTTCTAGTGGAAGATGCCCTCCATACCTACACTGTCCCTCTCTCTTGGGAGATTTTCCACAACATGTCCAAGGATGATGATATTCGAATTCTGGCCGAGGAACTCACTTCATCCAGCAGTGAAGAAAGGGAACACATTGAGGCAGAAGAGAAAGCCAGTGGAAAAGAAACACAGGACAGACCACCACAGAGAGAACAAGAAGAGAAACAAGGAAAAGGCCAAGTTGCAAAGCCTAAAACTGTGGGAGGAACAATGGCACAAACACCCAGGGAGAAGAGATTGCAGAGTAGGGCAGAGAGGACTGAAAAATTCCAAACAAGTGAGGACACAACCAAGGCAACCACACCAAAATTAAAAGGAAAGACACCCCCAGCCAAGCAGACCGAAACAGTGAAGACAGTCTCTATAGGAAGCCAGAAAACAATTTCTACAGGAATCCTGAAAATAGATGACATAGGACTTTCTACAGGAAGTCTGGAAACGGAGCAGCAAAGGGAGAAATCGCCTGAGATTTTGGCCAGGGAGGCGGCAACAGTGCTGGCTTCCCCCAACAAATCTCCAAAGCAAAAAGGGAAGCGAAAAAGGGAGCCTTCCATGTATTTTAAGGCAAGAAGGAGCATGCGGATAAAAACTGGCAAACCCCAGCCATCGTTGAAAGAGCCAATCACGATTGTAGACACATCAGCTACACAAAAGGAGAGGTCTCCCTCAAGGGCATCCATCACCATGAACGGGGAAGCCTGAAGACATCCACCTGGGGAGAAAGAATGAAAATGTTGGACACAAAGGCCTCTCTACAGGATGTTGAGGCTATTCTACAAGAAACACTGGCTAGGCTAAAAGAGACCAAAGAAATGGAAGGAGAGGCAACTAAATCACCACAGGAGGAAGAAAAAGTGGAGAACATTGTGGAACCTAGCCCCCAGCCCAGCTTGGGCTCCTACTATAACTTCTTAGAGTCCAGAAATATCATTCCCCAAAAATTCACAGTGCCACTTTTCCTTGCACTAGAAGAAGAGAGAGTAAGGACCCACACTTGGATGAAGATCGCCAAGTCCAAGGGTGCGGCAGATATAGGTCCCCTAGAGGAACAACTCAAAGGGGCGAGAAAAGAATTGGCTAGGGTAAAACATGTGGGAAGCTGTCAGAGGGCCAAGCTACAGGAAGAAAACGAGCTGCTTAAACAGCAGCTACAGCTACAGGGACAGAAGAAGGAAGATAGGCCTCCCATCTTGGGAGAACAATAGCAATAGGAGGAGCCCACAATAGACAAAGAAACCCCTGATGAACAGCAGAGAAGAGAAAGGTTGCAGGCTGAAATTGAGACACTAACTAGACAGCTACAAGAGAAGGAATTGCAAGCAGGCCAGGAGATAGAGTCTCTAAAATAACAGGTACAAGAAAAGGAGGCCCAACTGGCCTACATGGCCAGCTGGGCGATGGAAGCTCTGAAGTGTAAGTAGCCTGCCAAATCATACGCCCTATACCTTAAGGATCAGTGGTTGCAGTTTTAGATTAACACCTTGGCCCAAAGGGGCATCACTCCATTTCAAAATTATCATCAATTTGTGGCTTTATGTGACAGTAGTTCATTAGAGGATAGGGCCAAATTATCAAAGTTTTATTTGCACAACTTAGCCCTTCCAAACATGAATTCATGGGATCCCAACACTGTGGTAGGAGATGTCCAACTTATGGCCATGGCCTCTTGGATGAATCATGAGGAAAAAAGAGCAGCAGAGGACCGCAGTATTATGAGCAGGGAACTCAGTGAGCCACTAATGATCAGAGCAGAGCCGGACGACCCCTCAGCAGTGATAAGTGCCCACCAGCACTTGGCCAATAGCCCTCAGGATTTACTAGAGTACATTGAGCGACAGGCTCAAGCTATTGCCCACTTTGAGGACATGGAGAGACTATTGGGGGGTAATTGCCTTCATGCCTACACAAGGTGGTTCAACACACTGCCTCACAGCTTGAAGATTAGAGAATACCACACCCCAACTAGGATGAGGGAAGCCTTGGCATGAGTACCTCTCTACAAAAAGTCCATGCAGAATCTTCAGGCCAACTGGATCGGCCTCAAGTTAAGTCCTCCTTTGCTTTTGGGGCTGCTGGAAGGAGGCAAAGAAGAGGAGGAACATAGGTAGTGGGAAGAAGTGGAGCGAAAGGCCAGATTTCATGACAGACAAGAAGATATCACCGCGGAGGCCTGGGAGGTGAGAGAGGCAATCAGGGCAATCAAGGATGAGGAGCTGGACTAGTTTCTTAGAGGATGAGCAACCCATTTAGCAGGGGGGTGATGATGAGCCCCGAATTGGGTAACTTATTGGGCTCATTTTGCCTAATTGTTCTTGATCAATCCACCATTTTTTATAGTTTATGCATTTTTTTTTAGTATGTTAATGTTAGTTGAATGAATGAGGGTGGTCACTTTACCAACATGGCTAATACGTGGTTATTTCAGGTTTTTTTGGACAAATTTTGGAACAAAGCCAAGCAATTATGAGCCAGATGATAGCCAAGCATGAAGGAAAAGGGGTGAGGATTCGTAGGGAGGTTGTCTCTTGCATTAAATGGCCCTTCCTCGAAATCTCCACCCTCAACTCGGAGCTCAGCAGGCCACCAAAACGAATCCTAAAGGCAGCCGAGCAGCTTTGTGAAGAGTGACTATTTACTGGCAGTTTGAATAGCCAAGCCCCTTGAGTTAAGGAAGGCTTCTAGGACCCTCGTAGGGCATAAATAGGAAGGCTTCGGCCTTCATAGTTTACTTTTTTGGACTGTTTTTTCTTTGCACTAGAGCGCTGTTATTTTCCAGCTCCTTTTGTAGCTCCTGCTGTATAACTTTCTTGTGACATGATTATTTTTGGGTAATGAAAAGCAGCTCTATTTGGCATCAACTCTGAGTTCTTTATAGGAGCCTGTAGCTCTTGGGGTTGGGCCCAACCCAAGTGCCAAGGCTTCCTTTCTGTACTGTTATTTGTTTTTTATGTCTTTGCAAAATAATTTCTATTAAGTAGATTAAAATCTTGCTGATTATCTAGGTCACTGTTGATGATTAGAAAGGATTTTGATCTTTAGATTGAGTTGATAGGTTATTAACAGGGAAAAGCTTCAGAAAAATGCCATCAAGCACCTCTGATTTCACCTCTCCCTTAGTGGGATCAGGAGCTGGGATCAAGGTGACCTTGCTGCCAACAAAAACACTGTCTTTGCTTTGCCATGCAATCATTAGTGTTCGATTTTTATTTGCAGAAGTTGGTTACATGTTCAGATTCTTGATTGCTTCACTGCATAGCTAGTATACATGGTTTCATTGCAAATAAACTTCTGTTCATTCTCTTTATTGTTAGCTAGATCAGATTAGGTTAATGTAACTAGGTCTCTGATTTTCCAAGTCTTCGTTGGTTCAGTTGGAGAAACAACTTGCAGAGCACCCGTACCACTTCTCTATCTGCCCATACTCCATCAATCCCATCTGCTCCATCCCCTAACGTGGATTCTTGCCTCACGTTTGCCACATTTGCTCACATAACCCTAATTTTTGTGCAACATTGCTTCACTCCTCCTTGAACAAATCCAACCATCTTCATCTCTACTGAGCTCCATCTACCAAGTCCTGGACCTCCTCACACCCTTATCCTACCTCCATACTCACTCCTTCACCTTTCCTCCTCCATCCATCCTCCAAAATCCCATTTCTGAACATCCTGTAGAAAATTCCAGACATCCTATAGGAATTCCAAAACATCCTATAGAACCCCTGCAGACTTCCTGTAGAAGCTCATGAATGAGGTTTCTTGATAGCCAAACTCTGTGGAACTCTCTAGAAGGGTGTTAGGGACCCCTTAGGCCCTCTCTGAACCTTCTCGATCCCCACCAAGCATTTCCTCTCGCCAATCCACCTCTGAACAGTAAAAAAAGTTAAATCGCATGCATGATAATTCAGACAACTTATTCAAAAATACAAAAAAGATGTTTTTTTCAGATGTCACTGTAGAAGTATCTTAGAAACATGCATTTTACCTTCCTAGAAGTCAATTGCATCTCTTTTAGTAGCTTGCATCCTCTTTCTTGCATCAGTAGGGCTAGCTGGTAAAATTAGGGTTTGTTAGGGCTTGCGTTTCCTTTCAGCTTTCCAGTTTCTTTCTACAAGTAGATTAGCCTTCTTTGAGTTAGCTTTCATCCATCAGTTAAAAAGCTTCTTCTAAGAGCTCATAGAAGTTGGCTTAAGCTCCTAGCGGACTTATGCTAGCTGACTAAGTGACAGCCACGGCAAGAGCTAGTACTTGTGCATACAACATCGTCGCTTCCAAGTTTGTTACGAACTACCGGGTTGCTAAGAGTAAAGAAGGGAGTCCCAGGAGTTGCAACATTATTGCTACAATACTGGAGCCCACCACTTGCCTCGTTTCATTGCAATTTCTTTGAACCACACAATTGACTGTGCCTCTGATTTAGGCCTATTGAATTCTTTATTCAACGCGGTCTGGATGTCTGCCCCTCCAGCGTTTGGGTTATCATTAGAGTATTTAATGTAGCAGGTTAGTGCGCGATCTTGTAGTGAACTAACTAGTGTTGCCTTCTTCACGTGATCATCTGTCACGCTCTGAGCTTCCCATACAGCTTTTACGATGAACCAAAACTGGTCTGGGCCTCGATTTCCCAAGCCTTTAAAGAAAGCCAGCTTCACTGAACTTGCCATGCTGAACTGTAGTGGAGGTGGTGGTGGTATGGGTGAAGTCACAAGTGATGGTGGTGAAGTTGGAGGTGGTGTGGTGGAGGTGGTAGTCGCAGGAATCCTTGTCTTATTAACTAAATAAAACTTCACGCAAAAGCCTACGCTACTCCCTCCTCATCACCCAATGGAGGTGCAATCAATGGACTATATTTAGGACCATTTCTTCCTTTGTTCCTGTAATTTTTTCTGCTTCGCATAGCTCCGAACATCAAGGTAGCTGCAAAACCCATTTTTTGCACAATAACATCTTAATTTAGGTATTCAAATAATTCAAGTACTTACCTCGTGGACCTTTGAAAAAGTGTGGCTCTGCCTCATTGTATCTAAATGAGGTATTGACTGTGAATTCAGGCACAAATCCTTCTATGATGTGATCGAGCCAATGATTGACAGCACGGGCGATCTTATCCTTAGAAGCTTCCAGTATTTGTATTAGCTCCTGTTAGGATATTTCGACACATAGGAAATAGTTAAGTACAACTTGGTCTAGTATAGAGTTAGGTATAGAGTTAGGTAAAGTGTGTTTCTTTACCTTGTACATTTTGTAACTTACAATCCGACGGTCACGATATGTAGTGATCCGACGGTTCATTCTCTCCTCGGTATTACCGACACTTGATCCGTGGCTTGACACTCGATTGGTCCATGATTTCTATTTAAAGCACATGAAGGGTCATTTGTAGGGTAATCCGTCTATGAGAAAAGCATATGTAAGTTTTCATTCTTTTATTAATAAATTGCCTGAAGTGGCCGTGTTGGCTCAGGTCGTGGAATATTTCCCTCTTTGAGGGTTTTAACCACGTCAAAAATACTGGTGTATTGATCTGCGATCTGGTTGTGAGTGGTGTCCTTTGGTGTTCTGTCTAAGGAACTTACCCTGTAAATTCCTACATGGTATCAGAGCTATTTGAGGGCCGCGTCCGTTGGTGATCCAAATATGAAGCCGGTAGAACTGCATCTGACTGTTGTTTCCTAGATCTACTATTTTTGACTGCTTTCAGGCCGAGAGGACTGCTCTGTTGTGTTGGGAGCATCTGTTCCAGTGAGGAACCCCTTTCGTTTCATGCGAAAAGGTTTCTGGTAGCCCTAGCTGCGTCATTTTTAAGATCTGGAGGTATACAGTGTTTATTTGCAGTTTACAGTTATTTTCTCTCTGTTTATTTCGGTTTCGGTTTATTTAGATTTTTTTATTACCAGATCTATACCTTTCATTTCTGCATATGCTCTTTGCCCTGCGACTCTGTGCGATCTGGGCAAATCAAAAACAGAAAGGAAGGATTTTTCTCATGCATATGCTCTTTTCCCTGCGCCTTAGGGTGATCTCGGAAAATCAAAAACATTGAGGAAAATATTTAGTTTCCGGCTAAAGCTAACTTTGAGCCGCAAGGTTCATTTTTGAAAATATTTAGTTTTTTGGCTAAAGCTAACTTCAAGCCGCAAGGTTCGTTTTTTTGTATGTCCGTGTTGGGTTTTGTGTTTTTTGTTTTGTAGGGAAAAAGAGCCTTCTCAAAGCAAGCACGCAACCCAAAGCATCAACCCCCCCCTCTCTCTCTCTCTCTCTCAAATTTTTTGTATAGCTCAATTGGTTCTCTCTCTCTCTCTCTCTTAAATTTTTTGTATAGCTCAATTGGTTCAAAGCTATTTTAAGAGAGTAGAGGTCTTGGGTTCAAGTCTCCATTTTTTGGGGGCGGATTTTTTCATTTCCGCACATTCCTGCACTTCGTTGGCGACTTCATCAACATTTTTTCAAAAAGCCATAATTTCTTCATCTGGAAGCCGTTTTCAGAGCCGTTTTTTTTAAACCAGCCTAATTTTTTGAGATCTATCCATTGGAACACTTAGTTTCAGCATCTCTAGCTTCAGTTTCCGTTGAAATGGAAAGTCAATACCAAGTTACCCTTGACAGCACCAACTACTTCTAATGGTTGTCCTACATTGAGGATTTACTTAGAAGTAAAGGTCTCTACAGAATAGCCTCAGACCAAGAAAAGAAACCGAAGGATGAAGATAAGGCTGCTAAATGGGAAAATAGGCAAGATCAAGCACGTGGATTGATAGGGATGTCTATTTCTCCAGATCTTAGATTCCGTATTGCAGAACTTGATACTCCTGATGAAGCAATGAAACAAATCAATAAAGTTTTTGGGATTAAAAATGAAATTAGAGGCCATCAACTTGAAAATGAGTTGCTTACATTGGACCCTAATAATTTTTCTTGCATTGAAGATTTCTTGTCCAAGTTCAAGACCCTTAGATATCTCTTGGAAGGTGTTAAGGTTAAGAAAGAAGATAGTAACCTTATCTATTCCATTCTTACTAAGTTGGGACCAGCCTACTCTGTGTTTGTTTCCACCTTCCATTCTACAAGAGAAGCCTTCTTTTCTCAAGGAACAGACTACAAGTCCCCTTCCTTTGACTCTTTTTGTGATTCTTTAATAAGAGAACAAGAAAAACTCTTACACCTTGGTCTTCTTAATCTTGGAAACTCTTCCAAGAAAGCGTTAGCCGCCCAGCAGCAACCAAATTCAAAGAATCCTAAGAAGTCATATCCTAAAAAGAATGATCCTAAACCAAACAAGGGTCCTAAGCAATTTCAGCCTCAAAATGAAAAATCATTTCAACAAAATGATAAGACAAATAAAAACAAAGGGAAGAAGACTGATAGACATTGCAAATTTTGTAATCGAGATGGCCACTTAGAATCCAAATGCTTTAAGAAGATGGAAACCTTGGAAGTAGCGATGAAGAAACATAACATCCATTTGGAGCAATCTTCAACTTCAACTTCATCTTCAGGAATGGCACTTTCTACATGTGGTTGTCAAGCATCTCGGACTGGCTACGCACTAAATGTATCTTCTTCTTCTCATTCTCATGAGTGGCTCATTGATTCTGGAGCTTCTTATCACATGGCCAAAAACAAAGCCATGTTTTCTTCTTTAAATGATTGTAACACCAAAAATATATATGTTGGTGATGATAGATCTCTTAGTGTTGTAGTGACTGGAACTGTTCATCTAGATAATGGTCAGTTTAATGATGTATTATGTGTTCCAACCTTATCCTGCAACCTTCTATCTGTATATCAGATAACTCATTCAGGTGAAGGTAAAATCGTTGAATTTTCACCTCATGATGTTATAATCAAGGACCTAAGAGATCCTAAAAAGATTTTAGCTACTGGCATTGCTGATGATTCTACAAGGTTGTATAAGTTTCACAACTTTGGGTCAACAAATATTCCCTCAGTATTTGTTGCTCATAACGATGAAGTGAGCAAACTTTGGCATGAGCGATTTGGTCACTTAAACTATCGCTCCTTCAGCATCTATGTAAAGAAAATATGGTGACAGGTCTTCCTATGGTATCTTGCAGAGATGGTGTTTGTTCTAGATGTGTATTCGGAAAACATCATCGGGACAGTTTTGAAAAACGTGCCTCTTGGCACGCCTCAGCCCCTTTACAGCTTGTGCATAGTGATTTATGTGGTCCACTTCCAGTTGTGTCATTCTCTGGCTGCAAGTATTTCTTAACTTTCATTGATGATTTCTCTAGACGCACTTGGGTATACTTCTTAAAACTCAAGAGTGAAGTATTTAACACATTTTTGGCCTTCAAGGCCTTTGTTGAAAAACAATCTAGACATCAAATTCTTAAGCTAAGATCTGATAATGGCGGAGAATATGCTAAAAACACATTCATCAACTTTTGCACTGAGAATGGAATTCAAATGCAACATATTGTTCCATATACTCCACAAAAAAATGGTGTAGCTGAAAGGAAGAATCGCACCTTAAAGGAAATGGCTAATTGTATGCTACAATCTAAAGGACTTGGTCTTAGTTTTTGGGCAGAAGCAATTAACTGTGCAAATTACATAATAAATCGCACTCCTACTAAGGCTTTAAAGAATATCACTCCAGAAGAAGCATGGAGCTCAATCAAACCAGATGTAAGTCACTTTCGTGTTTTTGGAAGTGAAGCATGGGCCCATATTCCAGATGAAAAGCATAAAGCTTTAGAACCTAAGAGTGAAAAATGTACTTTTGTTGGATATTCTGAAGATGTCAAAGGCTACAGACTTATTCCATTTAAGTCCAAAAATGTTATCATTAGAAGAGATGTAAAATTTGATGAAAATATATCGGCCTACGAGCCTAGTCCGGCGGATGTGCCACCTCTCCCTATCTCTTCTACTTTTGAAAATACTTCTTCTTCAGATGATGAAAGTGAGGATGATAATCCTCCCCCACCATCTCAGGATCCTCCTTCAGCTCCTCAGCTTCCAAAATGGGTTCGTGCTACTCGAGATGCAGCAGGTGATCTTGTCGGTGATCCTACAGATCAATGACGCACACGTTCTCAGTTTGACAGAGCCTCTTCTTTACTAGCTCAAGCTCCAGTAAATTATGATCCTGACACCTTTACAGAAGCTTCAGGCCATCCAGATTGGGAAGCAGCTATGAATGAAGAATATCATTCATTATTGGAAAATGATACATGGGATCTTGTTCCTCTACCAAAGGGATGAAGACTTGTTAGATGAAAATGGGTTTACATAACCAAGTATGGACCAGATGGGAAAGTTGATAAACATAAAGCTCGTCTTGTTGCTAAAGGTTTTTCACAAGTTGAAGGCATTGACTACACTGAAACCTTCTCCTCTGTTGCCAAAATGAACTCTATCCACCTTGTTCTTTCCCTTGCTGCCTCGTTCAAATGGGAAGTCCATCAGATGGATGTTAAATCTGCCTTCTTGCATGGGGACTTGCATGAAGAAATCTACATGGAACAACCCATTGGCTTCATAAAAACAGACTCCAGCCTTGTATGTCAGCTTAAGAAATCCCTTTATGGTCTCAAGCAAGCTCCTCGAGCTTGGTATGCCAAAATGGATAGCTTTCTTTTAGAATCTGGCTTTTCTAGGTGTCATTCTGACAATACTGTCTACACCAAGAAAGTGGGCAAGTCTCTTATCATTCTTGTTCTTTATGTTGATGATCTCATCCTTACCGGTAGTGATCCCAACCTTATAAACCATGTGAAGTCCAGCCTTAAAAAATAAATTTGAAATGACAGACTTAGGACACTTACATTATTTTCTCGGTCTTCAAGTCTTGCAATCCAAGGAGGGTATTTCCCTTTCCCAGTCCAAGTATGCCTGTGATATTCTACGCCATTTTCACATGGAAGACTGTAAGTCAGCCCCTTCTCCCTTCCAGTCTGGAGTCAAACTTTCAATCACTTGTACTTCTCCTGAAGTTGATGCTACCTTATACTGTCAACTTGTAGGAAAACTTCTGTATCTAACCCATACTCGACCTGACCTTTCCTTTGTCGTTGGCCTTGTTGCTCGGTTTATGCAAAACCCACGTGAAATTCATTAGAAAGAAGCTAAAAGAATACTTCGTTATGTTCGAGGTACAGTTCAGTTTGGGATTCATTACAGTGCCGAAGCATCTCCTCTATTGGTTGGTTTCACTAATTCTGATTGGGCTGGTGACCCTGATGATCGAAAGTCTACTGCCGGTTATGTGTTCACTCTTGGTTCAGGACCTATTACATGGGCTTGCAAGAAACAAGGTGCCATTTCTCTTTCATCAACAGAAGCAGAGTATCGTGGTGCCGTAGAAGCTAGTAAGGAAGCCTTGTGGCTTCGTCAGATCCTGTCAGAGTTTGGCTTTCAGCAGCAGCATCCGACTACACTTTGGTGTGATAATCAAAGTGCCATTCAACTATGCAAAGATCCAGTCCAACATCAGCGCAGCAAAAACATTCAACTGCACATGGACTTCATCAGAAATCTCATTCACGACCATGTTCTTGAAGTGCAATATTGTTCAACAGATGATCAAGTTGTAGACATCTTCACAAAGGATCTCACAGAGGCGAAGTTCACTAAACTTCGATTTATGGTTGGAGTTCAGGAAGTTGTCACTAAGGGGGGATAGGCACTAGTGCCTCCTTCCTTCTCCTATTGTGTCATAATTGTAAATCCTTCAATCCTATCCCAAGTTGTTCTTAAGGGGGGATGTTAGGATATTTCGACACATAGGAAATAGTTAAGTACAACTTGGTCTAGTATAGAGTTAGGTATAGAGTTAGGTAAAGTGTGTTTCTTTACCTTGTACATTTTGTAACTTACAATCCGACGGTCACGATATGTAGTGATCCGACGGTTCATTCTCTCCTCGGTATTACCGACACTTGATCCGTGGCTTGACACCCGATTGGTCCATGATTTCTATTTAAAGCGCATGAAGGGTCATTTGTAGGGTAATCCGTCTATGAGAAAAGCATATGTAAATTTTCATTCTTTTATTAATAAATTGCCTAAAGTGGCCACGTTGGCTCAGGCCGTGGACTGTTTCCCTCTTTGAGGGTTTTAACCACGTCAAAAATACTGGTGTATTGATCTGCGATCTAGTTGTGAGCGGTGTCCTTTGGTGTTCAGTCTGAGGAACTTACCCTGTAAATTCCTACAGCTCCAATGTCCAAAAAATAGGACTATCAAGTCTCCACCTTCCTTGACTATTTGCTAGCTTCACGATCCACTTGTATAGCTCAACTAGAAAGGAATAATAAAATATCTCATGGATTTCTATATATAGGTACCTATCCAGCTACTGTTCCTTTGTCAGTTGCGGATTTCTATTCTCCTGCGTCGTGAATTTGTGGATCTTCCTATCCATCCAGTTTCTGATCTCTTTCTTAGTTGGATTCTAGTGATACGACATCACACATCTCTTATGCAGATTCTGGTCTCGACAATGGAACCATTTGTTGGCTACGTGGGGCCTGACCCAGGTTTAGCGTTAGTTATCCAAACAAATCCCTACACTACTGGCCCTTCCGACATCATCCGGCAAAGCACGAATTGAAGTCTCAACCAAAGCAATATGGGGGGATGCGAGAGCCAAGTTTCTACACCCTAAGATGGTCATGATGTCAGTTTATTCCTTCTATCCATGCTTTGGCATAGGTCATTAAGTTCTAGGGTCTATCTATCTAGCCCTTTATTCCATCGTTCGGTACTTCTGTGAAGGAGTACAATTGACCTTCTCATAGCCCTAACTTACGGTTCAGGTACTTGCTAGGACAACATATCGTGAAAATTCCCAAATTAGCTTAAGTGTCTTACTTATCTTATTTAACAATCATCGTTAGCACCGCGTAAACAAATACGCTTATTTGCATTCAATTATCCAACATAATTACATAATTCGCGCATCACATAAGCATTATAAATGAAATTCATAAACAATATGACAAGATGCATTAACAAGAAACAAGGACACAAAATTTGTAAAATGCTTCTCTTTATTGATATCTTCAGATGATTACAGACTCTACCTATCTTGCGCACACATCTATAGGGGTTTGCGCACTTAGCTGTGGAATTCCACCCTAGGCCTCTGCACACTCAACTGCAAAGCCTCTACCTATGCTAAGACCCGAAACTTAGACTTCCCTCCTTATCGCTCAAGACTTCTTACTTCTCCCCAAAACTTATTACTACTTAGAGCTTACTTACTTTGCTCCTTTTATACAATCCCATGGTCCACAAACCATGGGTAGATATTTACATCTGACTTTAAACTTTACAAAGTAAGGGCGGGAAACCCTTTATGACTCATGACACCTTCATGCTCCGCAGCCACAAAATGCGGAGACTTTACAACTTTATTACAAAACTTGACCCAAAACGTGGACTTTTAGCCTCAAAACTGTCCTTGGGGGATCCCGTTCCCAATAGTTCCCTCGTTTCAAATGAAGGCTCTAATTCTGGAATAGTTGTCGTGGTTTGCTGCCTGAGTTCTCTGTACTTATGAATGGAAGTTTCCCATTCGGCGACGATTGCTTTAGCACGTTGAGTGAATTCTTTAGCCAAATTTGACGCTAACTCCATTGGCCGTTAGCTTTGCAGGTTGACCCATTGTTATCCACACGAGTCACAAACCTATTTTAGAGTTAGAACCTGTGTCTGGACCGGTGGTCGTAGGTCTCTAATCACCTTCTTTGTTTTTGCAGGCTCTTCCTCAATTTGATCAACCTGGGCCTCGATTGCATCAATCTTATCATTGATCTGCTACATGTGGGTAGGGTCTATATAGTCCTTTATGCTGATGAATAATCTCTATATTCGCTCTCTCATTGGGTAGACCAAGTGATTTTTCAGTGCTAGGCTTCCTGTCCAATCATGGACTTTGTTTAATAGAGCGTAGCTGTCCGCGAGGGCACCGGCTAGTGCCTGCTTCTTTGCTTCCACTTCAGTGATTTTTCCCTTGATATTCCTCTTGTAGATCTCTAGTGGGCTCGACAGTGCTAATATTACCATCTCCAGCTTCCTTTTCATGTCAACATTAGTGGCTACTATTTTTGAGCATGCCACCTAGATGTGGTCGCAACAATTTACTAGCATGCAGGTCATGATGTCTGTTGGCACTTTTGTGTTTGCATCAATGATTGTTGCCCATAATGACCTGAATCTCTACGTGACCTGATCAACCTGGGCTTGCAAATATGTATTTTCTCGCTTCAGGTGATCGCACTCTTCTGTTACCTCCTACAATTGCTTTGTCTGCTACTCATGCTAGTTGGCCAGATCCTCATGGATATTTTTGGCCCTGTGTGCTTCTTACTGTATGAATGTGAATAGCTGCGTTGACGACCATTGTTGTAGTGTGTCGGCTTGCATTATGTTGGGCTCAGGGAAATGATGATGTATGGGTAGGTTGATGGCATTGGATTTTTTGGAGTTGGAGGTGGGTGAATGAGCTTTTTGTGACTGCGGAGTGAACTATGGAGTGGGGGGGGTAACACTAGGGTTCAGGACCACTGTGAGATTTATATGGAAGAGTGGTCGGTATGGCTCATTCCTTTCTCCCTGTGAAACAATGTCTGGGATTCCTCCTTGTGGTGGGTCTGGCCTAAGAATTAGAGGTGCAACTGATGTTAGTTGTATACCGCTGGCAGAAGTGGTGCCCTTTGCCTGCCCAATTGACTCAACTTATGTTTCCACAGTTATTCATCGTCAGCAAAACATGAGGGTTTCTGGTAGGGACATGAAGGTGGAGGCTGTGTGCAGGGAGGATTCCCACGATTGATGTAGGGTGGTGGAAGTGGTGGTAGGAATCTCTTCGATTATGGGGGATGTGGAAACTGAGTGCCCGACCTCATCAGTAAGGTCGAAAACTGGGGGTGGTGGAGCAGTTTTCGACTTTTTAATGGCCAGATTGTGAACAACTCTTTTCTTTTTTGGCTTGGGGACCGTTGGATGAGATGGTGTGTGGGCTACTACCATGGGGAGTTTCATGGCTAGTGGGGTTGTGATGATGGGTGAGAACATAGTAGAACCTTGAAGTTGGGAGGGATAATTTCTCTCACCTGATTGTCCTTCAAAACTAGCAATTGTTCACCTCAGCTCGAACATTTTCTCCTCCATCTAAAGTACCATTGGTTGGAGGACATCTTCGGCTGGCGTTTTCCTACTGCTTTTTGCTACATCTCCCCCTTGCACCTGCTACTTTAAGGCCCTGAACAGATAGTTGTATTTCCCATCTGTGATTTCGCAGGCCACTCCCGGCCATGATCCCACCTCCTTGTTGAGTGCTGCTGCCATCAGAGTGAACCTCTGTGGCCTCATCTTAAATGTATCCAGGTGGACACACCGTGGTCTAAGATAGGTGTGCACGTGTGAGGCTCCGAACCAGAACTCTTCTGAAAATTCATCCAGCAGAGTCTTTGGTATCCTCTGCATTGACCTTATGGTGGTTAGCATCAGTTCATACCAATCCTTGAAAGTTGTCTCATTTATCTCTTTCGTGTTGGGGTTCCCTGACGCCCTCCATGGTTCATAATAGAGTGCTATCAGTTGTCCTTTGACAATGGTCGTCATTTCCCTTTATTTCAGCGCCCTCCATTTCCACATTGCTAAAGACATCAAAATGTACCCAAATAGGAAATTGGTACCCTACCTATACACATCTTCACATGCTTCAAAAATTTCATTAAGAACAAACGTGGACCAGTTAAGTACCTCTCCTTGGCAACAATGTTCCACAACCGAAATTGCATCTAGTGTGCATTCATTCTTCGTAAAATGTCTCATGGTTTTTCCTGCTATGATGTAGCAGGTGAATCTGATGTCGACCTTGTTGATCATATCCAGCTTTGCTCCTCTTCCACCCCGCTCAGTCCCATATCTTGCATAGTAGTTATCTTCATTCTACTTCTTGGCTCTTTTAGCCCCTGCCTGAAATGTTGTGCTGATTGTGTTCCCTCCTACTGAAAACCCTGTTAGATAATGAATATCATCTACATGAATGGGGTACTCCTTGTCAAGCCACAGTGATCCTCCGTGCATCCTGCTCACCAAAAGTCTAGTACACTGCATTGCGATGAATTGAGTGCCAAAAACAGGTAAGCTTCTCAAATGGAGTAAGGTTGACCTCTGTATTCCTTTGAAATCCTCCTTGACTCTAGAGGTCTTGGTGTCGTCCTCCCTCTAGATGTCTTCTATATAAACTTCCCTCTTTAGAGTTGGGAACTGGAAGCAATCCGTAAGATCGTTGTCGACCAGAATCGCCTTATCGTATTTCCCATACAAATTGTTGACCAGCTCAATTTGTTCGTCTAACGAATCCTATGGGATTGATACGATTCCTTTCGCCATCTCCCTTCATCTCTGGTAAACAGTCTTCACCTGAGGTTTCTCACTTTTGTGTCTCTGCAGCTGTTCTTCAGAGCGAACCTGGAATTATTTTGCTATCTGTAATTGAAACTCTAGAATTTCCTTCATTATCTTATGAGTTAAGTAGCCGGTCTTGACACGACATTTCTTGACTGGACCTTAGCAACTAATTACTATGACAACCTTCCCCATGTGTTCTAGCCATACTTTTCCGCTGTCGGTCGACTTGGACTTGAGAACTGTGATGTGGATTGGGAAAGGACAAAGTGGGCTGCATGGTGTATTTATTTTGCCGTGATGGGGTTATTTATTAACTAAATTTGTGCTTAATGGGAAAATATTTTGCAGCTCCTACTTTGATAGTTGCATTATTGGTTACTTAATATGGAAATGACTACTAGTACAGTGGAAAGGAAGGGTACAGTGTGTGATCATAAAGACTGGAAAAAGTGCCTTCCTACGTGTACCTTGCAGACTGTGACTGCATGTGTGACTACTAATTCTACTTCACCCCCCCCGGGACCACAAATGGGTTGTGGCATGTTGACATTGTTTCCGTAGACTTATTAACATTTGCCTTATTTTCATGATAAAAGCATGAGTCTAATTAGTTTCTTAAAATAACTAACTAACTATTATTACCTCCTACCTACTTGCGAGCTCGTTTCCGAGACCCTCTTTTATCTTGAGTTATATCTTGTAGAAGGGCTTCACGTGTGCACCATTTACCCATCCATGCAACATGAATCCATCTAGTTGCAACAATATCACTGCTCCAAAATCTCTGATTTTTGTAACTATAAACGAGCCCAGCCAATGCATCTGTAGTTTCCCTGGGAATTTCTGGAACTTGCTATCATATAGTACTACCTAATCCCCAACTTCGAATGTCTTCTTTCTAAGATTCCCATCATGACAAGATTTCTTCCTTCTCTACTCCACTGACTGATGAAATTCGGCCAAGAATCGAGATTCCTCAAGTTCCATTAGCTGACTCAGTCTCTCTCTCAAGGCCATATTGTCCATCATTCCCATTGCTTCAGATATGAACATGCTTGGTATTATAAATTTTGTTGGCACCACCGCTTCCCTTTCGTATACTAGTTCAAACAGAGTTTGTTTATGAAGTCTCTTCACTGTTGTCCTGTACACCCATAGAGTTGCAGGTTTTCTTTCATCCCAGTCATCCCTGTTGGATGATACTATCTTTGTTAGACCTTTCTCCAAGATTTTGTTGAATGCTTCAACAATGCTATTGGCTTGTGAGTGATACAAACTACTCTTTTTATGCTGAATCATCAAATTCTTCACAAGGGTCTTAATGGTTTCATTCAGAAAATGTGTTCCTTGGTCGCTTGTGAGACTCATCGAGCATCTAAACCTTGAGATTATGTTCTTGAAAATAAACCTTGCTACTATTTCTGCTATAAAGTCCTTGGTGGGTGCTGCTTCTACCCACCTGGTGAGGTATTCCATTGTGGTTATTATGTCTCTTGCATGTGAATGCCTCGCCAGTGGTGTAATGGGTCCAATGAAGTCTATTTCCCATTTGTCAAATATTTGCAATGTGTGAATGGGATTTAAAGGAAGCTCACCCTGTCGCAAAGGCTTTCCAACCCTTTGAAAAAAATCGCAACTCTTGGCAAATTCTTTAGAATCTTTATGAATGGTTGGCCACCATATTCCTGCTTGCAGTATCTTTCTTACGGTGGCTTTACCTCCCACATGGCCTCCTGCGACTCTCGCATGACATTCCCATAGTACATATTTTCTTTCATGCTGAAGGACATAGCACCTCAATACTTGATCTAAGCCCATTTTGTAGAGGTGTCCTGTGATCAGTTGGTAATCTGATGCCCTTACTATTAGATGCCACTTCTGTGCTACCGTATATCTTTCTGGGCAATGACCTGTTATTAATAATGTGGCGATCTCTTCTACGTGATCTGAGGCTGCCTCTATTTTGAATAAGTCAGAGTCAAGAAATTGATCATCCATTGCTCCCTTATTCTCTCTTGTCTCCAGTCGTGAAAAGTGGTCTGGCCCCACATTCAGTTTGTCAGGTTTTATGACCACCTTGAAAGTAAATTCCTGGAACAACAACAACCATTGGCGTATTCTACCTTCCAGTACTAGTTTGAATGGTGTGCTCAACAAGTAATGCCTAAACTTTTGGAGAGAATAAACCATGGCCAAGGCTTCTCTCTCGGTTGTTGTATAGTTTCTTTCTGTAGTTGACATCTTTCTATTGGCATAATACACATGGTGGTACATATTTTTCTCCCCTGGCTACGCTAAGACCACTCCCAACACTATCCATGATGCATCGATGTGCACATGGAACATTTTGTTCCAATCTAGATAGAGAAGGATAGGGCCATTTACCAGCCTTTCCTTTAACATATTCAGTGATGTTTGACAATCCTCAGTCCAAACAAACTCTTTTGTCCTCTTCAGTAACTTTTCCATTGGGGTTTTGATTGACACATAATTCCTAATGAAGCGTCGGTAGTACCCTGTATGACACAGGGTTGACCTCAGTTGCTTCACATTGCGCAACAATTCCATGTTGACAATTGCCGCAACCTTCATTGGGTTTATGCATACTCCATCCTTGCAGATGATATGGCCTAATAGTGTTCCAAATGGGACTAAAAAAATACATTTCTTGAGGTTTAAGGAAATTTACAATTGTCGACACCTTTCAAACATAACCCTTAATAAGCTATTGTGTTTCTTCAGCAGGATATATATTGTCTAGTCATCCATGTACACCTCTAGAAATCTGTGAATGTAGTCTCAGAATGTAGGAATGACAATCCTTGAGAAGATCGCTAATGCATTCTTTAATCCAATTAACATTACATTGTATGCATATGACCTCCACTCAGTAGTGAATGTTGTTTTCCTTTTATCCTCCTAAGCTATTCGAACTTGATGGTAGCCTAAGAATCCATCTGTAAACGAATATGTTTCATTCCCTACCACATTGTCCAGGACCTCATCATTCAAAGGTGTCAAGAACGGGTCATGCACACATGCATTGTTGAGACTTTTGTAATCAACACATACTCTGATTTCGGTCATATCCTTCTTATTTTGGATGACTATTTGACTTATCCACTCTATTTCATTTACCGGAAATATAATCCATGCTTCCAACATTTTTTCAATTTCCTTTTTAACCTTATCCTTCATCCTTGGGTTTAATCTATATGGTCTGTGCTTTACCAGATGGGAATCCAGCCTTAGAACAATATTCATCTCCGCTATGTCTCCTTTTATCCCCTTCAACGCTGCTACTGAAGCTAGAAACAGGTCTTGGTATTCTTGTAATAGGTCAAAAATTTCTTTTGTGGTCTGTTCATCCCAATAGTCTCCTACAGATTCCATTTTGGGCTCATCCTCCATCCCAACATTTCATTTTCTCAGCTTCATTGGTAGAAGGTGAGCACCTTCTCTTGAGGGGCTCCCCTGAATGTCTCTTTCTCCTTCTGTTTCCTCGAAGGTTAGATGTCTCAATCCATCTAACCCATCCTCTTCTGGCTCTACATCTACCTTGTCGCAGGTTGCATATTATGGAGAATCCATGTCATACAGACACTGCAGAAAAATTTCATCAGGACATCCTTCAACTAACTGTCCTGGGGAAAATAGAACCCTTTTGATTGCCTGGAGTGTCTCAGTCATGCATTCCTCGTTACCTATGAATGAAAAGCTGCTAACAAACTATACCTCCAAAACATCCCAATTTGCCATTTACCGATGGAATTCCTCATGTACGTACCAAGCTTGTGGAACAATTCTCAAGGTATGTATAAATACGTGTACCCATAGATCCTTTAGTATTCCCTGATTTTTCCAATATTTTATGCAATCTTCGATGTGCCTCTCAGGACTTGAATTCCCTTTGTATCTTGCCTTATCCTATGGTCGGTCTTCATCCTGGGAAAATCTTTCCTTCATGGCTTGCTTGATGCTCGCCCAGTCTCTTAGTGCACTGCGGTGCATTCTCCACCATCTTGCCGGTGTTGCCATGAGAGCGATATCAAGAAAGGGAATCTTTTGATCCTCCGTCATTTCCTTGTCTACCCTATTCAAGAAGGTGTCCACCAGTTCAATGTTGTAGTACTTGGGATAGTCACTTATCTCCATTCTTATCCAATTTACTTTGTTTATCATTGCACAACGTCTAGTGCTTAGATCATACCCACCTTGCTGCCATGCATCCCATGTAGCTTCTGAGCTAGTCTTTGAGCTTTGGATACTTCTCCAGCTAATGGATCCTCCTACAGTAGGATTTATGTAATCTTCCCTCTTTCCTACTGTTAGCGTGTATAACTAGTCTAGCATTCTTGGTTCATCCCTATCATCTACTAGTTCTGTGAACCTGGGTCCTTGATAAGGGTCCAAGGGTTGGATCACCCTCATTCCTTCTACTTTGAAAAGCATCAGCTCTTTCTTTAGGTCAATGATGACATAGTTTACATAAGCCCATTCGATCCCAAGGAGTGCTGGGCATGGGTTCTTATCTCCCATTATGTCAATTACCTCGAATTCAATGTGCGTTTTCACCCCTGCCACATCTACTTCCATGTTTTCCAACCTTCCCATCGGTAGTATACAATACTGGTTCACCATTCTTAGTTGAATCGGTATGTATTTCCGCTGCATCTTCCCCATTTCCTCGCATGTTTTCCTAGGTGGGATGTTTACATCCAATCCCAATTCTAGCATTGTGTCCCTTATCTGGAATCCCAAAAACTAAGCATTAATTTGGAATTCCTTTCTTGTTTCATCTCACTCTTCTGGAATGCTTTTTTGGTAAGTTAGCAAGTGATCGTTTGACTTCCCCTTCCTCCACTGATAATGCATCCTTTAAATGCTTCCACAAGTCCTTTAACATGTACTCATCTTCAACAATCTTCAGGAATAGTTTAAACCATTCTTCAATCAGATGATTATGATCAAGAACATGGCCATTTGGTCTCTAGTCTTCCCTCATCTTGGTCATCCCCTTGAACAGCTTAGCTGCTTCATGACAATATTGCTTTTGGTGCTCAGGCTGATACACTTTCTTTGGAGATGCCACTTTAACAATCAAGGGTGGGTCCGTTGTGCTACGATCCTCCCCCATCTTATTTCTTCCTCATGTGAATATATCAATATTGGTTGCAGGAATACTGTTGTTGGTACGAGGTCCAAAATTAACCAAGTTAGCCCCCCTCTTTCTGGTCCTTTCCTCCCACTTTGCAATGAATTCAGGGCAATCCTCCGTGGCGTGGGTATTAATGCTGCATTTTGAGCACCAGGGTCTCCTAGGGAGTAGTCATTCCCTAGCGTCATGTCATTATTGGTCACAGTTGTAACAACGTATGGGGCCTCTTCCTCCTGTTCTTCCTCCTCTTCCATTTCCTCCTCGTCCTTCCTGGTTTGACTCATTAATTCTGAATGTAGATCTGTCCAGTCGTTCTGCTAGAGGATCCAGTGCTCGGAACTGGTCAATGTGATGCGTTGTAGATGCACAAAACTCATAGTAGTTGTTATTGGGGACATTGGATTACTTATGCAATATTGGGCACATCCATGGAAGATGTCCATACATTTTACAGATTTCGCAATAGTCCTAGCTATTCCTTCCCGGAAAAACTCCTTGTGCTCCTACAGTCGCAACTCCTATGATTGGTGGGGTCCCTAATGACCCCGCAACTCCCTTGGATGATTAATTCCTTGCAACCTTGGGCATTCTGTCACAACATGTCCTTCCACCATGTAGTGGGTGCACCATACGTTGGGTCTGGCTAGTCACACTGGTTGAAGATCCTTCAGCTTCTCCATTAAAGTTGTGATCTGATTCTGAAGGCCCATGATTGATGGATCTTGAAAACTTGTCCCTCCCTGATATTCATGAGGATATCCAACCATGGCCTCTATGCTCCAAAGCATCTTGGAGGGTTTCGATTTTCTGTTGCGTCAGTGTGGTTCTGGTTAGGGGCAAGAGTGCATTAATAAACCAGTCCTACTGGTGATTCAAGTCTAGAGTGTAACTCATCTTAGCAATGGAATCCTTAAACCTTTGCATGAGTTCCCAAGCCATATCACCCTCCTTCTACTTGATCTCCCACAGTTCCGATAGCCCTTGCTGATCTGTCTGGGGTACTTTGAATTCCTGCATAAATCCTCTCTTGATGTCATATATTGTGGGATTCTGGTTTTTCTCCAACCATTTTATAAACCAAAACAGAGCCCTCTCCCTCAACGTGGTCTAGAACTCCATTGTCTTGACGTTGTCTGGAGTCTAACGTGTTATCCAAATAGCTTCCTAGAGAAACCAGTGTTGTTCCATGTCCTCGTTTCCCCTCCCTGCAAACTCTGGATATTTGGTAAATGATCCCACCATACTGACTTGGGTATGAGCTAGCAACAAAGACCCTTTGTTCCCTAGCTGCTGGGATCCTCGTAGTCTCAAGTTATTAATACTAATGGTTCCCTTGTTGCTTCTAATATTAAAATTGGTCGTGTATTTCTCGCGCGCTTTATGTACCCATATTGCCTCGGCTAATTTAATAACAAATTTATTCGAATTGTAATAAGGTACCACGAGAAGGTTGGGAGAGAAGCTAACTGTGTCTCGGGGGTATTGTTGCTGACTCCTAATGGATTCTTCTCCTTCGTCAAATAACCTTCTCATAACATTTCCCATGTCCTCTTCTCTCCACTCTCCATACCCACTCCACATTTTCCCTTGCGATATCCCTCCTACAACCTGTAAGGAAGGGCCCTTTCCATCCTTTCAGCTCATATATTTCCTGTTGTTGATCTTTCTTTGTTCTGCATCTTCCTTTTCTCCCCCTTTGTCTTGTGGTTTTCCCAAAACCACTCCTACTTGGTGTGGTCCCATATTTATTTTCTTCAGAGTTTGAACCACTATTGCCTGCCACTTATCTGCTAGCAGTGCTATCCTTTGCACTCTGACATCTCTAGCTTTCTTCAACCCTTCCACATCCATCCCTTCAGCAGCATCTCTATTCCCCAACTAACAACATTCCCCCACCTTAGGTCCTTCCCATGGTACTATGGTTTTACACTACCATCTATGCAGTGGGTGAGGGTAGTAGTCCTTCTTATACCATAAACATCTTAATCCACACCGATACTTCCCTCATCAACCTTCCTCTTAATTTGGATCCAAATACTGATTCTGTCTTTGAGAAGGATTGATAACTCTTGGCAACAAACTTGACTATATATCCTTCCACCATAGTCTTTACCCAAAAATCGACTGCTCTCAGATCATTGTCTAACTGCTAAAGCAGTACGAGATCTGAGGGAGTCCAAATACAGTGAACTGTCGTCGACCCTCCTGATTGATTCTGCCCTTTCAGCCTTTTTAACCGGTTGTACAAGTCTTCTAGCAACTTGCACCAGAATATCTCATATTTTTCATTGGTACCATCGGCATATAAAATCCCTTCACTCACCTTGCTAATCGGTTGATTCCTGTGGATAGATTTCCCTGCTACAAACTAATCTACTTCATGATTCCACCAATCCCTGATCTCTTTCTGGAATATGCTCGACACCATGTTCCAAACCAGTTCTTGTAACTTCAGGTCCAAGTGAGTACGAACCGAAGCATCAATCGATAACAGATATATAACATCATATACATAGTAGAGATAACAACATACCATCCAGTGCATAGAAACTACTAAATGCATGCATCTGACAGGACGTTTCAAAATTTTAAATACGTCATCAAATCTGTTGAAAATGCAACAAGATGATGGAGCTTAGTGGAGAGGAGTCGCCTTCACTAAGTTGGTCCGAAGGCTATTTTTGGCGCAAAGTCTATTTTTAGGCTATGTCTATTTTTAGACATATGGACCATGGTCTATGAGTTACAGGATGTTGTTTATGGATGATTGGTCATGTTGGGAAAAATAGATGGACTTCTATTTTTGGTTCACAACGGAGTGATCAGAGTCTGTTTTTAGACTGCCAGGCAAAAAATAGAAACAGTGAAATATTATTAGCCCTTAGTAATATTTGGACTCTAAACATTATCTTATTCTCTTGGAGCACTTCAGTTCGAGCTACGAATGTGGCACATGCAGCTGAAAGAAGGAATCACGTGGTTTCTTATGTGTTAGTTGAGCTATTTCATGGAGGAATTTAGTTAGAACTCAAGCATGTGACTTCTGTGGAGTTGGATGTGGAGTTGATGGAGTTGTGTTCAGTTTGACTTAGTTGAACTAGTTGTATTTAGTCTAACTAAAGAATACACTAGTGATGAGTTGTTTGAATTGATTGTTAATTAATTCACTAATTATTAACTCATAAAGTAACTAAAGAATACATCTGTTAACTCAGTGCATGGACAGTTCAACAGAGACAGGTGTTAGAGGTAAGTGAAAAGGTGAGTTGTGACTATCAGTTGTGCATGAGATTTGCACATCCATGGGATTGAGTTATGCCAATGAGGACTGCGCAGTGTGGGCCAATTGTTATAGCTCCAAATCTCACTCTTATGGTTTGTGATGCTGCACTTATGGCCTAGGGCAACCCCTCCTTCCAGACCTGGTCCAAAAATTTAAAAAACAGTGTTTTATTCCCTGTACGCGACTTTGCCCTGTGTTAAACGCGTGTACACGCGGGTCTGTCATACCCAACCCGCGTGTATCTATTAAAACACTTAAAAAAATATAGTTTCCTCTTTTTCGGGCGGTGATCGCGGGTTTACCTGCTGGATCACCTGTTAGTGCCCGTGGCCCAACTGTTCCCAACCAACTCCTAACTAAAAAACTACTTTGGAGAGGGTATAAAAAGACATCAAAGGGAAGGCCAAGGGGAGAGAGAAAGGAGAGCAAGATTATTATGCTGAGATTTTTCCCTTAGACCAGGTCTGAAGTCCTTGGTGCATCCTGCACTTCCCCCATTTTGCATAGGAAACCCTTGTTTCCATGTGTATTGGTGATCATTCATCCTTGACATCATCATTGAGTAAGACTTGGAAGGAGCTCTTGCTGGAGGCTGGAGGCTGGAACGAATCCGGGAGGAAGCTTGCTTGGAGCCTGCTGAAGGTGTTCAGGTGATATCTTTCCGATATATGTACTTTATTTGCCTTTATATATAAAGAAACACGTCTTTGTTCCCGAATAATCTTTCTTTATGCTTATGAGATTCTTGTGTTGAATTCTTATGAAAGTAGTTACTTAAAGATTATTTATAACTAACTTTATAGCATAAAGATGATTTATACATAAACTTCTATACATGTACTGTTGTGTTCTTTGATTTGTTTGTCTTGCAGGTCAGAGAAAGAAGAAGGGAACTCCAAGAAGGGTTTGCACCCTAAGGGTCTTCTCGGACGTAGGACCTTAGGTATGTGCCCTAAAACATTAGAATTTGCTTAAAAGTAAAAAAGATGGCTGTGTGTGTGTGTTTCTTTGTATAAGCAATTTTCAGTCTGGTAGAGTCTCAGCCCAAAGGACTCTAGGGGTACTTTCCCTTCAACCAGAATTGGCGACTCCGCTGGGGACAACATTCTTGTTGTTCCTAGTTTGGGTAGTCCTCAAGCCAATCTAGGCTCAGTGCCTCTGTTTGTTGGTTCTGACTGTTTGATATTTTCTTGAACTCCAAGCTGTTCCAGTTTTTCAGTTTGTGTTTTTTATTTTTCTTGAAACACTTCATATACGCACTTTTTCTGGATTACAGAAGCGTATATACGCAAGTTGCACTAAGTAAACCCGCGTATACGCAGGTTTCCTTAGTTACAGTCGCGTGTACACGCATTCTGCAAATAATTGCAGGCGCGTATATCACATAATTTTCAAGATTTATAATTTTTCTTTTTGGCTGAATGTCTGTCTGGTGGTTTGGGTCAGTTTAAAGCAGTCAATTCCCAGTGACAGTTCTCTGTTTAACAGGGGGCATCTTGTTTCGAACTCTCTCTAGGAGTGCTAGTCTTGTTTTTCGTTGATTGCAAGCGTCATTGATTTTTGACACACAAGGTTTCTGTTTAAGAATCTTGATTGCTCTGTTTCGACAGAGTGGGAAGATTGTCTTAAAATCTTTGTGTCCATTTTGTTTTCATGACATTTGTGTTTGCTTAACGAAATCATTTTTATGACCATTTGCTCCTTCGTTTCGGGAAAGTTGTTTGTTACCATTTCCTTGAAACTTGTCTTTTGATTTCTTGGACTTTCATTGCTGCTTTTGATTGTCAAAAGCGACTTCGAACACATTTTATTTTTGTGGAGTTCTCATCATTTCATTGGTGTCAATTCACAAAAGTGTTTGGTTGCTTGTTTATCAATCATTGGTGTCAGTATTTTTGAGAGTTTTTCCTTTGAAAAAGACTTTTTGGTTTGATTGAAAGAAAATCTTTTGAAAGTTTTTGAGTTTCGCTTTCTTAAACTTGCTTCTCATTTGATTTCCTTTTTGCGAAGTGAAAGTGCTTTGTTTTTTATCTTAAAACTTGTTTTTATTGTTTGGACGAAATGATTGGTAACACATCATCTTCTATCTAAGCATTTTAGTGGCAAGACAAAATTTGGTAAAGCAGCAACTTTCCTTCTTTGTTTGCAGAGTAGTCTTAAAATCTTGCATTCACATATAGTTCTTGCATTAGCATAGCTTTGCATCCTCTTTTAGGCATGCATAGTTTTGTTAGCTTTTGTGAGTGTGGAGTTTGAAAAGAAAGCAAAAAACTTTGTTTAATTTGAAGTACATCTGAACCTCATAGAAATTGGTCTTCATTGAAACGAAAAAGTGCATGTGCATGTAGTTAGGATAGTTTCTTTTTGCGTCCTAAAAACACCACAAGTTTCACTTCCGTTACCTTTGACTTAAAGAACAGCCTAATAAAATCAAGCGCTTAATTAAAATCCACTAGAACTTTTTGTTTTAGTTATTACACCAACAAGTTTAGGATTTTAGGGCCTTGGATTAGGCGAGTGGAGAGTTAACTCTCCAAGGCCACACAAAACGTCAAACATAAGAGTCTGATTAAAGAGAGTAAATCCAACAGCGTTAGGAAGACCAGGAAAGCTCCGGATCTGGGAGTTAAGCACGAGGGTCTGTGAAGACAGGGAAGAGAGATACCCCCTCTCCTACTTGTCCGAACTTACCTCACGACTGTTCCGCCTGGCTTCTGCGACGAGTTGGTACCCATAGTTGCCTCTCCTAGGGATCTGCATAGGTGGCTGCGGAGGGGAATCCCGTGGCACCTGAGGTCGACGTTGTATCACTCTCGACAGTACTTCTGGAGGGCACCCTTGCGAAGCTTGGGGGCTTGCACCGGCGCAGGCTGTTGTTAGGAGGTCAGCGTAACTTCCTCTGATACCTTCGCTGATAGGACTGGGCCGTCATTATCCCAGACTATCTTCGGGAGGCCCCTGACTCCGCTTTCTTGTATTTTGGTGTCCGGTCCTCAACACCCGGAGCGGAAATACTTGAAAGTTGTTTGACTGGCTGTTTCTTTAGGGACTTTATAGTGAGTGCTCTTTGCTCCTTGTATATAGTTGGCTTTAGGTATTTTTGTCTAGTCACGTTTGGACTTTGTGTTCTGAGTGACTGGCTTGCCACTCTACCGATCTTGAAAGGCTTTTGGTTGTTCTTTCAGAAGTTGTGGAGTTGCCTCCTCAAGGGCAAAGGTTTTGATTGCTTATCCATATTCTTTGAAGAGTTATTTCTATATTCCCGCAAGGGAAAGGGTCTTTGGATTACTTAGATATGGCTAATATTCCTGTGGAAACCAACCAAGGTACCCTTCCAAAAGGGGATCCTTGTGCTTTTCCTTTCTTTGGAAACGTTGGTACTCCCTTGATGGCCACTTTGAATATTCCTGGGTTAATTGTTGGACTACCCGTTTGGCTGTGGTCCACTCCGAATATTCCGAATGCTCTTGAAGCTTCTCAGTTGAATGCTTTATTTCAGGGGCATCTTATGGGTGCTAATTGTTCATCTTCTCTCAAAGAGAAATCTGGGATTCCTTCTTCCCCTCCTTCTTGTAACAAGAAATCTAAAAAAAGGAGAAAAAGGAAGTCAAAGAAGAAGAATAATTCTATCCTTTCATCTTCAACCTCTGCGAGTCATGTTGGAGATGAGTCTTCAGCCGCTGCTAGTTATGCTGGGGGCACGAGTCTAGTCACTGCAAGTCATACTAGCACTTCATCTTCAACCTCTGCGAGTCATGTTGGAGATGAGCCTTCAGCCGCTGCAAGTCATGCTGGGGGCACAAGTCTAGTCACTGCAAGTCATACTAGCACTTCATCTTCAACCTCTGCAAGTCATGTTGGAGATGAGTCTTCAGTCGCTGCGAGTCATGCTGGGGGCACGAGTCTAGTCAATGCGAGTCATACTAGCAAAGAGTCACCGACCTCTGCAAGTCATGTTCAGGACTCTCCGCAAACCACTGCTAGTCATGTTGGCGGAATGGAGGTTGATAAGAAACCTGGACGTAGAAGTTTTAAACCTAAGTTCCCTTGTAAGATATGCAAGGAAGACCATCTTACTCATTTATGCCCTGGTATTCCAGAGGTTCAAAGGATATGGTCCGAGTCTGAAAGTACTTCTACTCCTACATCTGATATGGTTTCTCATCAATCCCATCAACCGTTGGTTGAAAATGTGGTAGAGCCAGTGCAATCGCTGGCCGATTACACTCCTCTTTTGGGGGGTGAAGTGCCTAACAAAAGAGTCTGTTTGATCTCTAGTACAGGGTCTTCTAGTATAGGGGGCATTCCGGTTTCTCCAAGTGTTCCCCCTCCAAGTTCTAAGAGTGTTTCCTTTGATTGGGATAGTCTTGTTGAGCCTCGTCTTCCTTCCGCTGCACCTTTCCAAATAAAGGTCAGAGTTAATTCCACAAATGTCTATCGATGTATGGTGGATGAAGGATCCTCTACAAGTATTATATCCTCTTTGACTTGGAAAGCTTTGGGTTCCCCAAAGTTGTTGACAGCTCAGAGTCAGTTGTTAGCCTATGATAGAAGGCCTGGTGAATCTATGGGTATTCTTCCTCAATTGCCTATCACTTTAGGTGGGAAGACTGTCTTAATCGATATGATGGTGGTTGATAGCCCTTTAGACTTTAATATGCTACTTGGGCGTGATTATGTCTATGCTATGAATGCTGTGGTGTCTTCACTCTTTCGAGTAATGTGCTTTCCTCATAATGGGAATATTGTCACTGTTGATCAGCTTGCATCTGACAATCACCACCCTAATTCGACTTTACTGCAGAATGCCCCTTGGTTTGTTCCAAGTGTTCAAGTAGACTCTACCCCGCCACAGGTGAATTATGTGGCATTGAGTCCTCAATGTTCAATCGCTTCTAAGAAGGATCCTTTGACTTATTATTTTCCTTCTTGTGACTTGGTCCCGGCAGTTGACCGAGAGATTCTTCCTATAAGGACATGGGACCCTTTAATTCCCTATTTTGATCCTTGTAGTTCTCATGATTTCTTAGAACTTGTTTTGCCTTCACAGGAGGAACTCTTTGAAGCCATGAGTTATGACTACCAAAGGAGCCCTTGGCCTGAGCCCTGCAAGGGGTTTGTTCAGCAGAACTATTATACGTAAGCCGCAAGGCTGCGTGGTTCCCTGTACCATATTGTATATATGAGGTACGCATTTTCAAGTTTTGTATCTTATAACACAAAGATTTTATATGAGGTTTATATGTGGGATGTATTAACTTCGTGTCTAGTGTTCCTATTTATGTTTACAGAACTTGGAAGATTTCTCCTCTGGAAGTTTATGGTTGGTCCGTTCTGACAGGTATTGGTTCTCGAACTTGGCATATAGGTTAGGTTTTTCCGCCTGCATTGTGCATTTATCAGTTTCCTTTTCCATTTTGGCCTTAGGATCGACCCCACCAAGTTATGATGCGGAACCTTCTCATTGCTTAGAAGTATCATGACTTGTGTGGTAGAGCCTACCTTATCATGGGTGCCCTAGTTAGTACCTGATTGTCACTTGGCACTCATGCTGATTTTTTGTCACTAGGCTCGGGAGTCCTCTGTAGTCCCGCCATGACTTATGCGTTGAAGACTCATTCTTCTTTGCTTCTTCGCTTTGTTCTGGCCTTATACCCTAGAGGCTCCTATGTGTGTTGAGTTGTACTTCTGCATTGCATGTTGACCATTTGCACCTTTTGGCCTATAGCCGGCTTCACTTGGACTCGTGTTTAAGCCCACTTTTGACCATGACGTCTGCAAAAAATCAACCTTGCATACCCTTGACCTCTGCAGCTTGACATACCCAGATCCGTGGAAGGGACATACCTCTGAGTGTCACTGACCAGTTTTTCACCTCCCTGCATTGAGCATAGGAACGTTCCTTTCCCAGGAACTAGAGCATCTGTTTCACCGACACTCGTTCTTTCCACTGTACCATAGCATTCTTTTATTCTTTTTTCCGGCTTATCAGAAAAAGACAAAAAAATTAAATATTCCAAAAAGAGCGGGAACAGGGACATTATTTCCATTTATTGTTGGCAGCTAGAGTCAGTCGTGTCACCCTTGAACAAAGCACTCAAAACAAAGTCTCCTCCGCATGGGTGGGATTTAGTTTGACTTAGGTAAGCCATAACCTTGTTATCGAGTCAGTTCTCCCCCGATTGGTTATCTCTTCCAATCATATGGAGGGTTCGTTCGTGCCTCCTGCATGACGAACTTGTACAGATTCATTATATGCTGCCACATAGTCACATTGAGTCGTGCTTTTGTTCAAGGGAAGTTAGCCTGAGTCGGCCTTTCTGCGGTGTCTCTTGACTCATTTTTCAGTCGGCCATCCCTGGTTGTCAGTGTCATGTCTATCATCACATCAGTTATATTGGTCCTTCACTCGTGCCGGTTTGAGAAGGTCCCCATTGACTTCTTGCTGGCGGGTCTTGTCCTTATCGACGACGACACATTGCTCTGAGGGCAGACCTAGAGACCGCACCCTGGCCCTATTTTCATTATTGATAGGTCACCTTGTGCTCAGCATCGATCAGTGTCATGGGTCTTTGACTGAGTGGTTTCCCTTGTGTTCGACATCAGCATACATTATCACACATTGGGATTCGTGCAGTACCTTGGTTTCCATTTGACCCTATTGGTGGATACCTCGCCTCTGTGTCAGCTTTCATTATTGGTTGGTTCAGAGGGTTTCTGCCGTGCGCTAGCCACATCTTGTGTACGCCGGAAACGTACTTCGGTTGGGTTACTACATCTCTTTCGTCCGATTCCTTCCACATTATTGGCCTACGGGTTACACTCGCGCTAGATTGATGGAGGATGCCTTAATGCCTTCCTTCTAGCGGATCTTTCCCTATCGACTCCGACTCATTGCTCTGGGGCAAAGATCTAGAGTCCATTTGGCAGTACCTTGGGGTTTGCAGTCATTAGTGGCAGATTCCTCGCTATCGACAGTGGGAAACCATCATTGTCTCCTGATTGATAGATTCTTACAGGTGTTCGACTTCAGCTCATCTATTCACACTTGTTAGATTGTACTGGGTACCTTGACGCTCATTATCATTATCGGTGGGTAGTCTCGCGTTTGTTAACGGTATACATCAATGACCGGTAATCAAACGATTTCTCACATGGTCGACTTCAGATCATTTATTCCCATGGTGTAGAAATGTACCACGGCGGTCGGTGAAGACCTCAGATTGTATCAGCATTCATTGGTTCACTTGACAGTTGCTCCTGTTACTGCTAGTTGATACCATTCCACCTTATATGTTGCAGTCAGTCATGGCGACATTCTATATGCTGGCACCTGAGTTTGCAGTGTAGTACCATCCTATTCCATCATGTTCAGTTGGTACCTTATGGGATCAGTCTTTGATTTCAGTGATCCGTTGCATCTTTCAGCATCATTGACAGTTTTATATGTGATATTCAGACATGTACTTACTCATTATGATCAGATGATCCATTATGTATTTTTACAGTCATTTATACTTGTATACTTAGTGGATCCGCTTGTACTTGATATGCGGACATGCTTTACTTTTCCTGAGCATGGGTATGCCCGCCTCAGACAGTGTTTCTTTCTGATCTCCTTTCGGTGGCTTGGCAGGCTGAATTCCGGTGAAGTCCTCCTCGGTTTTTCGGCAGAGTTCCTTTCCTTGTACTTACTTAATGTATTTCGGCCATCATGTTCCCCTTCTGACCTCATACATTAGGGGGCATCTGTTATAGCTCCAAATCTCACTCTTATGGTTTGTGATGCTGCACTTATGGCCTAGGGCAACCCCTCCTTCCAGACCTGGTCCAAAAATTTAAAAAACAGTGTTTTATTCCCTGTACGCGACTTTGCCCTGTGTTAAACGCGTGTACACGCGGGTCTGTCATACCCAACCCGCGTGTATCTATTAAAACACTTAAAAAAATATAATTTCCTCTTTTTCGGGCGGTGATCGCGGGTTTACCTGCTGGATCACCTGTTAGTGCCCGTGGCCCAACTGTTCCCAACCAACTCCTAACTAAAAAACTACTTTGGAGAGGGTATAAAAAGACATCAAAGGGAAGGCCAAGGGGAGAGAGAAAGGAGAGCAAGATTATTATGCTGAGATTTTTCCCTTAGACCAGGTCTGAAGTCCTTGGTGCATCCTGCACTTCCCCCATTTTGCATAGGAAACCCTTGTTTCCATGTGTATTGGTGATCATTCATCCTTGACATCATCATTGAGTAAGACTTGGAAGGAGCTCTTGCTGGAGGCTGGAGGCTGGAACGAATCCGGGAGGAAGCTTGCTTGGAGCCTGCTGAAGGTGTTCAGGTGATATCTTTCCGATATATGTACTTTATTTGCCTTTATATATAAAGAAACACGTCTTTGTTCCCGAATAATCTTTCTTTATGCTTATGAGATTCTTGTGTTGAATTCTTATGAAAGTAGTTACTTAAAGATTATTTATAACTAACTTTATAGCATAAAGATGATTTATACATAAACTTCTATACATGTACTGTTGTGTTCTTTGATTTGTTTGTCTTGCAGGTCAGAGAAAGAAGAAGGGAACTCCAAGAAGGGTTTGCACCCTAAGGGTCTTCTCGGACGTAGGACCTTAGGTATGTACCCTAAAACATTAGAATTTGCTTAAAAGTAAAAAAGATGGCTGTGTGTGTGTGTTTCTTTGTATAAGCAATTTTCAGTCTGGTAGAGTCTCAGCCCAAAGGACTCTAGGGGTACTTTCCCTTCAACCACCAATACCAAGGAAATTGTAGCTTGTGCTCACGTGATTTAGCCAAGGAAATATGATTTTGGTTAACCCATTCATCATTATTCTCATGCAGGATTGCGTAGTAGAGGCAGGCAAGCAGCGGAGGAGATTTGAGCCGGTGATTGATTCAGATCTGAGCTAGTTTTGTGTGTAACAGGTGGAGATAGTACTGAGTACTTGCGAGGAGATGTACTATGTATTTTTACATGTTCTCAATCATTAATATACAGATAGTGTGGGGTTTTCAGTTGTAAGCTTTCCCCGGGTTACATACTGTGTTAATGTTCGCATGCGATTGATGTTTCATTGTTTTTAATGCTACTAAATTGATGATCAACATAGAGGAGGTTATGTATTGTGCATGTATTCTGCAATAGTGTATAATCAGGATAATCTCTGTGAATAAGTGTTTATTATTCAAAATTTCTACATGGTATCAGAGCTGGTTGATTTGTAGAAAAAGTTCTACAAGATATCAAAGCAGGATTGATCATCAGATCTATTATTCAGAAAGTGTTTACATTTTATTTCTTCAGGCAGAGTTTGTAATCAGGCCAAGTAGCTTCTGGATTCATCCTTTTTTTGGAAGGTGAGATATCTCGTGAATGCCCATATAGTCGATCTATGTACAAGAAATACTTTGTTCTCACGAATTTTAGATCAGAAGCAGTTGAGTTTTGAGCTAGTGGAATGGAACTCAAGGATAAACTCAGAAACATCAAAGCTGAGAATGGAGATCCCATAGATTATCTGCAGAAGAAGAAAAATAAGCAAGTTGTTGGATCTGCAGCGGGAGAGGCCTTAGCCTCGTAGTTTGAGCTAGATTTTTCGCTGATCGCATGCTTGGTATCAAGTGTGATGGGATTGGTATGGTTCTTGGACAGTGGTGCGTCTTCTCACATGACAGGAGATCGAGATTTGTTTTCTGATCTGGATGAGAAAGATCTTGGAGTGCACATCAAGATGAGCAATGATGGTAGATACAGTGCGACGGGTATCGGTACAATTTCCTTTGAGAGGGAGCCTGGTAAACCCTTCAGGTTGAAGGAAGTGATGCATGTTCCAGGATTGAAGAAGAATCTTATCTCTGTGGCGATGTTAGAAGACAAGGGATATGATGTTGTCTTCAGTGAGGGAAAGGCTTTCCTGCACAACAAGACAAATGGAGAAACCCGGAAGATAGGGGTTCGAGTCAGGAACCTTTATCAGTTGCATGTAGATGCATGCAAAGCCTTGAGTAACGAGGCAACTGATGGAGACTTGGTGGTTGAGAGGGAGCATATATTACCTCTCAACATACAGAGCTAGAAGAAGTCTTAGACGATTGTGGAGGAGCCACAATTGGTGAAGCAGCTTTAGGAGGTTGTGGAGTAGCCCATTTTGTTTTGGAACAGTGCTTTCTTCTGTATTTGTGAATTTAATTATGTGTTATGTGTGACATTATCTATCTTGTTTCTTCCTAACTAAATCAAACAAGAGTGAAAGTAGAATCCATTGAAATTGCAGTGCTCTACTTGAGGTTTGATTTAGTTTCTTGATGTTTTCGGCTGTTTGGAGAGGATCCATGGCTTCTCTTGCCCTCTTCAAATCCTCACCTATCTAATCCCTCCACCTCATTCGATTTGAAGTGCCAAAATCAGCTGCCTACCTTGCCCCATTGAGACCTCTGCAAAACTGAGCCTCATTCCCAAGACCCAAAAACTGCCTTTCCATTTGAGCCAACAAAACATCTTTAAATTCAATCAAACTCTTTTGCACAAATACCTAGCCTAAATCAGTCTTCATTCAAGTCATATCAAGCCTCATCGATCATTTTTGCTGAGATTGGCAGGAGAGAGCCCTCTCCCGACTTGGTAGGGCTAGCTACCAAGTTAAGCATGGTTTGATGTTACCCTAGATCCTACCTTTCTCAGCCTGAGGTAGATTTAGGCACTAACATTACCTAATGGTGAACTTTCTTATTTGTACCTATAGCCAACTATACCAACCAAGATTCTACATGCACTTCTTTTCTCAAACTGCACTTATCCACTAGGTCAAGATTAATATAACTATAGTTAGATCCAGGATCAATCAAAATAGAAACAAATTGATCACAAAGCTTACCGTCCATCTCAATGATCGATGCCTGATGATTTTCCTTCCTATTGTCCACAACTGTATAAAGCCGAGGAATGTTATGACTAACATCACCAACTGTATGTGCCTCCTGATAACTTTATATCTGGGGTCTACCACCAATATGATACTGTATCCAATCCCTCTTATTATGATCCTTACCACATATCCAACACAGTAATGGTTCCCTGCCACCACCTCTAGCCTGTTGTTCTACATGTCCTTTCTTAGATGTATTGAATCTCTTGTAAGCAATTGCATTTTCTTTCTCACTTGCATCTTGTTGATGTCTTCCTCCCTTTGGTGGCCATTTTCCTTTAGCTTTTTCATTTATTTTTAGGTCATGCTTATGCTTAACCTTGTGCTTCAACTGCTCATAACAATGCTTCGACTTTTGGATAGCCTCCTCTAATGATCTAGGCCCATCGAATTGAATTCGATCATTGCATGTAAATTGAAATCCACTGATGAATCTTTGAACCTTGGCCTTCTCCTCTCTGAGGTAAGGCACATATCTCAACAACAACAAAAATCTGCTGGTATACTCCTCATCTATCATAGAACCCATCCACAACTCATAAAACTCCTTAGCTCTATAATCATAGTACCTCTCAGACAAGTACTTCTTCTTGAAGATCCTTTCAAACTTATGCTAAGTCAAATCTTCCTCATGTATATGTTTGACATTATTCATGTGTTCCCAAAAGATAACCACCTTACCTTTGAGACTAAAAGTGGCTATCTTTGCTTTCATGTTTTCTGAATAATCATGCAATCAGAAGAATTTCTTCATACCAAGAAACCAAGCCTCTGCATCTTGCGATTTTTTCATTTCTCCATCAAGTATAGGTGGCTTTTATTTCTTAAAATCATCCAGAAACTATCCCCTATCACTCCTCCTATAAGGATGATGATGATGTCTGTTAGAACCAGAACCAGATTAGTATTTATGTATGTCACATATTGTATCCAGAGTGTCCAAAATCATGCCATCTCTAATCATTTTTTATTTATTTGACCTGTGTCTACTAGGAGACCTGATGCCATATGCCCCATTAGTTTTGTCCTCCTTTCCATAGTTGATCTGAGGTGGTCCTTGTCGCTGCAAATATGACAAACTATGAAGTAATATCACATTCACCTCTGCTTGTTTTTCTTGTGCCTGCATGATTTTGTCATTGTCTACTTTGCAACTCCTTATTTCTTCCTTCAGTATTCTCAATATTTATGCCAAGTTAGAAGAGTGCCCACCCCATGCTACTCATCTGATGCCGAAGGAGATTCTATGTATTCTACCACCTTGCTAGCCATTTGTTCTCTTTCTGATAAGGCATACTATGTCAACTAAACCAAATCACCATAAATCAATGTACCTTAGCACATTTCGAGGAGGATACCTCGTCTGCATGATCATAAAATCAATGTGATGGATGTATAACATAATCATAATGAAATATAGACATACATCAAATAAGTGCATCAACGTATAAACATCACTCTAGCTAGGGTCCAGTCATCAATGCAAGGCCATATAAACAATGCATGCTTTGAACTCATGCATGACAACAACCATTACTCCATCATACCCATTTCCACATGCAACTATCAACACGCATAAGCAATGTCTAATTAGCTACACATACGCATAACCGCATGTAGTCGAGCATAAGCGATCAATTCTTGTAATCAACCTACAAGACTAATACACATAATCAAATAATCAAGAATGAAACCCAACATAAAAGGATGTAATCAAGTTTCATATAATCATATAACCAGTAATATACTCTTGAAGATGCATTCCATAAAATCAACATCAAGTTCCTCATGATAACCTTACAACAACCATGATCAATATGATGCAGTGCAACAAGCACATGGAACATGTGTAAGAGTTCCATGTGTAAGAGACAAACATGCAACTGACATGTATGCATGACCAAACATAGCCCATCTAGTCCGAGGGGTGAACCATGTTCTAATACTAATCTGTAACACCCCCTCCTCTCAGGTCCACCCAAGCAACCAACCAACTGAGCAAACATGTGATGAGAGAGGTTACTAATGGATTCAATCTCCTAGGTGACCTTAAGGAAATGGAATCGATGGAACTCATAAAAAAAGTCCATCCACATCAGCAAAAATACCCTCATGAGACTTGTCAACCACTCAAACAGCCTTTCCCTCAATCCCACTGATGATTTAAGCCTTTTATCCCAGATTCACTCTCATGCTATAGGCATGACAATGACCAATAACTTAAATTCGCTCTCATAGGCTTTCATGCCAATGACTGTGGACTTTTCTCAGTAGACCTGTGATATCGACCCAAGATTTGAGCCACTTTTCTAGCCCAAAATATTGGCATCTTCCCAGAACTTGTTACAACCTTTAGAATCATTCAAAGACATGATAACAATGTTGATAACGCAAAATAAACCTTAGGACTAGGCCTAATAATCACCAACTGGTATTGGCATTTTGTCAAACACTTGGCATCAATGAAACTTATAGGTCTAGGATATAAGATAGAGCATAAATGACAGATAAAACTTATGAAACATAATGAGAAGGATCACCTCCTTCTCAATTGAACTAGTACATCATTAATTAGGTCTCACATCCATTCATTTAACAGTTACAAGTAAACACATGAAATAAACACGAGATAAACCATTCATTCAACCATGCTCATAACCAACATCAAACCATATAAATATCAGAGATATGACAACCATTAAATCCACATATAAACCACTGCAAAAGTAAGAGAACTTACCAGGTTCAGGACTTCCATGTACCACTTGACCATGGACATGGCTCAACCAAATCACTCTTTCAGCCAGTCACTCTTGTGCCATATTACAAGCATGAATATGGGGTCTCATAGAACAACCAATCCAAGAAAATCCAAGGGAATCTAGAGGTTAAAGCACCTTCACCCTCATCAAACCATGATCACACCAAAAGCGGTGCTCCGATCACAACCGAACCAAACTTGGGATGGCATCAAGAATCCATCACTATCCTTGAGGAATTTTCTGCCTTTCAAGCTTTACTGCAATCCAAAACGGATTACAAGGCCCTAAACCAAGACTTCTCCGTCATGCTTTATCGTGTATCCTACCAAAACTAATCAAGGGATTCCTAGGACTTTGGGAATGGAACTTGAGACCGCCTCCAACCTGGATTCTGAAATCCATCTAGTAAACCAAAGCTCAAAAGTGAAATAAACATCCCAACATACCATGGCATCTGGAAAAAGACAAGCCTAGCTTGAAAACCACTGTCATAACCCAACAAATGTATGCCACCAACATCAAGAGAACCATACACCAATATTCAAAGCCATGCATGTCCAAACTAGCTAGGAAATCACACATGCAAAAGGTTACTTGAAAGTATGCCCATTGAGGCTACTTGACCCCTCTTTCCTTTCCTTGATCCTTGCTTTCCCTCCCTTCCCTTTGCTTGTTTTTCCTTCCTTGATCCAAAGTTAGAGTGCTCCAATAAAACTCTAAGTGACCAAGAGTGAGGGAGAGAGAGAATAATGAGAGAGCTCCAAACTTGAATTGAGAGAAGGTTACCAACTGATCATCGGAAGATTTTTTATTAATGAGGCCTCTATTTTCTTCATTTTCCATTATTTTCCTTCAATTTCCTCCTCACATGCAACTTGTGACTTTTCACCTTACTTTTCTCCTAATTTCTTTTATTTTCATAAACAAATGTGCCAAAGATGCATTTTTTCCTTTAATGCCTTTTCATTTGGCAATTTCATTTATCCAAAACACACATCTAGTGATGCCCACTAGGATATCTTTGCCCAACATTCAACTTCGAATAAGTGTCCCTTAACCGTGGTCTTATTTTTCATTTATTAACTTTTCTTACATGAACTTCTCACCAGGGTTGTTACAAGCAAGTTAGGGAAGACTTGGGGTTCAATGTATGATGAGACTTACTAGGAGCTACCATATCTTGAGAAAGTTTTAAATATTGTATTATAAATTCCTCTTGTATAATAACCTTTGTGTCCTGTGAGAGCTAGGATTCTGAGACGATGGTCTCCTTTAAAATTCTTCTAATGGTATGCCATACGAAGTCCTTTGTTTCTTGAAGATCCTCCTATTTATCTTCTTCCATACATTTCAAAGTACAAATCTAACTACTAATGTGTAGGATTTGCTGACAAAAATGATTTTATAGAGTGATTGCTGCTAATTTTCTATAGTTTTATCCAGGCTATTGGGAGAGTGATCCATTGTCCGAATAAATGCAAGACCCATTTCCATATTTACTCAAAGAAAGTACATGTGTTCAAAAGGTTCTTCATCATTTTGTCCATTTATCTACATAAGGGACATGTTGAGCATCTAATAAACTCTTTCTTCTATATATGATTCTAGGTTAGAAGCTTCCTCCACCAAATGAGTCATAGAAAGTTAACTACCGTCAGACATAAGTTACAAGTCCACATTCTATGCTAAATGGCTTCTTGAGGGATATTTGAAAGACCAACCATAATGGCATAAGATTCCTAAAGAGTTCACATACATCTATGTTTGTGTCCCTATTGTAGCTTATTTGAATATAGGGTGAATTGGATATTTCTAACCCAAAGGCATTGATCTAGGATGGTCAATAGATCTAATGCTTAATTATCTGGCCAATTTTCCTAGGATTTTCAATCTTTCTAGTAGGTGTAAAAATGGATCTCTTTCCAGAAGTATGATACCTTGGAGGGCCCTTAATTGATGGCGAATAATTTTATATCTCTTCAATCCTCTCAGTCTCCCAAAAAACGATATTGTTTCCATGATTCCTGCCAGAAATTGTGCAATATGACCATCATAAATATCCCAAAAAAGTATGTTATTGTATCAAGTGTTTTTTCTCTTGATCGAAGTTCCAGATAAATGATCTGGGAGAATAGGCCTAGGCTCTTACTTCCACTGCTTAGGAATTGGATTGACTATATTTTCTATCCCAAATATGTTTATGGATTTCCTATCCTCCTTGGAACCAAATCCACCACAACATTTCTCCCACATCCTTATTGAGGACCTCAAAAACCCTAATCCCAAACCTCCTATCAATTTTAGAAGGCATACCTTCTATGAGACTACTAAGTCCCACTTCCCAGCATGCTTAGTTCCATGCCATAAGAAATCTCAAAAATTGGATGTGAAAGCTTTGTAAACTCACTTGTAGGTAGGTAAAAAAATTGGTATACCAGTAAGTCTGTAGAACCAATTTGACCAGGATAACATGTCTTTCCAGGTTTAAGGACCGAAATGCCTTGTTGTCCATTCTTTTAGAAATCCTCTATAGAATGTCTTTCCAGCAAGATACTCATAAGGAATTCATGACAAGTAGTATGCCAAGGTATTGTGTTGGAAGGGTACCTCTCTGATATCCAATTATTCAAGAAAGGTGCATTTGCAAAGGGTATCTTGTGTTAAAGAATAAAATATAGGGATTTTCTCCATTTATCGTAGTTCCTTAGGATTCCATGAAATTAGTAAGGATTGAATTAAGCATTCTAATTTATTATAGGAAGGATTCATCAAAGAGCATGATATTTTCGACAAATTGTTGGTGTGTTATTGACAAGTATTATCCCAATATGTGTAGGATTTTTAGAGCTCCTTAGTTAATGACTACTTTTATATATCTTCATATACCTTTCACTCTAAGAATGAACATAAATGGGCATAGAGGATCACCTAAAAAAATGCCCCAGGATTCTTGAAAGGTGTGAGTGGGGGACCCATTCAATAGTAGAGAGAAGAAGCATGTGGAGATTAGGGACTTAATCTAATCAATCCAGTGCTCAGAAAAAATGAAGGCTTCAAGGATCCCAAAAATATATTTCAATTTTAATTATTCATAAAATTTGGAAAGATCAATCTTAATCACCATGCTAGGCCTTTTGAATCTTTTAATGGAATGAAATACTTCTTGGGTTGTAACTATCCCATCTAATAGTTTGTCGCCTTCCATAAACACAATTTGTTCTAGGAAAATTATCTAGTTAAGGAGGGGTTTAAGTCATTTAGCAATCATAGAAGAAATAATCTTGTACCCAACATTTCATAATTCAATAGTCAAGAAACTACTAGGGTAATTAAATTTAACATTCCTAGGAATAAGAGTGAGAAAATTTGCGTTAAGACTACACCATACCTAATTAAGACTTCGTGACTCCTAAACTAAAACAAGCTCTTATTTTCACATAAACAACCAATAAGATTTGAAGAAATCTATTGTAAAATTTTCCAAACTCGGGGCCTTGTTGTTGGGAATTTCCTTTACCACTTCCTCCACCCCCATAAAAGTAATTTCTTGAATTAGTTCTAAAATTTTTTTTTGGATTAATGATTTTAGGAATGTGAGATTTAAGGAAATTTATGACATCTTCTCTATTAGGTTTTCTTTCCATGAGCATTTCCTTGTAGTAGAACACCAAGTCCTCCCCCATTTCCTCATGTTGGAGAATACGATTACCCTCCTTCGAATTAAGGGAGAAGATATGATTACGATGTTTATGTTTAACAATGGGTTTATGGAAAAAATTTGTATTTAGATCCTCCCTCTCTTAACCACTGGATTCTTGACTTTTTCTTCCATAATATTTTCTCCTACCTTTGTCTCTACTCTAAGTGGTGAAGTAGTTGTCCCTCCTCTAGTTTTAGTGCCTCTAAGTGGCCCTCCAAAAATATTTCTTGTTGGATCTCTTGCATGCATGGAAAAATTTAGGGTCTAATATTTGCGGGTGGGCTAATTTTTCATGCTTTTTCCAAAAAAAAGATGCTCCAATTTCCCTTTTTCTTCTAAAAATATTCGCCAAAATTTTATAATATAAAATTATTTCACCTTAAATATAGCCAAAATTTTATAAATACTCTATATAAAATAATTATAAATTTAGGTATTTTTACGAAGATTTCATAGTTTAAACATTTTAAAGTTAGCATATTATAGACAATTAAGACTCAACAAGGTTTCTAAACTTTAAAATAAATTTCCATCATTAAAATTATCCCTACCTACGTGCATGGCTCAAGATTTGTTTTATTCGATAAAGATTTCCAAACTCTAGATGATTCCAAATTTTTGTTTTGGATTTCAGCTCGTTTAGTTTAAGCTAGATGCTATGCATCTAATTCCTTTCCTCAACAATAATCTCCTTCCACCATCCTTCTTCTCTTCTCAAAAAATCGAGTTTCTAAAACCATAAGCTTTCAAAGCAGAATGGGCAGTTCTAGGGGGCTATTTTAAGGTATACCTATAAATGGATTGGTTAATTATTATAACCTAACACGGGTAGAACGATTTATTCTACAAAAGCATATGTCCCTAACAATTCCTCTAGGATGAGAAAATGATCTAGCCAACTAGCCACCTGCTGATGACCTCCTCTATGATTTTCCCATACTAAGATCCCATTATTTTGATCTATATGTGAAACCATCAAATCTTGGGTGGCTTCCCTAAAATGGTGAGCCATTAAACCTAAAAAATTAATAGCTTATTTCTTCTCCATATTCTTGATGAGTTTGAAGTATCCTCCTGATATCCAAAATTCATCCTTATGACTATTTCTTGTCTCTCTTAAATCACCAAAAAAAACTAATTTTTGAAATGGTATAGAAGGACCATAGATGATGGATAAAAAAACCTCATCCTTTACTCCCACGCTATGGAGTTACCCATATAGGATGTTCCAATATGAAATCCGACCTTGAAGACAAACACCTTGGGACTCTATGCAACTTATAGCCTTCTCCCATTGCCTTTAGCATCTATAGCCATTGATTCACAACCCCTCAAACATCTGTCTAGAATCTCAATTGTCTTTTCATTGGATACTTTAATTTCTTGCTGAATACTAATATTTAGTTTCTATTTTTCCAATATATCTCTTAGTTATCTCTATTTACCTTCACTATTGAGACTGCATATATTCCTTTAGACTATTGTCATTGAAAATGATATGGGACTCGGGAGAAGTATCCCGATAGCAGTGCTACCTGCCCAAAATTGATGAGAAATTATCCCACACTCTATATTACTTCTCGAGTGGTATTTATACCTTTTCTATTACATTCTCCTATGCTTAGCCCTTTACCTTTACTTTCCTAAGAGTAACCTCATTAGCTGAGTTGGGGACTCTATTTTCCACTTCCTCGTCTTCTCTCCTTTGCCACCACAATGTATAAAACTAATAATAGCGGAACATGTGTTCCATCGAGATATATCTAATTCATTTATAGCCTAGGTTTTGATAAAATCCATCATTATGTACTTTTCTGCACTAAGGTTCTCCCGTTTGTCCTCTGTTTCCATGAGTAGATTTTTGTCTGCAAGCAAATATTTCATTTTCATAAGGATAGGTGGGTGGTGTGCCCATAACTCCTTGCCATTTTTTCCCTTCAGAGGAACATAAATCTGTTAGCCCGCACCTAAATATGGAGCAACCTTGGAGGTGAGGTGCATAGCGTTTCGTACAACACAAAGACGATTTCAAACTTCGTCGGAGGGTGTAAGCTTGCAGGAGAGCAACTTAGAGGGGTACGGATTTTTCTGGTCGGCTATATTGATAATAGACGATTTGTAGAAACATTTTATGAGGGTTGTGGACAAGAAAAAAACACTACAAATGCTTCTTGATATATGCTATCTTGGGAAACACGTAGTATAGTGATGGTCAGATTTTTATTGAGAGGGATAATACTAAATGACTTCCGATCCATGAATGTAATAGTGGGAATAAATTGATAAAAAAAGTTGGTTCATAGTGGAAATTCTCTAGTTTGAAAAATAGGGGATGGGCTCTAGATGTAGCATAAACTGAAACATAAGGACGCAAGTAACAAAATCCATTAACCAGATTATAGAGTGAAAGCCAAAGATTGAAGCATCGACAAGGGATAAGTTTGGTAACTTCAAATGTCGATTAAAAAAAAGAAATGGTTAAAGTGCAACCTCTGGTGGTGTCAAATCTGGTGTTGTTGGTTACATAACTATTGCACCTAGCATCTTAGAACTATTGCACCTAGCATCTCTAGTACAAATTTCTTAGGGAAATTCACTGAATACAACAACTCCATCATATTCGAACCCATACCGATGTTGTATCAATTTCCATAATAAATGTTGTCAATTAATGAAGGTTGGTGGTGGTTGGTATATTAAAAAAGTAACATCCAACATATCAACTGTTGCTGAAGAAGTAGAGATGTTAATTAAACATGTACAAGTGTTTTGATAAGATTGGGAGACAATAAGCAACTTGCTATTACGCTTTTTTTAACAGAAGTCTTACATCGTGCTATACTAGTTTGGAGATCAGAGGTATTTTTCTAGAGTAGAAATACTATGGTTGTTTTACTGGTACATTTAAAAACTATACTGTCCAATCAGAAGTTTTTGAGTTTTAAAAGGTTTGAGGTGGGATGTTGGTTTGGCAGAAAGATTCTATTGTCCAACTGGACCACTCACTAAATCAGTCTTCGTGGTGCCTTCACATGCAATGGTTTTCTTAAGACTGACTCGCCATTAAGTTTGAATATCTTGACAACGGTCTTAGCGATATTTTGTCCAAATTTTTCTCTTGCCCACAACTTCCGATGCCAAGTGTGATTCCAGTATTGGGAAAAAAAAAAGGCTATTTCTCGGCTACGGGATACGTAAGGCCACCTGATTTGCAAGTTGATTGATTTTGGACAAAGAGGTTTTTACCAGGGATTCCATTAAATCAGACTATCGGTGGTCGTAGAATGTGTATTTTTTTATGACAGTAGTGAGCTTACAACATAGAGGATCTATAAGCAAAGTGTATATTTTTCTGAAGGCAACGAGCTTGCAAAATAGAGGATATATAAGAGAAGTTTCTTTTTAGTTTCTGGTCATGATTGGCAGCATGAATCAACATTTGTTGTGTTTTATTTCAGTTGCACATGAAGAAAAAACAGCCCCAAAAATTCTAGTTTGACTTGGCTGCGCTCGTTGGCAGTTCACAGTTCGTATTTTTTCCCTTCTAACTCTAGTGGGAAGCTGATTTTTCCCGAATGGAGGCCCAATCCCTAATCATGGAATTGGATGTAGATGTTGAAAGCCTAATAGAAGTAATAGAAGTTACTGCGGTAGCTGAAAATGAAACTACGGTCCAAAAAAGAAAAAAGTTGGCTAGCACTGGAAAACAGAGGACATGCCCTGCCACTAAGAAGGGGGGGTGAAAGGTAAGAACACTGGAGAGTTTCTGCATAAAATAAAATTTGACACAGCTAGGGGATCCGTACTTCCAGGTGGATTGACGGAGGAGGATGGCCGAGGCAGATTTTTTCAAGAAACTCTACCTGGCCGTAAAATTTCCAAGGAGAAAAGTAAGAAGCCAATCAAGGCCTAGGGGGAAATACAAAAAGTTATTCTTGGTGTTTACCTGTACTGGGAGAATGTGATCAGTCTCAGGAAACATATGTTGGTTAGGAGGTGGGAGTATATTAAGATGAATGGTGTTCAGATGAAGGATTGGACACAAAAATATTGCTCTTCCCTCTTGGGTTACCGACCAAAGGTCAGAGTGATGGTCAATGGGTGGTTTGGTTTCCATTTTCTGAATGAGGAGGACACATCGAAGATTGTAGGATTACCATGGGTTAAAGGTCATGTTTTCTTGACTCTCTAGCATTGGAAACTCGGTTTTGACCCTCTAGTAAAAACACAAAAAAGAAAAATTATATGAGCGAAGCTACCTAGCTTTCGAGTGGAGTTATGGACAAAGGTTGCCATCAAGGAAATTGGAGGCATAATAGGAAAATTATACTATGTGGATGAGGGTTGCATGGGGTTGCTTGACAAGAAAGCTGTTTGGTTTCTAGTGGAAGTGAACGTTGTAGGGGATTACCAACAACGATCGATATATGTTGGGAAACTTTTTCTATTAGACAACAAGTTGACTATTGGGGAATCCCCTTTAGGTGTTTGGAATTCCATAAAATAGCCCACCTATTGGCCAATTTCCCATTGCGCTTTGGGGATAGAAAATGTGTGTCTACAGATCATATCATGGACAACCGACATCATCGTTGGAGGGATAGGGGCTCGATCAGGGCAGTTTTGTCTCTGAAGGAAGGAATGGCTCTGAGGCATTGGCTCAAAAACAATAGCCTATTCCAAATTCAAGAAAGGCTCTAGAATTTCCTCTGCATGAAGTGTTTGCTGTTAAATGAGGTGAAAATATGAAGAAATTAGGGGAGTCCCCATTTCAAAATCCTATAAAAAGAAAGGGGAAAGAGGTTGGACAATCTGCAAACAAAACCAGGCAATTATCCCTGCTTTCTACAATTTACAACAAGAACTCCATTGAATCAAACATGTCACCTTTATCGGTGGACATAGACATCCATAACTTAGAATATTTTCCTAGTCTAGAGCTTGAATCCATTTTAGTTAAGGGAAAAAATATTCTTAGCAGAGAAACCTTGAAGGATGGCGACCAGGTTTTTTAGAACATAACATATGGAGAATAAAATTGCCTAAATTGAGAAAAAATACCTCGTTTGGTGATATTGAATCTAAATTGAATCATAGATTCTTTAAAGCCATGGAGGAGGCTCTCATCCCCTCCTTCGATCTGAGACCCACAAATGAGACATATGAGGCAGACGATGATATTCACAATCAGGGACCTATAGCAACTTTCCCGATCACTTAGATTTCTCGGTGAAGATGATGTTCCTCAATCTGAGGGGGTTGGGCTTTGCCCCAACAAAAAGATTCCTCCAATACCACATAAGATCCAATTCTCTGTCTATTGTATAACTTCAACAAATAATGTGCTCAAAGGCGAAAGATTTGGAGATCTTGCTCTCCATTTGACCATCATGGTGGGGATGTGCATCTAAATCTAGTGGAAACCCGAGGGGCCTTGCTGCCATCTAGGACCCTTATTATTATAATTTCTAGGCTTACAGATTAAAGACCATAATAGTTTTAACTAGTCGCAGTTGTGGCTGGAATAGTAGACTAAGCATGTTAAATCTATATGTACCTTACTCTAATCATAAGGCTTACTGGGATATGATTAATGTGTTTGACTTGCTGGAATTGCATTCTTTGATAGTGGCAGGTGACCTGAATCTTTCTCTGAATGCTGGAGAGTGTTGGGGAACTAAATCAAACTCAGAACCCTTATCTGGTTTTTTCTCCAACCTCCTGGATAGAAAGGCTCTCCATGACATTGTCCCTACATGTTTGGGGCCTACTTGGCGTAATGGGAGGCTGGGGCCAGAGAGTATTTCCAAAAGAATCAACAAATTCTTGGTGGATCCTTGTTTGTACCAGAGGTTGAAACAAATAAAATCCTAGTCCTTTTATTCAGAAATATCAGACCACGAAGCCATTGTATTGGAATGGAAGGGTGAACTAGGGGAGGTTAAGATCCCATTCAAGTTCAACTTGAATTTGGTCAAAGAGCATGATTTTCATGATGTGATACACCAGTCATGGTCTCATTCGGTTTTATCTACTCCTAATGATGCCACAACGACTTTATTGGAGAAACTCATGTGCCTAAGAACATTGGTCAGATCATGGGTTAAAAATCAAAGAGTGGATATTAGAAAGGAACTCTTACCAATTGATTAGGAAATTTCAATGAGGCTTGTTGTGGGGAAAAATGCCTATACAGGACGATCCTATCCACCTAAGGTGTGACAGTGCCTTAGCAACAAACAGAGACAACTATTCTAGTGTTCTTCCTTTATGAATTAAGAATGAAGAGAGATAGATGGACTAACCGGTGTCTTCCGTTTGTCCCTTGATCCGGCCTCTCTTCTCTTTGGGTGTTCCCAGCTACTTGCCTTCTCGCTCGCCCAGCTTCAACAGGTCTCTGCAAGATTACAAGAGAAGAACACTACACAAAGACATAGATTCATAATCATAACTAGTTCAGGATTAGAAGTAAACTAAACATACTAATGCAATCATACATCAAGAATACATCAGTATATAGGAGAAACCAAGATAGCTTTATTGATGAATAACAAGGTTCAGGAAGAGATACAACCCAGAGGGCTCCAATCCAACATCTCCTTCCCAGCAGAATGGAATTCCTATCTTCACCTCCCTTCAAAGCATTAAGCACCCAATGATTCCAATCTCAAACCAACAACAATTCTTTGCAATAACAAAATTCCAGCCTCCAGATCTCATGGAGGAGAGATCCATATATAGATGTTTGGAGAGAGGATGAGTCAGCTTGAGATCTGACTAGTGTCCTCTCCCTCTGTCAATTCTTGATTCCACTTGGAGGTTCTTGCTTCCACTTGGAGATTTGGAACCTCTTACTCATCACCAGTCAAATTCCTTGAGGCAAGTGTCATTTTGGAAGCTTCCTGGGTTTTGACACCTTGAGAAATGAGCTTGCCACATGTCCACTCTCGCTCAGCGCAGGTAGCCAGTGTTGGCTTTGACATTCAGCGCAGGTAGCCAGTGGAGCCATTGACATTCAGCGCAGATAGCTAGTGGAGCCATTGACATGATCCTGAATTGACTTGTTTTTGAGCAGTTTCAGGTGGAGAACTTCTATGAATTGCTGTGGTTTGTTAGCCTTGTTCCTCTAGGGGTAGGAACAACATGTTTAGGGACTTTGGACCCCTTAGATTATGGACATTTCATGCTCAATGCTGTAAGGCACAAAAATGTCTATAACAGTTGCCCCCTAAAGTATGAGGCCGTTTATCGGGTGAAATGCTTTATCCAGGAGGGTCCGAAGTTCATCCACTGCTGGGAGGAGACCTGTAATAAGATACAATACAATACATTATTTTTCATACTGCTTTCATGATCTAGCTGAGGCGGGCATTCCCATGCTCAGCTTTATAAATTCATCTTCCGTACATATAACAGACAATCGTCTGATGGTAGACTGATAATTTTGGCAAAATTATCATCCTTTGAGTAGGATGATCACCTGCTGCAATGATGTACATGTCAAATGTTTTTATCTTTCCTGAATATATATCGCAACCCGGATGGATGAAACTAGATTCGGGGTCTTCAAACTCGTTCGATCTTCACTCTAAGTACAACTCGATCCATGTGAGAATTGTTCTGAAGTCGAACATGGAAAGACATCGCTTGATTACCGGTCAATGAGGTAAACCGTTAACAAGCGCGAGAGGAATCACCGATAATGATAATGACCCTCAAGGTACTGCAGTACAATTCACGTGGTGTGAATAAAGGACATGGCGTCGAACACCACGCAAAATCTTTCGGTCGAAGGTCATTGATGTATACCTGTCGCCGGAAGTGAGAAACTTGCCATTGAGGCATGCAAGCTTCAAAGTACTGAAGGGGTTGTTCCTAGATCAACTTCTTGGATAAAGAGCTGATGTCGACAAGAAGCGATCCATCAAAGGAGGGCCTTAATGAATCCCACATCAGTGACACGGAACGGAGCTAATGATTTCGATGGAGGTGAAAACGATCTGTGACATATGATTCAGGGTGGCGGTCATGAAAGGATGAAGGATAATGTATGGCAGTGGATGGGACACGGTTGACTTTTATGAACGACTTCTCTTGAACATATGGTGACACTGATGCGATGGATCGGTAGCATTACCCCAAATATGGATGGTATGGCGAGACCATGGTGATGTGACCGGTGAATGAAAACAACCCAACCCGATTGTGGTACGGAGGAAAAGTGTCATGTTCAAGAGCGACTTGCTACCATCAAAGTTTTCTTTAGTTTCTCCCAATTTTTCCACAGTCATTGCTGACTAGTACCTCTTTATTTTTGTCAAGCTTGAGGAGGATAACATATGCTTGTTCTATAACCTGCCCTTCGGGCAAGCCCGTCGGTATGTTTTAACGAGCCTAGCGATAGTGAAACTTGTTCTCGTCTAAAGACAAGTTTGTCACTATTTAGTGATTTTAACGAGTCTAACGACAAGGATAACTCGGCCCTTTTCATTTTTAGAGAGTCTGAAAAGGTACATAAAGTTAACTCCAAAATTCCTTTTTCGTCATCTAATCCCTTAGGTCCGAAAAAGTATAAAACAATACAGAAGGGATGAGTTTTCGATAGTTTTAACGAGCCGAACAAAACAAGCGCTCGATCTTTTTGTGCAATAATCCCTCAGGTCCAAAAAGATTAAAATCTAGAGGAGGGATAGCACTTCCAGTCGCTTTAACGAGCTAGAAGGCCAAAACTCGGCAATCTTTTCATATTTTATGAGTCAGTTGAAAAGAGCTTAAAGAAGACTCATCTTTCGAGGAACGAGTGATAAACAGGGTTAGCAGCTGATTCCAGGTACAGTTTGGAATTTTCCAATCATGGCAGTGTCACAAGGATGGCTAGGTGAAATCACTCTTCGCAGCTGTTCCTCAAAATGGGTAAACAATCATATGGAGGTGAACGATCGGCCAAATGAAAAGTGGAGGTGACGGTGCAAACACGACCAAGGCTTTAATGGCTGATAAGGTTACATTCACAGATGGCTATTTACCAGGAATTGGTTCATTTTTTATTTTAAAATGAGCTTAAACGCTGGTGGAAACACTTGCTCATTGCTTATGTTTATTTTTTAACGAGCATGAAGTCTGTGTTAAAACTGCTCGGATCTTGCGTTTATTTTTTAACGAGCATGAACTTTGTGCTAAAACTGCTCGATTCTTATGTTTGCATGCCCCAAGCATAATAACGCAAATCGAGGTGCATGCATATTGGTTACTATTTAAGCATAGTAACGCTTGAGGAACAACCCATTGCGAGGTTGCGCCAGTGGAATTCCGTCATAATCCATTAACTCGTAGGCTCCTTTTGCTAACACTCATTTAACAATATAGGGGCCCATCCATAAAGAATTAAATTTACCTGCTCCCAATTTGTCGGATTCTTGGTCGTAAAGAAAGACCAAGTCGCCTTCTGAGAAGACACGGGGTTTGACATTCTTGTCGAACTGCGCCTTGACTCGTTTCTTATGGGCTTCGTTAGCCAAAGCGGCGTCACGACGGGTTTCATCCAATTGGATTAATTCCAAGAAACGGGCCTCTTCTTCTGAAGTTCCGGGGAGAAGGTCGATTGCGAGTTTAAGAGACGAAATTTCGCATTGGACTGGTAAGACTGCCTCCAGGCCATACACCAGTTGGAAAGGTGTGAACCCAGTCGCATTCTTTACCGATGTTCGGTAAGTCCACAGGGCTGAGTACAGGATTAGGTGCCACCTTCTTTTGTGAACTTCGATCATCCTTTGCAACATACGCTTCAGGACCTTGTTGATCGCTTCAACTTGTCCGTTGGCTTGCGGATAATATGGGGTAGAGCTGTCGTGAGATAGCCCTACTTGGCAGCTAATTCAACCATCATGTGATTGCGAAAATGCGATCCATGATCTGTAACTATAGCCTGTGGTACGCCGAACCTGGCGACTACATGATTGAAAAAGAAAAGGGCAGCTGTTTCACCAGTGTTATCTAATGTAGGCATCGCCTCGGCCCATTTGGTAAAATAGTCAACGACGACTATAATATACCCATGCCCCCCGGTCGAGGTGGGGTTACATTGCATGAAATCGATGCCCCATTTGGCGAAAGGCCCAATAGCAACTATTGGCTGCAAAGGTGTGGGTGGTCTCCTGGTTTTGCTATCAAAAATTTGACAAGCATGGCAACTTCTGACTGCGATTATGCAATCTTTGAACATGGTTGGCCAGAAGTATCCTGCTCGTAGGATTTTTTGTGCTGTTGCATATCCAGATTGATGCCCCCCACACGCACCTGAATGACACTCATTCAGGGATTTTTCGGCCTCCTCATGGGTAAGGCACCTCCTCAGAACTGTATCGATACCACAATGGTAAAGTGTATCACCGACGATCATGTAGTCTTTCGCTTGGTATCGTATATGTTTCTATTCAGAGTGAGAGGTGTTAGGCCTGAACTTTTGGGTTTGGAGATAAATTATTATATCTCCATACCACTCATTGCTTGTAGATATCAGAAACAAATTCTCGTCCACGATTGATTCTTCAGATGTTTCATCGTTGGACGACGATGGGAGATCGCACAATAATTCTGCGAAAACTAGAGCTTTCTTTGATTTGGATTTTACAAATTCCAGATCAAAATCTTGAAGGATCGCTATCCATTTTGAATATTTGCCCCCCAGCAACTGTCGCGACAGTATATAAGTCATGGGGTTGCAATCTGATAAAATGGTAGTTTTCCGAAAGAGGACATAATGTCGAAATCTTTGAATCGCTTGAACCACTGCAAGCGCTAGTTTTTCAACATAAGAATATTTACTTTTTGTATCATTCAAGTTTTTACTTAAATAATATATAGGATGTTCAATTCCATCTACCTCTTGGACTAAAACCATCGCAATGGTCGTATCTGCTGCAGCCAGATACAGGTTAAAATCTCTTTGATAGTCTGGGGCATACATTAATGATGCTTTTACTAGAGAATCTTTCAGAGCATCAAAGGAAGCTTGCGCCACCTGATCCCAGACAAAAGGTACATCCTTTTTCAAAAGCTGAGTATAACCTTTAGCAAGTTCTGCGTAATTTGGAATGAACCTCCTTAGAAAGTTTCTTTCCCTTGGAGTTTCTGAATCTGAAGCAAATTTGAAGGTGGAGGCAAATTAATGATTGCCTGAACCTTGCAAGGGTCGAGACGAATCCCGTCCTTAGAGACTATAAAGCCAAGTAAACGACCAGAACCGACACAAAACACACATTTGTGCGGATTGAGTCTTATCTTGTAGTGTCGACAACGTAGAAATATTGCTCTTAAATGCTGCGGATGATCAGTCCGCTTTCGCGAATGAGCCGGAAGGTCATCGAGATATGGTTGAACAATGTTCTTGATGTCATGGAAGGCATAATTCATTGCCCTCTGAAACGTCGCCCCTGCGTTCTTTAAACCAAAGGGTAATTTTCGATAAGCGAATGTGCCCCACGGACAAATAAATGCAGTCTTTGACTGGTCCTGTGGGCGGATATTTATTTGATTATACCCGAAAAATATGTCCATAAATGAAAAGATTTCACATCCGGCGCATTCATCAATTATCTGGTCGATGAAGGGTGTAGGGTAGTTGTCTTTCGGACAAGCTTGGTTTACATCCCTATAGTCGACACACACTCAGTTAGAGGAACCGGGTAGATGAAACCAACATGGAGAAGCTTTTCAACTTCTGCTTTAATGGTGGCGGCTTTCTTGGGGTGCACCTACCGAAGCCGTTGTCTTACGGGTTTGACATCAGGATACATCTTAATCTCATGTTCAATGATACTCGAGTCAATGCCTGGCATTTCATCATATGACCAAGCAAAGACATCTCTGAACTCGCGAAAAAGAGCATTATATATTTCCAGTTCTGAAGGAGAACAACCTTTGCCGACATAAATATTCTCTACAACATTTGTTTTAGTCAAGATATTTATGGCTATAGTCTCTTCAATATTGGATAAGTTTCGCTCGGAATCCACCGTATTTACAGTGTTTGATAGGAATTCAAAAACTGAAGGGTGATAAAGGTCATTTTGAGTATCTTCTTCATAATCTGGAAGAAGGGAACGATGGTGGCAATCATTCCATGGTGCCCCCTCAATCAACATTGATTGTAGGATTCCTTCGTCAGTCCCATGTATTTTCGACCAAGGATCTAATGGGGTACCATATTCTCTAGACCTATCTACCCAAACGCTTGACGAGCGTTGACTTGGGTTCGCTTCCCATGCCTGAAACATTGATTGCTACAATATTTCTATTGGGCTTGGGGGCAAAACCATTGCATGATCCATGTTGATATCATCTTCCGCGACCTTCGTAGAAGATATCATGTTGCAGGCTGCTACCAATGCTATTTCTCCTATATAGATGGGAGGTGGAAGTGCGAAAGTTCCCATCAATGTGGGGTCTTTCAGTAGGCCTACTCTGATATCTTGAAGCGAGTGGTTGCTTCCATGGATCATGGGAATGCTTCCTGTAACTTGTGAACCGTTAGGGAGGAAGTTTTGTTGGTCGACGACCATAATCCCCCCTTGAAAAGGGAATGCGATCTTCCTAAAATAAGTCGACACTACAGCTACCATGGCATATATCCACGGTCTTCCCAGTAGGATGTTGTAGTCAAGATTCCCATCGATGACTTCGACATCTATTTCTACTGTTTTTCCTCCTAGTTCAACCTTCAAGTTATTTAGGATACCGTACTGGGTGTACGTCCTTCCGTCGAATGCTTTTAGTGTCGTCGAAGATCGCGACAAGGTTGGAAACCCTAAAGTTTTCCAGCAACTCATCGACATGATACATGTAGATGCCCCCTCATCAATAATTGTTCGGTGAACAGTTTTGTTGAGGGCTTTCACTTGAATAAGGAAAGCTAGTTGAGCTGGTAACTGAGGATCGTATCCTTTGTGGTCGAAGGATACAAGATTGGAATCCTTAGGATCAATCCCACCAATAGCCGATAACAAAGCCTGCCTTTGGGTTGGGAAATTTTGTAGTAATTCAAGAGTCGACATAGCGAATGGCGATTGGGCCAAATCTTCCACTATGTTATAATGCTGCGCTGCTCTGGCGCGAGGATTAAATGTCGACTTGTGTACTACTCCCTTTGGCGGTTTTATTGTTAATTCAGGAATGATGGGTGGTACAACTTTGGTCGAAGTTGTTGTCGAACAACTTGGTTGATCTTTACCTTTGTCGTTCGACAGCTGCGGATTCCCGTAATCTTTGTTCCTTGTCGAAATCAAAGCATCATTTTGTCACTTGGAGATCGACAACATTAGAACTTGCGACGGGGAAGCATTTCCACTATCAACCAGATTTTGACCTGGATTGGGAAACGGATCTGTTAACACAGCTGAGGTGTGTGAACTTTTGAAGAACCTCTTAAGCTCAGCTCTGTATGGACAATCTTGTGTCCAATGATCCTCGTCACATATCATGCATGGACTGTTTGGTTTCCCTTTCCTAGGAGGGTTTGAAGAAGTTCTCTCAGGGGATGACTCACCCTGTTTCTTCTTCTTCCCTTTGTTTTGCTTCTTCTTGCTTCCTGGTTGATTGGTTTCTTTGCCTTTATCTCTTGATACGGCATTTACTTCCGAAGCAAGAATTTCTTCTTTTGCATTTTGATCTGAAGTCTTACGGGCTTTCTTAGACAAAGCCTTTGTCGATTTCGCGTTTGCCGTGCCAATCACACCATCGCCGGCATGAGAGTCACTATTTGATTTAGGAGGAGGAGGAATTGAGAATTCCGGTCTAGGGGCGTCAGGTATCTTGTCGTAGAGCGTGCCAGACTGAGTGTATACTAAGTCTAGATATTGTGCACGAGCAATAACTTGCTCCTCTGTTACGACTCCCCCCTTGGCCACATCTTCCGTTATGGCAGGAAGTAACGACTTGATAAACCATTCAGCTAATAGCTGATCGGGAACGTAAGTCTTCACCATCCTACGATGACGACGCCACTCATGTATATGATCGGATATATGAGTTGCCGTCGTCTTCTTGAAGTTGGTTAATATTTCCGTTCCCGTTTCATACCTTATCGGTAATTGAAAATGGGTTAAGAAAGTCGTGGCTAGGGAGCTGAAATTGTCGAAAGAGGCTCTAGGTAGTTCAATATACCATTTTGCCGCTGGACCCGTTAACGTCCTCTGAAAAAGGCGAAGCCTTATCGAATCATCGTTCAGGCTATTTGATGAACACCATAGATGAAAAGTCATCACATGATTCGATGGGTCTTCACCTGGATTTCCATTGAATTTAGGAATGTCCGATGGAAGTTTGTGAGGAATCGTTGGCCACCAAGGGGCGTAAGCAATTAGATCGTTTGTTAATCGGTGTAAATCTGGTAACTCTAAAGTTTCCACGAATGGTAACTGTTGATTCAGGTTAGGTGAAGCGTACCCAGGGTACGATGGAATTGCCTGAGCAGTGGGCCTTTGCATACCAGCATAATGTAACTGATGTTGGTATGATTGATGCGGTTGGTGGACTTGACCACTATAAAGCGGTTGGTGTTGACCGTTCTGTATGTACGGTTGTCCACTGTTCGCAAAGATCTGCTGCTCAGAACCTTGGTACACTTGCTGGAATTGTGGTTGTTGGTATTGCACCAGCCACGGTTGTGAAGCCATGTTCTGCTGCGCTATACTAACCGGCGGACCAAGATGTGGGGTAATTGTACTCGTTTGGACCTGTGTCGCCCCACCAGTTGGCGATTGTGGTTGTGTCATAGGGTCAAGGGGCTGTTGCATTACAACCTGAGAAATCTGAGGTTGACATACAACAGGCATCATTTGAACTTGTGACACTGTTACAATAGCTGGTGTTGTTGGGATATTCGACATAGGTACACACTGTTGCATAGAATACACAACTCTTGGCTGCTGGGGTAGCATAGGTACCCAACCGCTTGTCGTAACTCTAGTATAACCTGAATACTGTTGAGAACTGCCGTATGGATATCCTCCTGGAGGGGGTAATGACAGGGCATACTGCCCCCCATACGGTAGCAATCTGGAACTCAAGGGGATTGTTTGCCCTTGGGGACTAGATGGCCCAAATTGACCTCCATAGGGATCAATTTGTCGAGTTTCAACATAAGAGTTGCCGGATATTATTCCGGAGGAACAAACTGGAATAGACCACACTGTCGAAATAGTCCCTGAGTGGACTCCTTCTAGCGGTTGTGAGCTAGTTGGGACAAATGGCACGCCGGTAAACATTGTCGGAGTGACAGCAGGGGGTTCTGCTGTCACTGTGTCGTTCAACACAGTCCTAGATGTTGACGGTTGTTCAGACATTTTGAGTCTATCCAATAGATTGCCTAGCGATTCTACAGGAACTTCCACTGGTGATGGACTAACTTCTAATGTAGAAGGAAATAGAGTGATCTCTACTCCAAAGTGGGTTGGAGTACTTGCTTGCGGATCCTCTACAATTTCCTCTATCGCAATCAAACTAGGTGGAAGAGGAAGACCGTTAGGTCCGTAAAATATTTCTGGTGCCGAAGAAGGGGTTGATTCGACAGCGACAGTTGTTTGAGGAACAAGACTCTCTGGACCGGTTACAGATGGAACTGGTTCAGTAACACAAGTATTTGTTCGCAGACTAGGATCAGTGTCACTGTCCCTCTGTGGCTGTTGAACTTCTTCAATAGAGGCAGGGTTTCCAGAAATGTTTGGAGTAACCGGAATCTCAGATGTTGTTGGAACACTTGTTCTAACTTTGATAGGAGATTTCGAACCGGTTAAACGAGTCCGCTTTGTCCGTACTATTTTCGATTCCGGAGACAAAGACGGTTGACTCGTAAGCCTCCGCGAACGACGGGGTTTCAATTGAATTTCTTCCACGATTGCGGATTACTCGATCAACCAAAATACAAAAGGGGAAAGTGTGTTTCCGAATTGAATGAATTTTTTAGACGCTTTAGACACAACTTGCTTTTTCACTTTTAAAGAGTCGAGAAAAAGCTAAAGATGACTCTAGTCTCCTTCGATGTTTTAACGAGCCCGAAGTGACAAATGCTCGGATGGACTTTTTCTGTTATAGAGTCTGAAAAAGGCCAAAAGAAACTACTCTGGAGTTCTAGGCAGAGGGTGTGCCAAACTTTTCGCAAAACCGTAGAATACTTTTTAAGGTACGGGCAGTTGATCTTCCTGAATGCTGTGTTCAGTGCATTGCGATCAGTAGGGCGGCCGACACGGCTTCCTAAGGATAAAGGATATATGCCTATAGGGGTCTCCCAATATATACACGACGGTACGTGCGAGCACAATCCGTACTGGCGCTATCGTCCCTCAGGAGGAATCACCCACCTTCAACGAGATCGACAGTCACCAGGCTTTACGACGCCGGAACACGTCTCTAGCCTAGACCTCTATGTTGTGCGTTATGTTGCAAAGCGTTGTTAAGTTCATTCAGTTTATTTTAAGTTGATCTTTTTAGAAGTTTGCCTTTCTAGATCACCACGAGATGTATGATACAATTCCTAAATGCAGTCTAAAGATGATAAGAAAGATTTATATCTTTTCAACTTTGAAAATCCTAGCTACTAAGGGAAAAGAAAGACACCATCTTTTCTCAAAGAGCAATCAACACACTCTAATGCACTTTTCCTAAATCAAACATGCAAACTATCAAAATGCAAATGCACAATGCACGTGTTTGTTTTCCGCTTTCTTAGTATTGATGCCTACAAAGGAAGCTTTTTGTACAACTTTGAATTTGCTTTTAAATGACAAGTACAAACAAGTTTACTTTTTCGAAATCAGAAAGGGTAGAAGAGAATACAACACTTTACGACTTTCAAAATGAACACTTGTTTCGACACTTAAAAGAGACAAACTCAAACCAATAAGCAAAAGCAAATGTATAATCAACTGTAAACAGCGAATGAACTCTCTGCTAAGATCACAATGAACAGATCTGAATCAAGGGCTACAGGATGATTATTTCACTCATGCAAAGGAAAACTATAAATGACGCCACAAACACATAAAAACACTTACAGTCTTTTTGTACAAAAGGAGGTGGAATCTAAGCAGAGAAAAGGAGTTATCAGACTGGTACCTATGCTGGTTACAGGCTGCAAAAAACAGAGATCAAAACAGGGCAACAGAGAGCAGAGAACCCCAGCCACACAAGGCAAAACTGATTCAGCGCAACCTCAACACTGTGGTTTTGACATTCAGCACAGGTAGCCTTCACGGGACCTGCGTTGAAATGCAGAATGCCTTCACAGGGTTCACGCTGAATGAGAAATGAGAGTTTCTCACTGGGTTCTGGGTCACAGATTGCTAATTAATCAACGGTTTCAGGCCAAATCAAAACCACAAGCAAGGTACAATCAAAGGGATGCTTTGAGGGGGTACTAAGATCTATCACAAAGGATCATCAAATCATTTGTGAGTCCATTGTTCAGATCATAGACAAATCCAGTGATTGGATCAAGGCAGCAACTGTCTACTTTGCCTCTGAGAGTAGCAGAAGCAGTTCGATTGTTGCTGTTGAGTCTATGAAACAAACAATGATAGAGACACAAATAAAATGACTAAAACAAGTCTCCCCAGCGGAGTCGCCAATTTGTTGTGGGGAAAAATGCCTATACAGGACGATCCTATCCACCTAAGGTGTGACAGTGCCTTAGCAACAAACAGAGACAACTATTCTAGTGTTCTTCCTTTATGAATTAAGAATGAAGAGAGATAGATGGACTAACCGGTGTCTTCCGTTTGTCCCTTGATCCGACCTCTCTTCTCTTTGGGTGTTCCCAACTACTTGCCTTCTCGCTCGCCCAGCTTCAACAAGTCTCTGCAAGATTACAAGAGAAGAACACTACACAAAGACATAGATTCATAATCATAACTAGTTCAGGATTAGAAGTAAACTAAACATACTAATGCAATCATACATCAAGAATACATCAGTATATAGGAGAAACCAAGATAGCTTTATTGATGAATAACAAGGTTCAGGAAGAGATACAACCCAGAGGGCTCCAATCCAGCATCTCCTTCCCAGCAGAATGGAATTCCTATCTTCACCTCCCTTCAAAGCATTAAGCACCCAATGATTCCAATCTCAAACCAACAGCAATTCTTTGCAATAACAAAATTCCAGCCTCCAGATCTCATGGAGGAGAGATCCATATATAGATGTTTGGAGAGAGGATGAGTCAGCTTGAGATCTGACTAGTGTCCTCTCCCTCTGTCAGTTCTTGATTCCACTTGGAGGTTCTTGCTTCCACTTGGAGATTTGGAACCTCTTACTCATCACCAGTCGAATTCCCTGAGGCAAGTGTCATTTTGGAAGCTTCCTAGGTTTTGACACCTTGAGAAATGAGCTTGCCACATGTCCACTCTCGCTCAGCGTAGGTAGCCAGTGTTGGCTTTGACATTCAGCGCAGGTAGCCAGTGGAGCCATTGACATTCAGCGCAGATAGCCAGTGGAGCCATTGACATGATCTTGAATTGACTTGTTTTTGAGCAGTTTCAGGTGGAGAACTTCTGTGAATTTCTGTGGTTTGTTAGCCTTGTTCCTCTAGGGTTAGGAACAACATGTTTAGGGACTTTGGACCCCTTATATTATGGACATTTCATGCTCAATGCTGTAAGGCACAAAAATGTCTATAACAAGGCTGGACCCGATTTCCTCTATCCTCTTCTCCAAACTAAAACATAGGGCCATCTTACAGCTGGTATCTAGAAAAGGCAAAATTTTAAATATGCAAGAGGAAGAATGGCGTCTAAAAATCGTACTAGTATGGATTAAAGGGGGAGATTGTAACACTAAATTTTTCCATCGGGTGGCATCCAAAAGAAGACAAATTAACTCAATTTGGTCTATTGAAGATGAGATAGGACATATTATTTCTACACCTAAGGAGATTAAAGAGGCGGTTTTCCTTTTTTTCAAAAAATCAATTTCAGGAAATGGGGGAAGATTATATGGATGAAAAAATGGATCTTTCTAATAGTTTATCCAACTGGGTAACTGAGGACGAATCAACATTGATGGATGCCTACATATGAGGTGGTACACCAAACATTTAAGAAGATGGAAAAGGACAAGAGTCTTGGTCCCGATGGTTGGCCAAGCGAATTCTTTCTTCACATTTTTTATTTTATGGGGTCAGATTTGGTGGGGATGGTGGAGGCTATCAGAATTTTCAGGTGTATTCTCATAAATCTGATTCCTAAAATTTCGAATCCTAAGACTCTTTCAAATTATAGACCAATTTCTTTATGTAAATATGTCTACAAATTGATGTCCAAACTCATTGCCAATCGTGTCAAAAGGATCATCTCCCCACACATTTCGATGGAGCAGTTCGGCTTTTTGTTTAACAACATAATACAAGACGCAATGGCCACTGCTCAATAATGTATCCATTCGATAAAATCGAGGATGCAAAAATCATGTATTATGAAAATTGATATGAATCGAGGTTATGACTGTGTAGATTGGGAATTCCTCACAATAATACTCTATAAAATCGATTTCAAGCACAGACATGTTCAACGGATAGTGGCATGTGTTTCATGAGTGTCATTGGTGATTCTTATAAATGGGGAACCCACAAATTTCTTCAAAATGGGTAGAGCGCTGAGACAAGGATGTGAATTGTCTCCTTTGTTATTTACATTAATTATGGATTCTTTTAGCGAAAGTCTTCTGGATATGAAGGAAACGAGGGATATTCTGGGATGTAGCATTTCCAAAAATAGTCAGTTATCACATCTATTATTTGTAGACGATATACTTTGTGTAGTGGAGGAAAAAATTGTTGAATGGGAATCCTTTCACAAGTCTTTTCAAAACATTCATAGGTCTTCTGGACTCTATATAAATAGTGAGAAATCTGAGCTTATTTTGGATGAGGGTGAATCACCAAATATAAAAGGTATTGTATCCATGTTTGGGGTGAAGATCTGATTTTTATATCAGGGATTCTAATATTTGGAATGCATACTGAAACCGAACAAGTATAAAATATTGGACTGGGAATGGCTTGTTAAAAAATTCAAGAGGACTTCACTGAGATGGGACCATAGATGGCTATCTTTGGGAGGTTGGTTAATTATGGTTCGAGTTGTTTTTCAAGGAATCCTAGTGTTTTGGATGCACATTTTCCAAATTCAACATGCTATCATCAAAAATATTGATTCAATTATTGCAATTTTTTTGTGGTCTCGATCCGGTCCCTATAAAATGATTCTGCTTTCTCAACTATATCTCATCTCCAGACCAGTAAATTTGGGTAGTTGGGAAATTCAGAATATTAAAAGCTTAGAGATAGATGCCTCTAGAATTCCATCATAATGGATAAGTACATTCCGCAGGGTGTGCTGAAGGAATGGATAGCAATAGGAACCCCATTGAAACCCCGCATTTTAGTTATTTGGAGATCCCAAGGTCTGTTGTGCCATGGTTATGTAGCAACCTTCACTGGGCTATTGGGGAAGGACAGAAAATACAAGTTGGTTTGGATGCCATCAAAGGAATCTTGGGTAACTACATGCTATCTGCTCCATTAATTAACTTCCTCATCTAGTGGGGGCTAAACAATTTGGCCAATATTGGGAGGGGTCAATTGTCACCTCATTCCTCGATTTTGTGGCCACATGCAAGTGAAATTTGGATTTTGGTGTTCACGAAGGCTGAATGGGAAGCACACAGAGGTAATCTCTGGTAGTCTGGTATTTCTTTGTCCAGACGACTAGACATACTGGAATGGGGAGGAAAAATATTTGATGGCTGCATTACGACTGTAGAAGCATATGAACACATTATTTCTTGTTCACTATCCCTTCCCATTGATAATAAAATTGATCCTATGTGGAGATGGGGGATCCCACTTAAGCTTGTATGTTTCACATGGTTAACCCTTCATAATTGTATTCTCACTTGGGACTCCCTTTTGAAGATGGGTTTTAACGGTCCTGGAAGACGTACACTTTGTAAGCTTGTGACAGAGCATTGCTTACATCTACTTTTCCTCTACCCTTTTGCCTAGGAAATTTGGAAACACGTGATTTCACTCTTGGGATTTCAGATAGATGTGGAATCTTCTTTTGTGGTGGCCTGCATTAGCTCTTGGGAATAGAAATATCAGGCTTATAGAGTGTTTCCTCTCTATGTTTTTTGGATTATTTGGCATGCTCAAAATGCATACTTCTTTGAAGGTTTCTCCCCAAATGCTTTTCTTATTGTTGAAAAGTGTGCAACAAGAAAGGCTAAATTTAGAAAGTGCTAAAAATAGAACTGCTAAAAATAACACTTCTAAAAATAATAGTTTGGCCAATGAGCATTTTGGCCACCTTGGGTGAGAGGTGAAACTGCTAAAAATAGAATCTTCTAAAAATAGCATTTCTGAGTCCCTTCCTATTTATAGCAGTCCCTAGTCTATCTACGGGAAGTAAATTCGAATTTGGTCTTACCAGCAATTTGGAATATTAATTAATTAATTCTCCATGAGTTAATTAGTTAAGGAAAAGCAAACTTGAAGTCTTTGTGAGAACATGCAATTATTTCTCCACTAATTGGGGAATGTGTCCTTGATTTACTCCACTGATTGAGGAATTAAGGATGAGTTCTATATTGAGAGGATCAGTTGACTTAGTTTAACTTATTCAAGTTCAATTAGATTAATTTAACAAGTTGTTAAATTAATGAGATATAGTTTGTTGATGCTTGCATGCATGTGACAACTATTATTTTCAGATCACTGAGTATTCTCACATGAATAACTGATGCATGTCAGTTCAGATAGAGACCCAGTTGAGATCAAAGAAGGGACAATGTACTGTCAGTTGGATGAATATTTTTCGTATAAAGGAAAATCATCCAAGCAGAAGGATTAAGGCTCCTTCAGGTTTGTGCAGTTAGATCAAAGGTTAGTGAGTGTGTGAAGAGGCCAATTCACATAGGTGGCAGCACTGGACCCCAAGGAAAACTGCACAAGGAAATAGAAGGCTTGGAGGATAGAGGAGAAGGATTGTGAGAAGCTTTTGACTATCTATGAGTAGCAGAGGGATTGCAGAGAGAGCAGGATAGCTTGCGAGTTGATTTTTTTTGTAATCCAGACTATATTTTCACTTGTATGATAATATAGAGATTAGGGTTTTAGGCTGACGCTTTCCCTGGGTAAATTCTTCTATGTTATGAGTGATTGATTCCTTCTTATCCGTTACATGTGTTCTTATTGAAGTTGCTCATGGTTGATTCAACTTCCGCTAAATTGTTTGTAGAAGTAGATCAAGTGTTTTGCTTTGGTACATTGCATTACTAGGTGATCTACAGGTGGGAAATTTCTACATGGTATTAGAGCTAGCTGATTTGTAGAAAAATTATACACTTATTTCCATATTGTTGTAGCGGCTACAACCACCCTCCAAAATTTTTCCTTATCTTTATTTTGGAGCCTCCCTTCCAACCTTCACAGAAACATGTCTTCCTTTATCAAGTACACAAGCTTCAGAGTTTTTCTTACAAAAAGGTAGCCTGTCAATCACAGCTCGATGCATTCCCCTCACAGGCTGATCACCCAGACTTGGTCTAGCTGTAGGCTGAGCAGATCCCCCAAGAAATTGCACAATTCTAGAGCGCAAGCAGCCTTCCCTCCAGAAATTGTGCAATCCTAACTGGTAGCCTACTGGGCTCCAGAATAGTGCAATTCTCACAGTCAACGCTCACAGGGAAAATTGTGCAATTTTCCCTAGTAGAGCTCCTCGGCCTGAAATTTGCGCAAATCTGGGAAGCAGTCAGCTGCTACCCAAAAATTGCACAAATCTCTTGGGCAGCTAGCCCAGCTCCTAGCCATAAATGTGCATTTTCTCCCAACAGTCAAACAGTCTCTTGCATGTGCAGCTGAGTTGACTAGTTCCCTCCAGAACGAAGCGAAATAGAGTTGCATGCATGGAATGCTTCTCCCAAGGTAGCATGGAAAGGCATCCATTGTTTCAGGGATCTAGTTTTAACAGTTGGAGGTTGCATGCAAGGATCATTTCACAAATCTCCAAACAAGTGTTGCTTTCCTTAGATTTGTGGCATGTGTGTCATAACCTCAATGTTATCAAAACTCATCAACCGGACGTCGTAGAGTTCATTCCTCACATTAATCTTGTAGCTCTGACATCCCACATCACATCTAGGAGTTGTCGACACACTCAACTCAACTGTTTTGGGGTAAGCCCGCTTTCCGTCACTTGTGTTTCATTTTTGACACTTTTTGTGTTTTGCTTCCCATGAATGTTGTTTTCTTGATTTCAGTGAGCACTTGTTATCATTTTGATACATTCTGGCTTGTACTAGTGCCATTTTAGTTTTAGTCAACATCTCATTGTTGTCATATGCATGAAACTGTTTTTCACAAACGGTCATCGATTTGGCGACTTGCCTCACCCACATGCATATTGTTCCATTTTCTAAATTTGTCATTCACCATTTGCATGCATGATCATTCACTTATGCTTACACTTAGTATCACCATGCATTCGCACTCACATTCATGTTCAGTTTCCCATCGGCGAGTCTTAGCAATGTTGGCCCAAACTCTACCTTCATTGAGACATCATTGTGCAACCTGGGGAAGGAAGGCTCTGTCTCCCTCTCCAGAAATGCACATTTCTGCCCAGCCACTATCCTCCGGGACTGTTTTGCGCATTTCTGAGGGACAATGAGTGTTGGCCCAGAAAATTTCACAATGCAGTCCTTAAGCCTGCAGTCACTGCTAGCTGAGATTGCACATTGCGCAATTCTAGGAGTCAATAGCCAAACTGTACTGTGCATTGCGTAGTTCCAGCAGTCAGTCAGCCTCCTAATAGGTTAGACTCTACCTTGCGTAGTCTTGGCAATTAGTCTCCCGACCTCCTGGCCGAAATTGCGCAACCTTCATGATTAGTCACCCAGGTATGTTGCAAGTTAGTTCTCAAGTTCATTTTGGTTTTCGACTAACAGATTTCTTGCCATGAGTTTTGAAATGTCTCCAAGTATCGCCGGTGCTCATCTGCCTCTAAGAAATACAAGTACAATGGTTTTAGGAGAGCATAGGCGAAGACACTATTCAGAGCACACTTGGGGATGTAGTCGATCAAGTGTCTATTAACTTGCCTACCCACGAAGACATCAAGTTGTTTGTAGACAAGGACATCAAGATATGACAACAACAACATCACAACAATTATCATCATGAATAGCAGTTGAAGGTAGCATACCAAATACAACGAATGCAAGAGGAAGGTTGTTGACAACACAGAGGTGGAACAAACTTGCAAGCTCAATCAGATCCACTGATGATGAAAGAAACTTTGGAGACTCAGGCTATGAGGTGATGGTGCGAGATGAAGATCGCGTGAAGACAGAGAATGGAACAAAGGAGGAGTTGCATGTGTTGAAGCAACAACTCAAGGAAGAACAGGAAGTTTCACACATAGATGAATGAGTTGCAACAGGAATAGAAACAACCATGGGGGCAACATGCACTTATGGATGAAACTGTGCCCATACATCTTAAAGATCCATCCTAGTAGCTGGCACAGAGAAGACATTGTGAGGAGTGTTGTTTATCCCATGCAAGGGATTCAACAACACGCACGTCATTGTGCACACACATGCGATCCAACCCATTTAGCACACTCACCAAGGCGAAGACAAAAAGTAAGTCAAACTGGATCTGAACATGTACTTCAGCAAGTTGATGTGCATGATGACCAACACACACTTGAAGATTAGCATGGACACTATGCATCAGTGTGTTCCCAGTTCAGCCGCACCCAAGGAGACCATGCACATATTAGCAGATGAATTAGATGAAGGAGCCATAACAATGCACTAGATGCAACAAAGGCAATAGTTCGCTTCAGCAAGATGTCACCATGGGGTGCATGCACACCATCATGGACGACCAAGCTTGGCATCAACTCACCACCACAAGCATGTCAAAGAGTTGGTCTCACCACCACGGACCAAGTGTTAGTGATGTTTTGCATGGCTTGCTCAAGCCATTTGTCTCTCATAAGCACATGTGCACTGTAATGTAACATCATGTAAAGTGTAAGTCAAGTGTCGATAGTTGGATGTAATAGCCATAGAGTAGATGAAGAGTCATGAGGGTAGATGCATTGTCACAAAGGGGAATGTCAAGGGTCACCCCACCCTTTGCTATAAATGGAACCTCATAACTCATTGTAAGGGCTTTTAGTCAGCCAAGATGTCGAGAAGGCTATCTTGGAGAGAGCTTCAACAATATTGTAAAACGCCTTGGCTTCTCCACTACACATAGTTAGTACATCTCTTTGGAGGAGTAGGCAGATCTAGTTGTAACGTTCCACTATTGGGACTAGTGGTTGGACATGGATGTATTGTATGACCAAAACTTGCACTTATTTATATAATAAGAGCCAACACGTTTCATGCATATGTTGTATTATATTCCACCTATCTTGTTTACTCTAAATGGCATATGTATTTTCTTTCATATGCATGCATGTATGGACTATTCTGTATGAGTATGTATGAATCTTTCTCAAATGTGTTGTTGGTTTAACCATCACTTTGGATTGCCATCTAACTTGATTTCTAGCTTGTGATATCTTCACTCGTGTGTCCCTTTCCCATCCGAGTACTATTACAAGGTGCCAAGGGGCACACTCATCTCAACCCCCATGTGTTAGAACCTCTCATGCACCTTCCTTGACTCACTGCAACTGTCACACCCTTACTACCAACAAAGTTATCTTACTTTCCTCTGTGCGAAATCGCGGTCAAGGCATTAGCATATGACCCAGTACTAGGACTCCTACACCAAACGGTCTAAGGTCTGATTGGGACTTCTTACCGAGGAGATACCCTTACTGTTGGTGGGTCCAACACCGTTAACATTTTGGTGCTAGAAGGAGGGCCAGATGACAAGATGAGTCCTCACATCTATTTTGAATCTCCACATATCTATCATGAATAACTACCGAGTTTCTCTTCCGGAATGTATATCTTATGGAAACGATTTCATCATCTCAGAAAAGCTCTCAAATAACTTGTCTCATAAAACATTTGATGGTGGAGGCTACGTAGCCTTTTTTAGGCACATAATCGGCATTGTAGGCTCATGCGAAAGACATGGATTCTTTGAAGAATACATGAGTTACACGTTGTTTGTAAACACACTTCGAGGGCACTTAATGCACTAGTGTGCCATGCTGCCCACAAAATCTATTCATTCTCTTGCTAATATGGTCCCAGAGATAGACCATGCTTTCAATCACTTTAAGTATCAAGCACTCAACAAAGAAATTCTAGAAATATGAAAAGCACCTGATGAATCCGTTGAACAGTTTTACACACTCTTTTGTAATCTTACATGCTGATTCCATGAAGATGATATTGATTGCGAATTTCTTCATGGGAGATTTGAGTATCTTCTTCACATATCTGAAAATTTGCAATTCTTGAAATCAATCAAATCCTACTCATACTCCGGTGATTGAACTGTGAAATCATAGGCAAGCACAGTTGCTGTCACAAGTGACTGTCCGCCTTCACCTCATCAAACACCTCCACCACCGCAAAGTGATGTGGGAGATCATGCACATACCTATGTTGAACTGTCACATTCTCCCACCCCACCTGCTCTTGATATCTGTGTAGATTTGGCTTGCAAGCCTGTTGGTTGTCACGTGGACTCGTTCCCTCAACCTCTGTCCTCGCATTGTGTTGATCCTCCAGATTATATTGTCTTGTGTTCTCCCATTCCAGACTACTCACTTTTTGTGAACAAGGATCAAGTTTTCGACGGAGTTGGTGTTATGTAGCCAACCTGCACCATCATTCATGATGAGTGTGTGAGGGAATCTAAAGAAGAACCCACGGTGAAGGATGACTCCCTTCTAGCTGTGCCTCATCCTCATTATCCTCACATCCCTTGTGATTCTACCACTGCTGATTTCCCCTATAAAAACTCATTTCCGGATGCTTCTACTTCCAATCAGTCACAGGACACGTCGGATGTCATTCTGTCATTACAGTGCGGAGAGGACATATCTTCCTGGGAATATTTGTCCAATCTGTCATCTATCTTTCTTGAAAACACAGAGGGTGAACGTCTTTTCTTCTCATCTACCCCTCTTCCCGATTCATCAAATCATGAGGATGCCAACGAACATCTCGAATTTTCTGATCTTGGGTGTTGTGATCTATTTACTTCCTCATATGATCATGTTGTTGATTTAATCATTGTTAATCTGTCCAAGACACTAGTCTACGATGACCTATCTATTAACGAAGTCGAAACCCCCCAGACTGTGGAGGCACTTCAGCCTGCGCTGATGGTTATGTCAAGCCCTCGAAGTCCTGAGGTTGGTTTCACTTCGGGTCAGAAAATTGTTGAAACACTCAAAGCTCCTTATCACTCTCTGCTTTGCGTATAGGATCAACCAAACACCCAGATTTCACTTCCTCCACTCGAACTACATGATTACATCGCTCATGCATTGGAGAAATCTTACATAGCAAGCGTACATGCACAACACAAGTGGTCTACCTTTCTCACATTTTCTCGCATGTCACAGTTAAGAGAATGCATACATTCAACATCTGTACGTAGTGTAGCACAACATCATGGCAGCTCCACAGAATTCATGTCATACACTTTCACTCATCTTTGCTCTGTGGTGGCTTGTAAACTTGTAGTGTATTTTTCTTCACTATTATATATTTCTTGTTTGTTGGTTCGCATAGCTGTCTTGTTCGCAAACCATGCCATCACCAACATGGATCAACCAATGCACTGGTGGCTACATTGGAAGCATCACTTCACGTGAGATTACCCATGCACTGTTAGCTTAAGAGTAGGAGTAGTGTTTTCATTTGAGTTGTTTACTTGCATGCTTGTTTGCTTACTTGGTTGGCTTGTTTGTTGGTCTCCTTGCTTGTTTGCTTACTTTCTTTTCTTTTGCTTTTGCTTTTGCTCTTGCTTTGCTTTGTTGTTTGTTAGTTCGCATGTTTCGTTCATAGGTTAGTTTAGCATGAAACCATGTATGACTCTAGAAACAAGTTGGGTAAAGTACAAGAGGGCTTGTGTAGCTATCACTAATTGGTTATCTTTTATCTTCCCTCTGTATGAATAAATTGTTACTTTTAATCCATGATATTTTGAAGGAAAATACGTATTGTTCGAAGCGAACCTTGGTGAAAACACAACGCTTATGTGCTAACTAGTATCATCTACTCTAGTCGGTTGTTTTTGGCTTAATCCTTGTTAGATCATTCAAGTAGAGTAAGGTGAGGGGGAAAAACTTAACAGACACGTCAAAGGTATAATAAACTCCTTCTCTGTAGGAACAACCTCTTTTTCTCTCAATAATTCAAGATCCCTCTTCTGCCTCTGAAATAAATAAGTCATATGCACAGTTACGAAGATGAAAAATGAAAAAAATGAAAAGTGAATTTTTTTGAAAAAAATGAAAATGAATAAGGCGAAAGAAGAGAAAGCTTCCCATGTAGAGAGGCGATGCAAGTAATTCCGTCGAGGTATTGACCAAGCTCGCTAGCAATAGAGCCATGCTTGTGTTCCTATGTGATTCTGTCGGGGTACTGTCTAGGCCTGCTAACGGCGGAGCAACACCAGAGATGAAACTAAGACTCTGCCCTGCTTGTGCACCACAATACCCCTCAACCTCAATCGAAACAACTATGTTTCTTTGGCTTGGAATGTGTGTCAATTAACTAAGAGCTTGGCAGATGCTACATTTTACAATGAAGCTAGTGTGGAAACCAAGAGGAGCTGAGAACTGAACAATACTTTTGGAGGTGTTAGACTTGTTTTTCACGAATAAAGTCCATTTAGAAAGCTGGAATTCTACTAGTGTGTCACCAAGTGTTGTAGTGGCTACAAGCACCGTCCAAAATTTTTCATAGCTTTGTTTTGGAGCCTCCCTTCCAACCTTCACAACAACATGTCTTGCTTCGTCAAGTACACAAGCTTCAATATTTTTTTTACACAAAGGAGGCATGTCGATCACAACTCGATGCATTCCCCTCACAAGCTGATCACTCGGACTTGGTCCACTTGCAGGCTGAGCAGCTCTCCCAAGAAATTGCACAATTCTGGAGGGAAACCAGTGTTCCTGCCAGAAATTACACAATCTTGACTGGCAGCTTGCTAGGCTCCAGAATTAAGAAATTCTGGAAGTCAACACTCATGGTGAAAATTGCGCTTGCGCAAATCTGGGCAGCAGTCAGCTACGCTCAGAAATTGCACAAAGAAATTTAAATTATTATTATTTGTTATAAAAATAATTAATAGATAAATTAAACACAAATATATTAAAAAACATGCAACAAGAGTTGTAACATATATATATATATATATATATATATATATATATATATATATATATATAACCTTTGTTACAATAACATAACTAATATCATGGCTCATGAATACATCAATATAATAGGGTTAAAAAAATAATAATTCATATAACACTTGTTTATATAAATATTTTGTGACATAATCATATTAAAAAAATATAACTATTTGTGAAATAAATCTCAATTTTTTATTTTTTTTTAATATATTATTAAACATACCCTAAAATATTTAATGGAAATGAAATAGCTACCCATTTAAATTTAAATTTAAATTATAGAAACCTTTCCCAAACCATCATGACTAGTAACCTAATTGTCATTGATTTCTATGATAAAATTATGAACAATAGCCGAATTAAATAAAAATATCTGACAAACCTTCATTGCTTTGGAATATGTAGACCCTGGTATGTTTATTGGAATCGATACGATTCCATCCACCAAATCGGAAAAATGCGTAGATAATTCATTTACTTCATGTTCATTGGATACGCCCAAAAGCTGGTTCGCCGTTAAACTGACAGCTAACTGCAATTCATATATGTGTAATGTCAACGACAGAAGGAATAACTACAGAAAATGAATGCAATTGGCTTTCATCTGTGCACTTGCCTTCCTACACTCGACTTCGAAAAGCATTTCTCTATCTTTCTAATTTCTTTTCAACTTCTCTCGGGCCACTATGCCGTAAAGCTTGTTGTGCAGGTCTCCATGTACAACAATCAAACTGTTTTTTCCTACTAAATCTCGAATTGATTTCACGTTGCTGGCCTTGAATAATGTTCCCTCGTTTAGGAAGATGTATCTATTGAACTTTGGATCCACAGAAATGACCGTTGAATTTCCAAAGAGATTGCAGGTGAAAATATTTCCAAACCTATATTCTCAAACATATATTTCATCAATAACTGCGCTAAGGAATCAAACATATATTTCATCAATAACTGCGCTAAGGAAACAAACAAAAATTCAATTAATTTTCCTATGTAAGTGAGGATACCATACCTTCTAGCAAAGTCCTCAACGAATGAGGATGGGTGTGAGCTTGATGTACTGAAATACCATCTAAGAGTCTGCCCTATTATTGGTATTCCCTTGGGGCCAGGAGGTACATTCACGGCGCTGCTAGGACTGTTTCCCTTGCTTCAAAGATACACAACCCATGCAAGAACCACAGGGATAAGTACATATAAAAAACTATCACACATATTTAATAATTCTCCCATGGCCGCATCTACTGCTATATAATGGTGAGCAGCATTAGAATCACCCTTCAATTATATAAATCCCAGAGTTGGAAGGATTGCAGAATATTTCATATGGATTTAGAATTTAGGAGGGCATGTATAATACTAGAGTATAATGTTTATATAAAATTAAATATATATAAAAAAACATATATAAATTAAAAAATTATTCATGATTTTAATTTTTTATTATACCATAAAAGTTGGGTTATATAAATTTATATATTTATAATCCATAATGGTTAAATATATAAAAGAAATATTTGTAAATATAAAAACATTTTTATCATTATGTTTTTTTGATTTATTATTTTTGAAAACATATATATGAAATGTAATACTTCAATTAAATATATAAAAGAAATATATGCACAACCCATGCAAGAACTAAAAATATATAAAATGAGTTGTTTTTAGTATTATTTTTTGGAATCTTTTTTGTAAGTTTTTCGGTTCTAATTTCTCTATAATACTATCGGAATTTATTGAAATCACAAGTTTGACTTTTTAAATATAAAAATATATGTGCAATCCATGCAAGAACTAAATATATATATAATGAATTGTCTTTAGTGCCATTTTTTGGAATCTTTTTTTGTAGGTTTTTCGGTTTTAATTTCTTTATAATACTATAGGAATTTATTAAAATCACAAGTTTGATTCTTCAATTAAATATATAAAAGAAGTATATGTGCAACCCATGCAAGAACTAAATATATACAAAATGGGTTGTCTTTAGTGCCATTTTTTGGAATCTTTTTTGGTAGGTTTTTCAGTTCTAATTTCTCTATAATACTATAGGAATATATTGAGATCACAAGTTTGATGGGTAACCATGCACAATCCAAGTGCCTTAAGGGGTTTCCAGGGTGCTGAATCCATATATACAGTAAAAAAAAGTTTAATTAACACAAATCAAGATTTCACCTCAAATTTTTTAGTTGGATTTTGACACCGGAAAGTCCAAAAACTCGCACTAAAGACAACTCCCATACAAAAAACTAGTACAACTACATTAAAAATATTAATGTGGTTGATATAGAGAAGACATCATTAATTTTTTTTAATTTATTATTTTTGAACATCTATATATATATATATGAAATGTAATACTTCAATGAAATATAAAAATTAAATATATAAAAGAAATATATGCATAATCATGCAAGAACTAAGTACATATAAAAAAAATATTACAACCATATTAAAAATATTAATGTTGTTGATATAGGGAGGACTTCATTTATTTGATAAGATATATATGTGTGTGTGAGATATATTTTAATTATATAAAAGATCATATGTAAATTAAAATAATATTTTAGTCTTTAAATTTTATTGTGATTCACTATTTTTGCGCAGTATAGTGTAGATGTGTAGATGAAATGTAAGCATGTAAACAATGACGAATATTGGCTCAATTAAAAAATAATAAAGTTAAAAACTTATTAGGGATGTGTATAAACATTTAAAAGTTGGCTTATTTAATAGTAAAAAGTTAAAAGTAATAAACAAAAAGTTAAAAGTAATAAATAAAATGTTAAAAGTAATATCAACCTAGAATGAGTTTAAACATTTAAAAGTTGGTTGAATTCCTAATAAAAAGTTAAAGTAATAAAAATAATAAAATTCAAATTGTTATATTTTGATTTTGTTATTGACTTGTGAATAGACATTGTTACAATACCATGAGCATATATCATGGTTTATAAATACCACATGCCCAAAAAATCATAACTTATTTTACAATACAATCATTTTATAACAATATAATAATATGACAAGATTCTTAACCATGAATGTCCACCCCCACTTTACCATAGATATTATTAACTTGTAAATAGGCTTATCAATACCACATGCTAAAAAAACTTAGCATATTTCACAATCAAAATATTTTATAACAAAATGACAATATTCTTAACCAGGGATATTCACCCCCACTTTTCGATTGATATTATGAAATTATTATGTGGTATTAATAAGCCACATGCCCAAAAAACTTGATGTATTTCACAATCAATATGGCAAGATTATTAACTATGGAAATTCACCCCCACTTTACCATGGACATTATTGACTTGTAAATATGCTTTGTTATAATATCATGGGCCAATACCGTGGCTTACCAATACCACACGCCCAAAAAACCATAACTTATTTGATAACCAATATTTTTTTTTTTTGTTAAGCTTGGTAGGACTCTCTCATTTTCGATTTTACATGTGCATTATTCACCCCGCAACGGGGAAGGGTAGTACAAGATTCGAACCCAACATCTCTGATTCGGTGAGACTTCATTGCACGTTCATCACCACTTGAACTACCCAAGGTGGACCATAATCAAAACATTTTATTTTAAATTTATTTTTTAATATTTTTTAATTAAATCTAAGAGGTAAAAGGTTATAATTTCTTTTTTGATATATCTAAACCCTCTATCCTCACAACTACTAAAAATATTTCCATAGAAATTAAATCAAGGTTTTAATAAAATTAAAAATGAGTATACTTTTATATATAAAAAATGTGAAATTTATATAATATAAATAATATTGTTAAGAACCAGCATAGATCCATCTTAACTATGGATCCAAATGATGAGAGGAAATAAAGTGGCTGACAATAATAGAGGAAAGATGGTGCATGATTTTTTTAAGTTTTTCATTATTGTATTTTCTTTGATATGATTGATCCAAAATATAAGTTTAATACTTTGCAACTAATTGAGTTTTTTTAATTTAGATAATTTCTTTGACGCAATACAATGGGATCAAATTTAAGAGAGAGGGAGAGGAAGGTAGGGGAGGGGAAGGCAGGGGAGTTGAGAGAGGGGGTGAGGGGGGCGTGGAGAGTGATAGAGATGAAGGGTAGAGAAAGAGAGAGCAATGGGGGGGGAGAGAGAGAGGGAGGTGGGGGAGAGGGGAGAGAGATGAGTAAAGAGAGAGGAGGGGAGTGTTACAGGGAAAAGTGTCTATGCAGAACTGCTAATCCCACTAAGGCTGGTAGTTACCTTAGAAACAAACAAAGTAAAACTACTTTTTTTTCCTTTATGAAAGATAGATGAGAGAAGAATAAAGGAGACCAACCTCTGTCTTGCGCTTTGTTCCTTGCTCGATTCCTCTCTCTTCTGATAGTCCTTTGCTACTTGCTTTCTTGTATACCCAGCTTCATAGAGTACCTGTAGAATCAAAGCAGCATAACACTATACGAGAACATGGATCTATTATCATAAACAATCTAGGATCAGATGTAAATTGACCATACAAATGCATAAAACATAAATCACACAAGAGTATGGAGGAAAACTTGAATAACTTTATTGATGATCAAGAAAGAGCCAAGAGAGTTACAATCAATCGTTCTGACCCAGCATCATCCTCTCAGCAAGTGAGCCCTTCTTCACCTCATGAAAAGCTTAGATCACCCAACACTATGATGTTGCCTCAAGAAACCAATAGCAATTCCTTACAAGATGCAAAATTCCAGCCTCTGGATCTCTGGGATGAGGGATCCATATATAGATGTCTGCAAGGGAGGTGAGTCAGCTTTTGAGACTTGATTAGTGTCTTCCCTCTGATATTTCTTTCTCCCACTTGGAGATTGATGATCTCTTACTCATCCCTGGTCCAATTCAGAGAGGCAAGTGTCACAAGAGAAGTTTCTGGAAGATTCCATGCTTCTCCACCTCGTGGATTGACACTGCCATTTGTCCCTTCTTGCCCATCGCACCCCATAGAAGGGATTTTTGAAATGCAACGCACCTACTATGTGTATTTAGGTGAGATGCAACGCACTTTGCCTATGGAGCAGGTGAAATGGTCCAGTTTTGACCAGTTCTGAGCAGTTTTTCATGGAGAAATTCTGGGAGAAGCTGTAATCAGTTGACCTTGTTCTTTTAGGGGTTGGAACAACACTTTTAGGGACATAGGAGCCCTTAGTTTATGGAAATTTAGGCTTGGAGTTGCAGTGCCCAAAAATGTCTATAACAGTTGCCCCCTAAAGCATGAGGTCGTTAATCTTTTTTGATATCGGGTGAAATGCTTTATCATGAGGATCCGAAGTTCTTTCAAGCTAGAAGGAGACCTGTAATAAGATACAATACAATACATTATCTTCATAATATTTTCATGATCTAGCTGAGGCGGGCATTCCCATGCTCAGCTTTATAAATTCATTTTCATGTACATAGGATAGACAATCGTCTGAGTGTAGACTGATGATTCTGGTAGAGCCATCATCCCTTAGATTGGATGATTATCTGTGCAGCAATGATGTACATTTGATGTCTTTATTTTCCTGAATATATATCACAGCCCGGATTAATGAAACTAGATCCGGGGTCTTCAATCTCGTTCGATCTTCACTCAAAGTGCAAGTCGATCCATGTGAGAGATGTTTTGGAGTCGAACATGGAAAGACATTGCCTAATTACCAGTCAATGATGTAAGCTGTTAACATGCACGAGAGGAATCACCGATAATGATAATGATCTTCAAGGTACTACAACATAATTCACGTGGTGCGAATAAGGGACTTGGCGTCGAACACCACGCAAAATATTTCGATCGAAGGCCATTGATGTAAACCTGTTGCCGGAAGTGAGAAACTTGCCATTGAGGCATGCAAGCTTCAAAGTACTGAAATGGGTGTTCCTAGATTGACTTTCTGGATAATGAGCTGATGTCGACAAGAAGCAATCTGTCATAGGAGGGCCTTAATGAATCCCACATCAATGACATGGAATGGAGCAAATGATTTTAATGGAGGTGAAAACGATCTGGTGATATAAGGTTCAGGGTGGCGGACATGAAATAATGGAGCGTAAATGTATTGCAGCGGGTGAGACACAGGTGAATTCTCTGAGTGACTTCTCTTGAACATATCGGCGACACTGAGATGATGGATTGGTAGCATTAACCCCAAATGTGGATGGTGTGATGTGACCATGGTGATGTGACCGGTGAATGAAACAACCCAACCTGACTTGGATGCGGAGTGAAAGTTTCATGTTCAAGAGCGACTTGCTACCAACAAAGTTTCTTCAAGTTTTCTTCCCAATTTTTCCCCAGTCATTGCTGACCAGTACCTCTTTATTTTTGTCAATCTTGAGGAGGATAACATATGCTTGTTCTATAATTTTCCCTTCGGGCAAACCCATCGCTATGTTTTAACGAGCCTAGCAATAGTGAAACTCGTTCTTGTCTTTTATGGACAAGTTTGTCGCTATTAGGTTTTAATGAGTTTAACGACAAAGACAACTCGGTCCTTTTCAATTTTAGAGAGTTTGAAAAGGGACGTAAAGGAAACTCCAAAAATCCTTTTTCATCATCTAATCCTTTAGGTCCGAAAAAGTATAAAACAATACAGAAGGGATGAATTTTCGGTACTTTTAACGAGCCGAACAAAACAAGCGCTCGATCTTTTTGTGTAATAATCCCTCAAGTCCAAAAAGATTAAAATCTAAAGGAGGGATAGCACTTCCGGTCACTTTAACGAGCTAGAGAGGCCAATGGCTCAACAATCTTTTCATATTTTACGAGTCAGCTGAAAAGAGCTTAAAGGAGACTCGTTTTTTGAGGAACAAGTGATAAATTCGGGTAGCAGCTGATTCCAGGTAAGGTTTGGAATTTCCCAATCATGGCAGTGTTACAAGGATGGCTAATAGAATCACTCTTCGCAGATGTTCCTCAAAAGGGGTAAACAATCAAGTGGAGGTGAATGATCGGCCAATACAAAGTGGAGGTGATGATGAGAACACGACCAAGGCTTCAAAGGCTAAAGTACTACATTCACGATGGTTATTTACCGGAAATTGGTTCATTTTTTAATGAGCTTAAATGCTAGGGGAAACATTTGCTCATTTCTTATGTTTATTTTTTAACGAGCATGAAGTCCGCGTTAAAACTGCTCGATTAATCCAGTCGTATAATAAGAATGTCTCATATATAAAAACGACATTATTTCAAAGCTTTGCCCCACATCCTTTCTTTATGCAAGTTAGGAAACGACCAATCCTACGAGTTTAAAGGGTTAGAAGACCTACAAATTTAAAAAATAAATGGTCGCTCTTCTCTTGCATGCCAAAAGGTTTGCATGCCCCCAGGTATAGAGACATAGAGTTTCAAGGTTACCCCGCAATTTTGCAGACAAAACATTTGTTTTTCCAAAAAGACCTACCTCTTTCAGGTTACCAAAGATTGTTCTATTTGTACCACAAACAAAACACTTCTTTAGCGATGTCTACCAAAATAGACAAAGGTGAATGGCGCAGACGCCTCCACTCACATAACTTTGACAAGGGAATCTTGTTCTAGTCCAACCCCCTTTTCCAATTTCGGACGGGAGTGTCAGACTAGTCATATATCTCTCGCGGAAACCTACCCTATACCTGGAGTTTTCCTGCCGAAGCAGACCAGGGTGCATGCCCCCTGGGTTTCAGTCATGTCCCCCAAATTAATCGTGCTCATCAGGTGGATGGACTAGGGATTGACAAGACATTCCTTGCGTGAAAATACCATTCAGGGATGGTATATGACTATTTGCTATGCGTGAACCGGGGAATGAAAGCTGGTCTACGAGCTTGACCACTCTTCCTTCGTGCGGAAAACACTTTACTCTAAAGAGTGATGAGACAATGGCTCCCATGCAATAAATATAGTCTTGCCCAAGGAGTAAATTATAATCCAGGGGTCCTTGGACTACCATTACATTCATGTGAATAGTTTTCCCTCTCAATGTTATGGGCACATTGGGAAGGATCCCTAACGGTCGACTGGTTCCTTTGTCAAAGACTGTTAGATTTCTCATCTCAGGCAAAAGCGATGGCGAACCAAGTGCTTTCCAAGCAGCCGAGGAAAGGATACTCACAGAAGCCCCTTCATCTATGATGGTACCGGCCATAACCATTCTATATATTTGAGCAATGATTCGGAATGGTATACTAGCCGGTAAACGGGGTCTGCCTAGTAGATTCTAGTTAAAGGAAACAACTAGGTTTCTTGGAGGTGGGACCGAATAGACGGTCGGGTACAACTCTGAAGAACTTCCTTCCTGCGGTAAAGGAATGGGTAAATTGCCCCAATGTTCATTAGAGTCTGTGCTTACGAAAAGAATTTGGACGGTGTCATCCTTGTTCTCTTCGGTGACTGTATCATCTGAAGATGGAACCTCTGAAGGCAAGACCGGGTCAACTGCCGCCTCGACCTTTTGACTTTCATCTGGTATGGATTCAGATGGTTTTTCTTCAGTGATAGATACTTCGGCCGACCACACGGGCGTGTCAGCCGGATTTTCAACTAGTGATGGACTCGGCAAGAGTTTCTTATATCCAGGAGGAAGTTGTAACGGTGAAACCAGATGATCGTCCAAAACTATTTTAGCCTCATCTAAGAAGGGACAACGGTGTATGGCGTGATCGCCTTCACACAGTTTACAAGGAAATTTGCTTTTTCCTTTTTGTCCAGGGACTTCACTTTCACTAGTCGACGGTGTATTTTCAACATGATCATCAGAGGTTGACGACACCAGGTTGTGCAAACGAGGAGACCAGTCCCTTAAGATCCGAGGGATGCAAGGACAATCTTTATGAAAGTGGTCTCCCTTGCAAATGACACATGGCGATTTAGGCCTGGTTGGTGCAGTGTGTGGATTTTTGCTAGACGACGCTTCGTTACCCCTTTTCACCCTTGGCTCCTTCTTCTTCTTCTCTTTCTTCTTCTTTTCCTTCTTCTTCTTAGGTACTCGATTTTTGGCTTTACCAGCCCCATCAAGCGAAGAGGAAGGAGGAGAGGAGGAATTGGACGAAGTAGAGGGTTGGGGGGTAACTCTGGAATTGTCTAGTTGCTGACTCAATTGTTCAGGAATCGTGGTGTTCTGAACGACGGAGGTTGAGAAAAGCCATACGTGCAAACCAATTGTCAATCATGGAAGTGACAATGTGGCCATATGGGGTGCACCAACATCTCCCCAAGAGGAGAAGGGACTAGGATTTCCTCCAAGGGGAACTCCTTGGTTGGTGGACTCCATTTTCCTCAACCTAAGACCAACGTAAGAAAGGTGATGATTATTCCGTTTAAAATAAATTTTAGACGCTTTGACACAACTTGTTTTTTCAATTTTAAAGAGTCGAGAAAAAACAAAAGATGACTCTAGTCGCGTTTGATTTTTAATGAGCCTGAAGTGACAAGTGCTCAGATGGACCTTTTCCGTTAAGGAGTCTGAAAAGGAACGAAAGGGACTGCTCTGGAAATCTAGGCAGAGGGATTACCAAACCAATCGCAAAACTGCAGAATATGTTTTACGGTACGGCAGTCAATCTTCTCGAATGCTGTGTTCAGTGCATTGCGATCGATAGGGCGGCAGACACGGCTTCCTATGGATAAAGGATTAAGCCTATTGTGGTCTCCCAAAATATACTCGACGGTACGTGGGAGCACAAGTCCGTACTGGCACTTATCGTCTCAAAGTGGAGGAATCACCCAACCAACAATGAAAACAACAGTTACCAGGCTTTACGACGGTGGAATACGTCTCTAGCCTAGACTTCTATATGTTGTGTGTTAGGTTCCAAAGCGTTGTTAGATTCATTAAATTTATTTTATAGTTGATCTTGCTTAAGAAATTTTCCTTTCAGGTTCACCGCGTGATGTAGATGTACAATTCCTAAAATGCAATCTAAGATGATAAATAGTCATTTTATCTTCTTTATGCAATTGAAATCCTAGCTACTAAGGAAAGAGAACTGGCGTTCTTTCAGCAAAGAGCATAGAGCACACACTATATGCACTGTCCTAAATAAAACCAATCAAACAGTCTAAATGCAAATGCACGTGCATGTATTTGTTTTCAGCCTTCTTAATATGTGAATGATAAAAAGAAAGCTAATGCGCAAATCTGAATTATTTTTCAAAGCGACAATTACTAACAAGTTTCTTTTCAAAATCAAAATGAAGACAATGACAACACTTTGCGATTTGGAAATGAAAACTTGCTTTCGACACTAGAAAAACTACTAATTCAGATCGAATACAATAGTAACAGGGTAACTGACTATCAAGAACAACCAGATTCTCTTCTATGACTAAAAACGACACTTGCGACACTTTCAAATCAAGAAATGACAGTACAATTACGTTACTTCTTTGTAAAGGAGAACTGAAAATGACTCAAAAAATACATAAAAACATTTACAGTTCTTTGCACAATGGAGGCAGAATAACAGCAAGGAAAGGGGTGTCAATTAGAGGTGTACTAACTACAGGTAGAAAAACTCTTGAATAGATCTGAAAAGAGTGATCACAGAAACCAAAATTTAGGAACAATGCCTAGTCTGATCAACGCACCTGTAACACAGTGAAACTAAAATGCAACGCACCTACTACACTTGGGAAGTGCGCTGAATTTGAGATTCACAGAACAGACAGTGCTCTGGATTAGGGACGAGACTTTGATTGGGTTCCGGGTCACAGTTTGCAGTTCAGTTCAGGGATTTTGGCCGAGCAAGTGGTAATCAGTAAATCAATCATAGGGGTAGATCTAAGGAGGTTACTAGAGCCACCACGAGGGCAATTAGAAAGCTTGTAAATCAATTGTTTAATTCATAAACAAAACCCAGAGATTGACTGAAGCAGCGTTGATCTACTTTGCACTTGCATAGCAAATGCAGTTCGAAGGCTAGCTAGCTTGACTTCAGGCTCTGTCTGTAAGTTTATAAAGTAAACAAATGTAGATAAACAATCAATCTATTCGCTCCCCAGCGGAGTCGCCATTTTGTTACACGGAAAAGTGTCTATGCAGAACTGCTAATCCCACTAAGGCTGATAGCTACCTTAGAAACAAACAAAGTAAAACTACTTTCGTTTTCCTTTATGAAAGATAGATGAGAGAAGAATAAAGGAGACCAACCTCTGTCTTGCGCTTGGTTCCTTGCTCGATTCCTCTCTCTTCTAATAGTCCTTTGCTACTTGCTTTCTTGTATACCCAGCTTCATAGAGTACCTGTAGAATCAAAGTAGCATAACACTATACGAGAACATGGATCTATTATCATAAAAAATCTAGGATCAGATGTAAATTGACCATACAAATGCATAAAACATAAATCAGACAAGAGTATGGAGGAAAACTTGAATAGCTTTATTGATGATCAATAAAGAGCCAAGAGAGTTACAACCAATCGTTCTGACCCAGCATCATCCTCTCAGCAAGTGAGCCCTTCTTCACCTCATGAAAAGCTTAGATCACCCAACACTATGATGTTGCCTCAAGAAACCAACAGCAATTCCTTACAAGATGCAAAATTCCAGCCTCTGGATCTCTAGGATGAGGGATCCATATATAGATGTCTACAAGGGAGGTGAGTCAGCTTTTGAGATTTGATTAGTGTCTTCCCTCTGATAGTTCTTGCTTCCACTTGGAGATTGATGACCTCTTACTCATCCTTGGTCAAATTCAGAGAGGCAAGTGTCACAGGAGAAGTTTCTGGAAGATTCCATGCTTCTCCACCTCGCGGATTGACACTGCCATTTGTCTCTTCTCGCCCATCGCACCCCATAGAAGGGCTTTTTGAAATGCAACGCACCTACTGTGTGTATTTAGGTGAGATGCAACACACTTTGCCTATGGAGCAGGTGAAATGGTCCAGTTTTGACCAGTTTTTCATGGAGAACTTCTGGGAGAAGCTGTAATCAGTTGACCTTGTTCTTTTAGGGGTTGGAACAACACTTTTAGGGACTTAGGAGCCCTTAGTTTATGGACATTTAGACTTGGGGTTGCAGTGCCCAAAAAATGTCTATAATAGGGAGAGAGAGATACAGAGTTGGAGGGGCGAGAGTTGGATTAAAGAAAAAAGGCATAGAGAGATAAAGGTGGAGAGAGAGAGGGAGTTGTTAGGATGTGGTCCCGTAGGTCTACATTTTTTCTAAAATTGGAATCAATTTTGATGTAATATTGTAAAGTCTTCACATTTTGAGGAGTGGAGCGCGAATAACGCAAAACATGAAGAATCAAAGGGGCTTTTAGGCAGGTCAAAGCCCCTTATTTCATAAAGGGATGGGCTGTTTTGATTAAGTAATGAGCTCCAACCATGGTTCATGGACCATGGTAATGTAACGTAAAAGCTATAAAAGGAAGTCATCTAGGAGTCATTAGGAAGTTCAGTTCATTTCATGAATGGGATTTTGAGTCAATTTTGTCTGTAATTATGTATTCTAGAGAAGGGGAAGGCTCCTGTAGCTGAGTGCGTGGAGACCTTGGTAAGTTCATAGCTAATTGTGTGGGCCCCTGCACCTGAGTGTGTGAAGATCTTGGTAAGTCCGCAGCTGAGTGCACGGGCCCCTGCAGTTGTGTGTGCGAGGTTAGAAGAAGTGTATTCATTAAATATCTGAAGTAATAAAGCCTATTTGAAGCAATTACATGCATTCCATGTATATTTATATGTGTTTGTATTTATGCTCTGTTATGATTTGATTCTCTGTAATATTTTTTTAACTGGATCGTGAAGGTCCATATCTACTTTTGTATGATAACTTATGCATATTAGTACAGTTAGGCGAAGCTCATAAATCTATTTAAGTAGAAATCACTTTAAGTAGAAATCACTTTAAGTATGTGATTATGAAGATAAGGGTTTGTGAAGGTCGGATCAAGCCCTAGATTGATGAAACACCTTGTTGGTAAATCATATAGCCTTCTAGATTTAGAAACCTAGTTCTAACATCCCCCAATACTGCCTCAGGTGATACTTCAGTCTACGCTAAGAGGAATGTTGTTGAAAGGGCTGATAATGTAGGGTTTTGTTGGTTAGCATAGCTAACTCTAAACCTAGGTCCTAGCCCCCTCAAACCAACAATTGGTTCCATTCCCGGGATTGAGATCTATCTGAGGGATCTGTGATGTGGCATCTATGGAAATCAAATAAGAAAGAACTTTAGAATTAGTTAGATCAGAAGTTTGTAGCTCTTGAAAATCGGAATTTGCGTTGGTCAAAAGATAAGTAGTTACAGAGATATATCTACATAGAAGAGCATCGATTTTTCTTTGCATAATTCACTTGCTAATTACGTGAGTGGCTATCTAAATTAGAAAAAAGCCAACCTACCTGGAAACACGACAAACATCTGGTGTGGATTCCTGAATTGATCAAGCGTTTTGAAGAGTCCGATCATAAGGTTGCAAGGGATGTCGACTATTGGATCGATAGTATTTTGGGTGATTTCGTCACTAAATTTGTAATTGACACATCTGTATCTTATAGCAAAGTGAACACTGATTCTTTAAGGGTCTAAGAGGTATGTACCTAAAATCGCTAAAAATTTGGATTAAAATGTTGTTGTGTGAAAAGGGTGTTATTCCTTTGAATTAATGCTCAAAAGAGGCTAGATGAGATCTACGCAAAGTGGTAAAAAGTGCCAAGTAGATCATGAAAGATATGCTGAAGGTGAATACAATCCGTTGTTAGGGGATTCAAAAACTAATGAAGGGAGAAGCCCTAACACACATAGAGGTGCATCGTAGATAGAATATCAGGGCACTTATGGGATTCTGCATCCATCCAATCCACCTCCACCTTCCCTGCCACCTCATACAGCTATGCCTACACCTCCACCTCCACATCCATTATTTAGTATGGCGAATATAATGAAAATTGCTGTATTCAAGGGTCAAGGACCAAAGGATCCTAGTTATTTTTGGTTTGTAGCAGACGCTATGTGGAAGGTGCAATAGGTCAATGATGATGACATGAAGAAATCACAATTGGTTACAATGCTACAAGATAAAGTGGTCACATGGTATATCAAATATACTACAACCAATCCAAATGTACATTGGCTGAGACAAAGACTGCACTAAACGCAAAATTTAGAAAGCCAAAATCACAAGCTCAGTGTGTTAATGAAATAAAGGAGATCAAGCAGACAGCGAACGAGTTTGCGTGGGATATAGATAAGAGTTTGAAGTGCTTACTCAGACAAGCTAATCTTCGGATTTTAGATGAACAACATAAGGTATGGTACATAGCTACATTATTGCCACACTTAAGATTGCCTTTCTCTCAACAGAAGATTAGAGCTTAGGCCTAAGCATTAGAGATCATGATGAAGTTGGAGGCTTCACTGATCTAGGACACGAATATAGGAGTCCAACAGATCCAATCACATTTTGCAAGCCTGCATATGGAGTTGCAAGATCTGAAGAACAGGAAGGAGGTTCAATCAGGAATACACTTTGAAGTTTCGTGCACAAAGTGCAAGGATGTAGGCCACTATAAGGATTAGTGCCCTGTGTACCAGGACTATATAACAGCGGGAGGTCCCAACCTGTTAAAACCAGAGTTTGTTGTTGGATCAACATCGGTTCAGGTGTCTAGTGTAATATTTTCCAAGTGTTAGGATTGCATCTGATAGATAATTATTATCTGTTGCAAAAGTTTGTACAGTCACCAAACAAACTATTTTGTAAGTTTTGTAAATCGATTGATCATGATGAAAGAGATTGCCGAAGCTATGACTTCATGATAGACATAACCCCAATGTATGGGATGCAGGCTAAAACCCACGCATAGAATGATCAAGGCTCACTTGCGACTCGTGGAGGATTCCAAGGATAGGGAAGAGCACAAGGAGGAGGTGCTAAAAGAGGTTGGTACCAGATCATCTACTACAACTATGTCTCGAGAACCAAGACATTTTACACGTGACTGTCATAATCCAACCCATTCTTCTTTTCAATATTGTAAGCAATTTGATCATGTTATAGAAGATTTCCCTCTATTAATATCAAATATTTAGGAAAAGAAGAACCAATATCCGACATAAAACATTTAGATGATGATATCTGAGCCATGTGAAGACAATCCTAGTGTCAATGTAGTCACGTGAAGTGGTATAGCCACTGGTGAAGACAAGGTAGAAGACAAGCAACAAGTATCAAATACATGGGTTCAAGGGCTCGAAAGAAGAATGTCTGATTTGATTTAAAAAGAGAAAAGGAGATGCTTATGGAGGCAATAATTTTTTTTATGGATCCAGGTGTTTCTACATTTAAAATCAAATACAAATAGTCCCACGAAAAGAGAAATTTGAAGAAATTACTGTGATAGAGGACTCTGACCTCATGGTGCTAAAGTTGTTTCAAAAAACATGAATGAAGCTACTGTGATATTAGAATGTAGTTGAAGGACTACAAGAACTTATAGATAACTATGTTAGCAAGGACAAGTTGTTACCAGAACAACACGTAGTAAATAAGGTGAAGCGAAGCAAGAAGAGGACTGGTAGGGAGATGTGGTTGAGAACAAAAATTGGTGATTTTGACATGGACCAGGTAATTATAGACATGGAATCTGACACTAATGTACTGCCAAAGAAGACTTGGGAACGTATGGTGAAACCTAAGTTGCAGTAGTCACCAATCTAGCTGCGCATGGAAAACCAACAAAAGATAATTCTAATGGGTCACCTACATGGAGTTGTTGTAGATATTGAGGGAGCCAGTGTGCTCACAGATATTGAAGTTATTGAAATAGTAGATGACAGTAATCCATACCAACATTTCCTGGAATTGATTGGACTTTTGAAATGAATGATATTATTAATTTAAAGAAGCGAAGTATGGTGTTTGAAAAGAACATCCTTAGAGTGTTTGTTCCATTAGATCCAGATGAAGGTGTGTGATACACATAGTTAGTTTGTGATGACTATGATGACGGAGAAATTGATCATATATATAAGCTCATTATGCGAGGGATTAATCTCACTGAGGATGGACATACTGGTTGGGAGAATGATAGTTAATGCTAATTAGACTCAGATGAAGAATTAAAAGATTGGCAGAATTGGTTACAAGTGGTCTCTACACTACGATGCAATAGGCTTACAAAGTCTTTATGTTGTATACCAATTGGGCTACATATATTGGCTTAATATGATGGGCTAGATGATGTCAATATTCTTCTCGACCATTTTGAAAGAGACATACCAGACGAGCACAGGTTCTAGGCTCTAGATTTGGCTTTAAGGGCTATGTTTGCAAGATGGTGCGGAACCCACAAGAATAATATTGTTGATTGGAGGGAATATCATACATTGATGAGATTAAGATTTGGCTATGCAAAAATGCAACTCAGTGAAAAGTACACAGGTAAGGATGACCCTCGCGCACATCTGGCTTGATGGACTAAGGATTTGGGTGAGGTACCTCATTTGGAGTGGGTACATATATTTATTCATACCTTAGACGTTATACCAATGCATTGGTATTTGGAGGCGAAGCTGCGACACAAGACTGTTGATTGGGATGAAATGAAGGAGAGTTTCATGTTGACATTCAACTTTGAAGACGGATTTGAATGCATTAATGGGGCACTTTAGGAGATTAAAGTAGCGATATTCTAAACACCAATAGAACCTATAGCTTTGATGGAGCCTGACTGGAGCGTGCAACTACAACAAGCTTTGGAATGCTACAATGTGACTACAAAAGAAGTCAACAAAGATCCATGAAATATCAATATTCCTGAGTCAGAGGGACTGCGCAAAGTTGCAGGACCTGATGTAGAGATCCTTGATCCGATAAAGATAAAAAAAAGTAAATATTAGCTCAGAAGCAGAACCAAAGTTTGCGCATATTGGTGACTATTGGGATGAAGACACTGTAGGAAAGATTGTTGAATTATTGCACGAATATCAAGATTTATTTCCAACAAAATTCTCTAAAATGAAGGGTATAGTAGGTGATTTGGGTATTATGAATATCAACTTAAAGAAAGATGTGTAGCCAGTTAAGCAACGCGCATATCAAATAAACCCCAAATACAAGTAAAAGGCAAGAGAAGAGTTGGATAAGATGCTTGTGGCAGGTATAATTGAGCTAGTAGAAGAGTCAGAATGGGTCAGTCCGATGGTAGTCCAGGTGTTGTACCTATTTCTCTTAGGCAGTCCTTGGCTGCAAAAACTACGCCATGATACCAACTCAACCAGCCTTTAGGTTCAATCTGGCCCTTGAACCAGAGGGGGCTCCCTCAGTTGTTACGAGGCCTTTCTAACATTGTTGACTGTCACTAAACATCAACCTATGAAGCACAATGGCCAGATTTATGATTTAGTTTGGGTGGTTGTTGATGATTGCACAATCCATGTTCATCAATAAATACCCCTCTTACAGAGACCTTCCTCAAAGTGTGAGCTTCTAGCCTGATAGAATAACATGATTTATAAATAATTTGATAGAAGAATATAAGGATATTTCTAGTAGTTAAGCAACCAAACTGAATACTTAATCAATGAGGCAGATTTGGATGCATGTAGAAAACTTCTACAACCCAAAAAAACACATTGTAGAGGATGACATAAGGCAATAATTAGTAAATATGTAAAGGAGCTATCTTAGACAAATAGTCCAATAAATTGATCTCTTTAAATGATTATAATTTTGTAGGGTATTTCAGAAAGATTAATACTCAATATATTCTTACCTAGAATTTTCTATGTAAACTTGAACATGTGCAGAAAGAGAGTATGAAAGTACTGGAAAAACAACAAGAAACACAATTTCTTCTATAAACTGGAGTCGAAAGGCTTTGATTAGGAATTCTGTAATAAAAGTTTTACAAAGCTAACAGGTTCTTGCCATCAAAATACAACCTTTTTGCATTACAGATGAAACAATATATAGAGTAAATATCTCTTAAACTGTTACAATAATCCTAGAATAAAATCCTGAATAGTATACTAAAAATAAAACAATCTCTGAATAGTTTGCAAGAAATTTGGAACTATTTACAAATTCTCTGCCATAGAATCTGGAAATTAGTTGAATGACTCTTGAGTCTTCTCCTTGGAATCTTGAACTGTTGATTTTGCCCTTGGAAACCTTTGCCATATGTTAACTAATTATCACTTCATATTTATCTTTCTCCATAAAATCTGAAAATAGTCTTCAATTGTTGATCTTGTACTTGATTGGCTGGCATGAAAATTGAGTGAGAAAAATTTTGGAGAAATTGGAGGAATTTGTTTTAACTCTTAATGGTTCTTCATGCCACCTGTTCTTCAAATTTTGGCTTTCAAGTTAGTTGTTAGATAATGTCGATCTAATTGCTACAATGATGGCTTGATGTGCTGGATTTGGTTTAATTAAATAATGAAATTATTATCTCCTTGAAATCTAGAATTGACAGTAATGGTAATCCTTTGGTTCGATGAAGTCTTTTGATTGCCCGTGATTGATGATCTTTCATAATCTCCTAAATCTAGGATAAATATCCTTTGCCTTCAAGATATTTTGACAACTATATCCTGGAAAATTTCCTTTCAAATCTAGATTTTCTATGGAATGTAGTACATTATTGGCTTCAAATTTGGGTTTGAATTTCGATTTCATGAACAATTCCACCCAAAGTTTTCATGCAACCTCTTCTTATGAAATGTGTTTAAAGAATATGCCCAAAGTGATTGACACATTTGAAACCTCAAATGGAAATTATGCATTTGAGGAACCTTTCACCAAAAACTCACTGTGCCCTTTCTCAAAAAACTTGGTTATCATAAATAAAAAACGCCACTTGCATGGAATAGTCTAAATATTAAATATTTGGAACTTTGTAAAAAGAAATCCTATCCAAAAAAAGAGCATATGAAATGTTGTGAAAGAGACCCTCTCAAATACCACGACTTACAAATAGTCTGGTTTGAAACCATTAGGTTAAGACATAGAAAATTCTCCAATTTCTTTTCACCATCACCAAATGAAAATAGGCATGAATAACATTCCCTAATCAAATACTTTCAATTGAGAAGGCTGAGAAAAAAAATGGTCACATTGTGGACTACAAAATTGATTTCTAGTTGCATCTGGGCATTTGCAACTCGACAAAGCTAGCATGTTTGACTCATGTTCATTTACATAAACTGGATGTAGATAATATGTTCCACAAGTTTCCAAAATTGGAAGTTATAATATTAACATTTCTAATTGGAAATAGAAGCCCATGATTGCATGCCTAGCTTCATTTTCAATGCCCCACAACCCCATGAAGACATTGCTCCATCACGAACTCTGGGTATATACCCTTGAGAGAACTGAGGAAATATCCCAAACAACTCAAAATTTTGCAGAAATTCCCCATGAGTTATAACTAATGTCGTTCTGCAAAAAAACCAAGTCTCATATTTTTGAATTTCATCTCTGTTTTCCCAGGGATGGAGTCCGAAATTCACTATCTGTGGATGTCCACGAATTTTTTGGTCCACTATTTTCCTGAAACCACAAGTGGATTTCCGGGGGGGGGGGGGGGGTCTTTGTTGGTAAATGGTTTTGGACCTGGGGGGTCCTAAATGCACAAGAATATGCCACGTGGAAAAGTGGTTTATTTTTAAAAACATGACTTTGGACCCCCCCAGCTATTAAAGCTCAGATGACCTTGGGGGGTTCGAAGTGATATGAAAGTCGTTGATCTTATAAGAGCTAATATTCACTATTAAAAATTGCTCCATATTTACACCATGTGCTATTGTATTTCAATATTTGTAAAGATGTGCCCCTCTCGTGCTTTGATTAGTGTTGCTGTGGGCTACTCCTTTGACATGAGATGATGCTTTGACTTGTATATGACTTATGATTAATAATAAGACTTTAATTTTAAAGAGATATTTATATAAAAATATATTCGTACTTTAAAATTAAAAATTTATAAATCATTCAAAAGTATTTAATCAAAATATATCGTTGTCGCTATCATCCTTATAGGAGGAATGATAGGGGATACTTATCAGATGAATTCAAGAAAGAAAAACCACCTACTTTTGATGGAGATGTGAAGAAGCCAGAAGATGTAGAGGCTTGGATACTTGGGATGAACAAACTCTTGTAGTTGCATGAGTACACAGATAACGTGAAGGCTAGAATAGTTATCTTTAGCTTGAAAGGTAAAGCATACATCTGGTGGGAAGATTCTAAGAGGGTTAGAGACATCAGGGCAAATGACTTGAGTTGGCAGGAATTCAAGAGGCTTTTCAGGAAGAAGTACTTGTAAGAAAGGTACTACGATAGTAAGGCTAAATAATTCTATGAGTTAAAGATGGCATCAATGACAAACGAAGAGTACACAACTAAGTTTCTAGAGCTATTGAGGTATGTATCGTATCTTACTGATGAGAAGGCTAAAGTTCAGAGATTTGTTAGTGGTTTTCCATTAGAATTTAGAGATCAGATTAAGTGTGAATAGCCTTGTTCACTTGAGGAACTCATTGGGAAACTAAAGCATTTCTATGAGCAATCAAAGTGTAAGAATGAATCTCAACATGGATGGAAGGGAAAAGAAAAAGGTATAGGTAAATGGAATCTTAAGAGGACAAGGCCTCAACATGCAGATGGGAACGAAAATGTGGCTCCGCAAAATAGATTTAATGTAGCTAGATAGGGACATGGGTCACAACAACAGTAACAACAGCATAGAGGTGAGGCCACTGGTCAGTTGGAGTGTTGGACATGTGGTGAGGAACACCTTAGGAGAGATAGTCTGTAGCATCAGGGTGGAATGTGTAAGATATATAGTGCACAGGAAGCGTAGATTGTTAGGGATGTTTGTTGAAAATGCAACAAGATGATGGAGCTTAGTGAAAAGAAGTCGCCTTCACTAAGTGGGCCCGCAGGCTATTTTTGGCGCAAAGTCTATTTTTAGACTATGTCTATTTTTAGAAATATGGATCATGGTCTATGAGTTGCAGGATGCTATTTGTGGATGATTGGTCATGTTGGTAAAAATAGATGGAATTCTATTTTTAGACATATGGGCGGAGTCTATTTTTAGACTGCCAGGCTAAAAATAGAACAGTCGAATATTATTAGCTCTTAATAATATTTGGACTATAAACATTATCTTATCCTCTTGGAGCACTTCAGTTCGAGCTACAGATGTGGCACATGCAACTGCCAGAAGGAAATATGCTTTTCTTATGGGTCAGTTGAGCTATTGCATGATGGACTTCAGTTAGAACTCAAGTGATTGAGTTTGGTGGAGTTGATTGAGGAGTTGATGGAGTTGTGTTCAGTTTGACTTGGTTGAACTAGTTGTATTTAGTCTAACTGCAGAATACACTAGTGATGAGTGATGTGAATTAATTATTAATTAATTCACTAATTATTAACTCATAAAGCAACTAAAGAATACATCAGTTAACTTAGTGCATGGACAGTTCAGTGGAGACAGGTGTTAGAGGTGGAGACTACTATCAGTTGTGACTATAGCTGTGCATGAGATTTTCACAATCAGTGATTGAGATTGCCAATGAGGATTGCGCAGTACAAGCCAAGGAAAAATGATTGGATCATTCCTATTCTTACTTTGGATTGCGCAGTAGAGGCAGGCAGACAGCGGAGGAGATTTGAACCTGTGACTTGATTCATATCTAAGCTAGTTTGTGTGTAACAGGTGGAGATAGTACTGAGTACTTGTGAAGAGTATTGTACTATGTATTGTTACATGTTCTCTATCATTATAATATACAGATAGTTGGGGTTTTCAGCGGTATGCTTTCCTCGGTTACATACTGTGTTAATGTGCACATGCGATTGATGTTTCATTATTTTTAATTCCGCAAAATTGATGATCAACGTAGAGGAGGTTATGTATTATGCATGCATTCCGCAAATAGTGTATAATCAGGATAATCTCTGTGAATAAGTGTTATATTATTCAAAATTTCTACAATGTTGTCTAGAGTATTCCACGTATCTATGCAGTAGTGGACAACGGGAAAGTAGAACACGAGGCATGTATCATTGAGATGGATAGTAAGCTTTGTGATCAATTTATTTCTATTTTGATTGACCCTAGATATAAGTAGAGCTATGTTAGTCCTGACTTGGTGGATAAGTGTGGTTTGAATAAGGAATTGCATACAGAGTCTTGGTTAGTGCAGTTGGCTACAGGTATAAAGAAGTGAGTTCATCATTAGGTAAGAGATGGTGCATTTGATTTAAATGGTATTCCTATAGAAACACATTTGAATGTGTTACTATTAGGATCATACAATATGTTTTTGGGCATGGATTGTTTGTATCTACATAGAACCAAGGTAGATTTCTATGACAAAACCATTGAATGTGTTGATGACAATGGAGAACCAATAGTCTTACAGGGTAAGAAGAAAGCCACATCCGTTAGGATGGTGACAACTATGCAAGAAAACCGTAGTAGCAGGAAATGGTGAAAGCTATTTGCAGTACACATTTCTAGTGATAAGGGTAAGGAGGTTGAGGATGTAGATGTGTTGAACAAATATCAAGTGTTGCAGTAGTTTCAGGATGTATTCCCTAAGGAATTTACAGAGTTGCCACCTCATAGGGAGGTAGACTTTTCGATTGAGTTGGTTTCAGGGGCAACTCCAGCTTTGGAAGCACCTTATGTAATGAGCAACCTTAGTTGCTTGAGTTAAAATTGAAGCTGAAGGAAATGTTGGACAAGGGATACATTAGGCCAAGTGTATCAACTTGGAGCTTACTGGTCTTGTTTGTGAGGAAGAAAGATGGTACCCTCAGATTATGCATTGATTACAAGCAGTTGAACAAAGTGACTATCAAGAATAGATATCCTTTGCTGAGGATTGATGACTTGTTCGATCAGCTGAAGGGAGAAGCAATGTTCTTGAAGATTGACTTGAGATCCAAATACCATCAGGTACGCATCAAAGAGGAGGACATTTACAAGACTGCATTCAGGGCTAGGTATGGGCATTATGAGTTTTTTGTTGTTCCATTTGGCTTAACTAATGCTCTAGCTACATTCACGTGTTTGATGAATAGTGTGTTGTGTCCATATTTGGATAAGTTTGTTATTGTGTTCAATCATGATATACTAGTATATTCTAAAAATGAGGAAGAGCATGACGGGCATTTAGCTGCAGTGTTGATGTTATTAAGGGAGCATCAGTTGTATGTTAATCTTATCAAGTGTAGTTTCTTTCAGACTGAGGTGCACTACTTCGGACATGTTGTCTGCAAGGAAGCTATTGCAGTAGATCTAGAGAAGATAAGGGCCATCATGGAGTGGGTAACTCCTAAGAATGTGGATGAGGTGAGACATTTCATGGGCTTGGCAGGCTATTATAGGAGTTTCATCAGAAACTTCTCATAGATTGCTTATCCTATCACACCATTTCAAAGGATAGGTAAGAAGTTCAAATGGAAAAAGGAGTGTGAATCTAGCTTTAAGTAGCTTAAGTAGTTGTTGACGCATGCGCTAATACTACAGATTGTAGATCCAGACAAAGAGTTTATGGTATGGACAGATGCTCGCAAGAGAGGCTTGGTGGAGTCCTTATGCAAGATGGACAGGTGGTATGTTATGAGTCCAGGAAAGTGAATGAGCACGAGCAAAACTAACCGACACATGATCTTGAGTTAGTATTGATTATACATGCGCTGAAGATGTGGAGGAGGCACTATCTTCCTGGCAGGTGGTTTGTGCTTATGAGTGATCACATTGGGTTGAGGTATTTGTTTGACCAGTCGAATTTGAATGCGGGGCAGGCTAGATAGTTGCCCACAATCAACGAGTTTGATTTCAAGATCAGGTACATCAAAGGTAAAGAGAACAGGTGGCACATGCTCTCAACAGACAAGTACATGTACATCACTTGGCAGCTATGAGATCCTATGGGACATAATTACAAGATAGGATCTTGTAGGCAGGAGAGCAAGATGTCAGGTATATAGAGATTGTGCACAGGTTATAGTAGGGTGGTAGTACAGGCACAAGCATAAGTACAAGTTCAGGTGCACAGGGCATAGACTATCATATTACAATAGATAGATTGGTGAGGTTCCGAGATAGGATATATGCACTGGATAGCAGTGAGGTCAAGAAGGTCATCTTGAGGGAATTTCATACGAAACCATATTCAAGTCACCCAGGTTATCAGAAGACACTGACATCAATGAAGAGATATTACTATTGGATGAATTTAAAGAGAGATGTAGCAGAGTTTGAGGCTATATGCTTTGATTGTCAGTGAGCGAAGGCAGAGTGTAAACATCTAGGTGGACTTATACAACCGATTGCGATTCCAGAATGGAAATGGGAGGTCATTTCCATGGACTTCATCAAAGGGTTTCCTAAGATGGTGAAGCATCATGATTCCATCATGGTCATTGTGGACAGGCTAAAAAAGGTTGTACACTTCATTCTGGTAAAGTTTACGTTCTCAGCTAGTGATGTAGCACAGTGTTCATTAGAGATGTGGTTAGACTACATGGTGTTCTGAAGAAGATTGTGTCAAACAAGGATGCAAAGTTCACTTCCAAGTTTTGGAAGGAGATATTTATAGGTTTGGGCATAGAGTTGGCCTTGAGCACAACTTATCATCCACAAATAGATGAATAGATAGAGAGGGTCAACAAAAAATTGGAGGACAGGTTGAGGATATATGTGATGCTTCCGCAACAGAAGTGGGAACAGTATCTCCGTTTGATAAAGTTCACATACAACAACAGTTATCGAGAGTCATTGAGGATGAGTCCTTTGAGGTATTGTATGGGCGGAGTTGTAACACTCCCATTAGCTGGAGTGATCCAATTAGCAGAGTATTGATTGGATCAGATATGTTGGCAGACATGGAACAAAAGATGCAGGTGATCAAGAAGAATCTCAAGGCAGCACAGGATAGGAAGAAGAGTTATGCAAACAGGAATAGGTTGTTCAAGGAGTTCCAAGTTGGGGAACATGTGTACTTGTGCATCAAACCGAAGAAGATCTCCTTGCAGATTGGATCATGTGCTACGCTGGAACCATGGTTTTTTGTACCCTTGAGTATCACTGAGAGGATTGAGCGAGTAGCCTATCGAATTGCACTTCCTCCAACAGTGAAAGTCAATGATGTTTTCCATGTGTCTTTACTTAAGAAGTATGTTAAGGATGTTGATCATGTAATTGAATCGTTTGTATTGCAGGTGGAACTAGATGGAGAATTGAAGCTAGAGCGTTAGTGTATATTATAGAAAAAGGTGATCATGCTCCAGAATTGAGTAATTGAGTAAGTTAAAGTGCAATGGAAGCACTTTCATACCGATGAAGCTACATGGGAGATGGCGGATCAGATGTGGGCCATGTATCCTTCCTTGTTTACGGTTGAGGAAAAGTAGCCTGACATGGTGGTTTGGTATTTACTTATGGTGGTTTGGTATTTTCTTATGGTGGTTTGATATATGTTATATGATTTTTTTATATGTGCTTAGATATGATGACTAGTCTATGTTTGATATATGATTTGGTATATGATTTGATATATGTTTTGGTATATTTGTAGTGATGTTGCTATAGGTACATATGTGTATGGATGTAGATACCGCCATGAGCTATGTTATAAAGCTCCACTATACGGTATATGTGTTATGTCATTATGATTATGTTGTCATGTTACTATGCTATCATGTGGTCATGTTATCATGATGTTATGATGTCATGTGGGTTGGTACTCATTAGGATGATCATTGCAAATACTGTAATGAGTTGTGATATAAAGCTCCACTATGCGGTATGTTGTCATGTTGTCATTATGTTCTTCTCTTGAGCAGATATTTCATTGTGAATATTGCATCAACCTATGTTGTAAAGCTTCATAAGCACTATGTCTTCTTTCAACATGTTGCTGACATATATGAGTGATTGAACACCGAGGACAGTGTCCCCCAAGTGGAAGGGTTCTGTAACAACCCTGGAGAAAATTTCATGTAATAAAAGTTAAAAACGGTAACCACGAATGAATGGGACAATTATTCCAAGCTGAATGTTGGGAAGCACATCCCAGGGGGTGTTCATTTGGTTTTTTATGGCTAAGGAAATTTGTGAAGACAATGGCTAAGGCTTTGAAAAGGAAAAATGGAATTTTTGGCACAATTATTTGAGGAAATAATGGAAATTAGGAGAAAAGGGAGGTGGAAGGTCACGTGTTGCATGTGTGGAGGAAAATGAAGGAAAATAATGGAAAATGAAGAAAATAGAGGCTTCATCCATAAAAAGGCTTCTGAGGACCAGTTGGTAACCTTTTTTCAATTTACTTTGGAGCTCTTTCATTATTCTCTCTTTCTCTCATACTCTTGGACTCTTAGATTTTTCTTGGAGCACTTTGGCATTGGAGAAATAAAGGCAAAGAAGGCAAGAGGAAGTAATGATCAATCAGGGAAAGGTGGGATCAAGTAGCTACAACATGCTTCATTAAATGTATCAACTTGCATGTGCATTTTCCTTGCTAGATTTGGCATGCATGGGATTTCATGTGTTTCTTTTCTACCATGGCATGGGTTTTTCTAGGTGTGACAATATTTTTAGCCTAGAATTTCCATTTCTGATAGCTTCAATGAGATGGGTTCTCTCATTTAGTTTCTGTAGGATGGCGGATTTGGGGTGGATATTTGAATTTACAAACACATGGTGTAGTGGTCCCTAAACCAGACTAAGGATGCATGAAGCCACTAGCATAGTAACCCATAAACCAGATTGTTGGTTGCAGTAAAGCCAAATTGTGTGCCTCGGTGGGCCTAGGAATACTTGTTGGTGAATGACGGGATATACGGTAAAGCCAAGAGGTGGATTTTCTCTCTATTGGGCCTAGTGATTCCAGGATGGAATGCACGGTAAAGCCTAGAGAGTATGTCTCGCTATGGGGCCTAGTGATCCCTGGATCGGACCGCGGATGCATGGTAAAGCTTGAGAGACTAGGTGGCACTCAAATTCCTTATGGTGTAGGCGGAAAACTCTGGTTTCATCCACATTGATTGGTGTTTTTGATCTGTTCTATGAGTCCCACATTCATGCTTGGAATATGGCACATGGGTGATTGGTTGAAAAGAGACTTGGCTCAACCAATCTATGGTCAGGTGGAATGTGGTAGTCCCATCTATGGTTGGTTCATTGTATTCATTAATGAGAAATTGATTTTCATGTGTAAATGTACTGATGTATATATGGATTTTGATGGCTGATATGTTTATTGTATTTATGCTCCTATTATGTTGGTTATATGCACATTTTATGACAACAACTATGTATGGCTCTCAACATGATTTTACTTGTATGACTCACCTCACTTATGACACATTGGTTTTACTACAATGATTTTGATCATTCATTATGCTTACCTTACGATTGCACCATGCTTTTGAGAATGAAGCAAAATTACTTTAGTAAGTTTGGGTGGTTCTCGGAAGAAACTAGCAGATTATGTTAATGCTTTTCGTACTCATTCTTGACTTGGTACATCTAGTTTGTACTAAAGCCTCTAGTTGGACCCGTATGAAGGTGGGTGATTTACTACGTGTATATACACAAATTTGACATGTCATCGCAAGGTTAATGATGATCAAAGCCAAGGTACATAGGCAGAACAAAGGCAGGGACCACAGGCAATGGATAATGTGTTTATGCCCTAATAAATCAAGATGCAACAAATGACATGAGGGAACAATTTTTTATAGAGATTCTCAGGTAATTATAAGATCCCTACACTTAATGTTGTTGTTTACACATGTAGGTTACATGTTGACAATATATTTGATGAAATGTCTATTATGGCTAGTAGGGGTCTAGTTAAGCTATTGTTCAGTTTATTGTTTTTGCTTCATTTTCTTCGTGTACCTTTCTTGATTTCAAGATTTCATTCCATTCTCGGCAGTGGCCTGGGCTCTGGGCCTAAAAAAGTTGCTTAAATCTCGGGGTCATTGGCACAGAACTAGCAAGTTTGGTCCACAATCGCTGGCATGTATGCCTATGAGAGTGAATTTAGGTCTTTGGTCATTCCCTTCCCCATAACATGAGAGTGACTATGGCCTCAGAGGTCCAGAAATGCAGTGGGACCTAGGGATAGGCTGTCTCAGTGGCTGACTTGTCTCGTGAGGGTTCTGTTGATGATGTTGGTTGAATATGTGTGATGTTCCCTCGATTCCACTTCCTTAAGGTTGCATAGGAGGTCAAATCTGATCATAGTAGCCTCTTGTCTCATGTTTACCTCGGTTGGCATGGTTACTTGGGTGGATGTGGGAGGAGGGTGTTACAAATGCAGAGTGGAAGATCGTCAAAAGTAGTTTACAACGAATAACTTATTGTAGTAAATAATTCTACCAAAAAACATTGTGTTTGAAGAACAATGGGGTAAAGTGTTTAGAAACATGAAATCATGTTTAATGTAATGGCCTCTCATTAATTATGCTTGAATTAAAGGCTATGATTTCTGTTTGTAAAATTTCAACAATAGACAATGGATGCAATCCATTGTTTCCATTGAGTGGGCCTAATGGTTAAGAGCATGTGTTTCCTTCTAAGAGGTCATAGATTCAAAACCAGAGGGAGGTAGACTATGTATGACTTTTTAGACTTAACAGTCAAATCACTGCGTGGAGATGGGTCCCTTGTCCCACAAACAAGGGGGTCTCATACACAAATGTGGTGTCTGGCTTGGCTGTGACCTTAAAATTGGATAATAATAATAATAATAATAATAATATGTTTCTTTTTACATTTAGTTAATATATCTCTCTTTAAAGTTAATATAAATTATGTTACTTCACATGGATTTTGAAATATTTTATTCATTGCCATAATGAGGGTCACAAAGAAATAATGAAATTTTTTCCTTGAACAAATTGTTTTTTTCATGTATTTTCATTACTTATGGGTGTGGGTTTACTCAAAATTATGGATAGTGGTAGATTTTTCATCCAACAAATGGCCACACTTTTGAGTAAACAAGAAGATAAATAGAATTATTATTTTTTCCTCTTAAAAAATCATAATTCTTGTTTGATTATTTTTGTTATTATTTTATTATTTTTCTTAAAAAACTCATTTTAAAACTAGAAATCTTTTAATGCCACCTCCCTTTATAATGAATATATTTCTTTTTTAGTTTATTTTTAAAAAGTTTGTTTAACTATTTTATGTTTGGAAGGTCATGACATCTTAACCATATTATTTATATATCTACAATATTGAATTTCCCCAATTTTCACCTACTTCATGATTTCAACTATATTGAAAAGAAAGGAAAAGAAGAAAAATTCCAAAATAAAAAATTCTAAAAATTCCAAAATATCAAATTATATTACAAGTATTGTATGTAGCTTATTCGTTATCATTCATGTTAGAAATTATGTTTAAGGAAGAATCACATAAAAATTATAACATATGCTAAATCAATAGTGGCCAACAGTTTTCTTTAGGTAGAAACTAATAAATTGATATGTGAAGTGGATAAATTAATTGCTCACTCACACACAAGGACTTGCATAAATTTTCACAATCACTTCACAAATATCTAAAAAACTAGGATGAAAATTGCAACTATATCCATAAATTATAGTATAAATATAAGAGTGAGTTATCCACATAGCATTATATTGTGCAAAGGCCGCAATAAGGTCATCAAATTATGATCCAAACAAATATTTTAAGAATACATTTTGATAATATTGATAAATATTTTTTTTTTGAAAATTAAACATCATAAATGCATTGGTCAATGCTAAACTAACAATAATAATCAACAAAAAAAATCAATACTAAAGTCATCCCTTAACACAAATTATTATAAATAAAGTATACTTTAAAAATTTTCAAAATTTCAATCACATATAATATATTCATTATCTCAAAATACATATCTTACCATCTCAATTTATTTTTAATAACATTAACAAAAATTACATTATATAATACTAAAATCATATAATATTACTTACATCTTTTTATAACATACATACATACATACATACATACATACATACACACACACATACATATTATTTATATATATATATGCACAATTCAAATGAAAAAAAAAACAAATATATAAACAAAAATCTTAACTATCATTAAAAATACATACATATATATATATGCACAATTCAAATGAAAAAAAACAAATATATAAACGAAAATCTTAACTATCATTACAAATTAAATTTATATTGTTTATCATTATGGTATTTGAAATTTAACTTATTTTCTCATCTTCTAATGAGTTAGCTCTTTTCCCTTTTCCATTTATCATTTATTTTATTTATATATATATATATAGATAGTTATATATATTATATATTTAATTATATTTATATATATATATATATATATATATATATATTTATATATATATATATATATATATTTATATATATATATATATATATATATATATTTATTTATTTTTACCATGAGTATAATATTACAATCTTTGCAATAATTCACTAATATAAATTACCAATTTAAATATCCAATAGATATTAAATTAATAGTCTTTATTGGTAATACATATTATTGAATAATTATATTGGTTTGTTCATAATACATAGTTCCTTACCTCCAAGGAATCAAATTTAAACTTAAGAATGACCATGACTATCATCAAATTTAGTGTAGAGAATCTTAACCCCTACCATATACCTCATAGAAGTATTAGAAAAATAAAGCGAGATGAGCACATAAAAATTTGCACAACACAAATCTTACACGTTAATATTCATTACAACAGTTACATATATAAGAAATTACACACTGACTTCGACAACTCCAGATAATGAGTCCAACTCATTACATAGGAATCAAGAGCTTCTAGACTCATGCCTAGGGACTCACAATGACAACTACACATGTCATGGAACCATTACTTCCAACACCATCCCTTAATACTTACATGAGAAACACATATTACAACAACAAAGATAATTTGTCTCACATCCACTCTGGAATCTCCTCAAACACTGATCTTTCACAACCACATCTTCGAGCTGTCACTTGACCTCCATTTAAAACGTAACCACCTCTTACCATCATTGAAGAACTTTGCAAGATCAACAATATTCACATAATGGCTCGTCGAGACTTCCAGGATAAGAGATGTCAAGTAATGATCCATCCTATGGACCATCCACCATCTGCCTGATATCGCTTCCGGCTATTCGTTAGTTGCTAGGATGGAGGTCTCGATATTGAATGTGTTCAAAATTTGGTCAAACAACTTAACCTTACGACATACAAGAATTCATGTTTCGTACTCCGGGCTTCCACTTTAAGAACCCAACCCTTTTTAGAACTAGAATTGCTAACACACAAGAATTGATGTTTAGGACACCAAAACTTCCAATTTAAGAACCACCAACCTTTTTATAATAAAAATTAAATGAAATAAAAAAAAACTACTTAACTCACACCACAGCACAAACTTGGAAACACAAACAAACACACAACATCCATGGCACTCATTTGAAAACTCATAAAATGGAAGATATAAAGAATATTCCTAGACATAATGTTAATGTTATGGATGGCCTCCATTGTTGTTTACCAATACTTTAGCATAAATCTTCCTAGGCTCCACATGTAGAATGGTATTTTTGGAAACACAAACAAACACACAACATCCATGGCGTTTGTTATCACTAAAAAAGTTTTTAAAATTTGGACAGCTGGTATGGTTCCAAAGTTTTATGTTAGTCTTGGTCAAGTCATTTTTATTGTTTTGTTTAGGAAGTCTAAATCATAGAGTGGAGTCTTGTTACCATCATCAAATAAGGTCAACAATCTTATCTTACCTATCATTGATCCCTCATTATTTCAAAAGTGTCACGTGTTAAGGCTGTTTTAAATTTGACATGTGCTACGAAATCACCTAGGAGTTTTCAGAGCGCAAAATTAGAAAATACACTGTGTGTGCTACGAAATAGGGATTCATTGTAGTTAGGAGATTTCATAGCGCAAAACCAGAATTTGCATTGGTTGTGCTACGAAATCGGGGATTCGTGCCAGATCTTGTCTAGCTGTCTAATCCAACAAAATCCGTTAATGTTTCATCACCATGTGTCAATCCATGAACCTTTCTTATCACATGTAACCATACATTCTCATCATTAGACTAGTTAGGGGTCTTGTTTGCACTCTTTTCAAATTTCAAAAAGGTGATGAGTTGGTCTTAGTCTTTTGTGTTCCTTCATGCATAAGAAAGACAATCAGCA